>LPNX010467282.1:77915-126007 GCA_001517045.1 Pseudotsuga menziesii | reverse complement strand
TTCTCATATACGTCACCAGTGCCCTTTTTTGAACTAGGATCTAATAGTTTGTCCCATTTTATTCTACGAAGTTGAACCTCCAACAATCTATGCTGCAATTGTGTTACAATAATCTTTCATTCCAAGTTAACCTAAATCCATCTCTATGAATACAAATAGTATAAAAAATTTCCATATCTAATAAGATATATGCATGTGCTGCAACATGATAAAAGAAACCAATGAAGGAGAAATAATATCATTGTTGTGATTCAATTTGTATGGTAAGGATCATTACACTTTCTTCTACCTTTCTTCTTACTTTTGGATGAAATGGTTTTAAATGGAAAATTAAAAATAATATATTTTACAATCAACTAATAAAACTAAGATACCTTAAACTATTAAAACTAAGATACCATACCACATGTTTTCGATACCAAAATGAAATAATTATTTCATAATCCAATGATGGTAAGAAGAATTATGGGGATACCATATACTACTCCCATGGATTTTCTTAATATATGCAACAATATACTCTGATTCATAATACTAATGGCCCATCAAGTGCACTATAAGTGGAATAATGCCATGCTTCAAATACAAATAGTCTTATTCTTGTATGTGTGTTTTCTTAGCTTTCAGCAACTTTATTCTTACATCTTACATGTTTTTCATATTTCAAATAGCTTATATTTAGGATGTGTTTTGCACTCCTACATTTTATTTCATTAATGGTATTATTTAATCCCCATTGGCATACTTTTTTGTTCATTAAAGGACATTAATAAAACTATCTTATTTAATATTATCTTTCTTATAGTCTAGTTGATGAAAAACAATATGTATACATTTTGATGCATACTATAACCAATTGTTTTATTAGTTAGAAAATTAGTGTATGAGGAGTAATAGTTCAAACTAAAAGTGCTCCAAGTCCAGTGGGATAGCCAAAAATACGGAATAAAAAAAGGAGGTATAGTTATAAAGCAAAAAACATTAAATTGTTGATGAAGAGTAGAAGCATATCCAACATGGAAAAAAAAGTAAAGGTATCCATATAAATAGTGAAATTGAATTTGAAAGTGAAATAAATACACATAATTCAAATAATATATCAAATATAATAAAATAACTTGAAATTATAACTTGTAAAATGAGAGGGAAACAAAAGTTGCAGGAAATTTTGATAAAATCAAGTATAAATTTGGTGGTTGTGTCCCATAACCTTTTGCAGCACCAAGCAAAACCATACATCATCCCCTATTTAATACATTACACAAATTCTATCAAAGAATCTTAATTTCATTTCACTTAAAATGCGTAACAACCAAACAAACTTTCAACATTAGCTTAAATTTTTTCATATTCTATCTTATGATAAACCTCAAATTTGAATGAGCTCCCTAGAGAGTTTTAATTCATTGTTGATTGAAAAGGCCAAAGTGTAGATACCTTTCCTTAGAAATTCTATAAGTATACTTGGATTGGGAAATTTAACGTTTAAGGTGTAGTCATAGTCAATTCGGAACTATTTATATGTAACAAATAAGGAAGTTGATTAACAAAGGAACCATCAAACTTAGTTATGCATAATAATATTAAGCCTATTTCCAAATTGCTTCCTACCTTTCTTGGAGATAGTTAGTATTCGAGCTAAAGGTGAGATATAGGAAAAAGAACAGAATACAATAAGTTTGCTACAAATAGAATTCAAAAGGGTGAGCTAAATGTGTCACCCAATTTCACACCAAGTGAAATTGTTATTTCGAGTCATGAGCAACCACAAATAAAAGAATATTAGACAAATATTTTCTTAGTATGCTGCTACAATAAAGGGGGAATACTAATCCAATTCATTTCAATTATGCACCGGGTTATATGGGATTATTCCTTATCAGCATTTCACTTTAGATGGTTCGGGTTACAATAGATGCCCAGAGAAATTTTCCATTCCACACATTGTCTTCAAGGAAAAGGAATTTTTATTGTCACTAATAGTAGGTCATTTTTTATGATAAACATTAAAATACATATATCACTAGCAACATAGTTGCAATTGATAATAGTTAGCCACCTAGATATATTCATGAAAACAAGGAAATCCTTCTTAGTGTGTCAACGGAAAGTGATTGTCCATATACAGTGTTACAAATTCTTTCTCTAACCAACAGGTTATAGCAGAAACATTATCTTGAAATTAGGTAATCTATTAAGTGTTTTGATTGATGTTTTTGGAAACTCATCATAAAATTTCAATGGGAACGAAATGTTACATGCTAAAAAAAACTATCGCTAATCTGTTCCTTGAAAATTTTAGGGTTTGACTTATATGGATTTTTTAAAGGAAGAAAAGGTGTATATTAAAATATTTATACACCTACCTTTCATGTGCTTTATTGTGATGTGTTTTTTGTACCTTGATCAACAACACTATCCCACTGAGGTTGAGATCTTGTCATAGTATGTTTACAAGACTTGGGGTGTAAGCTTGATAAATACACATATGCTATGGATGGTGGAATGGAGACATGTCTAGCCCATGTGCTACACTACCTCTAGGATATTTTTCTTCTAGGTTTGAATGACTATCTATGTTACTTGGAAAAGATAGTATCATGCTTGTCCTTGGAATTTTCTAGTAGAGGTTTGTTATACACCAGAATGGCACCTCTCCGTCCGAGTGTCGACTTTCCTTATGTCGGCACGCAAAAGGACACTTATGGATTGAGGTTTGCCTAGAATACTATAGCTGTGCTTATTATGGAATACATTTCTGCCTTTACATTACCAGTTACTTTGCCTTTTTAGCCATGTTAGGATGTATGCGTGACTCTATATATTGACAACTCGCGCATCAATCGCGAGTCTCCCTTGTAGCAAGTCGCGCATCCTTGTATGCGCGGGTTGCTCTTCTTTATAGTCGCGCATCACTCACGGGTTGCTCTACTGCAGACCCGCACATGTGTATCTTAACATTTTAAACTTTAAAACACGCGTTAAGTAGAGATTAGTTATGTCATATAACTGGATTTCCTTAACTGCTGTAACTTCTCTAACCTTCGAACTACCTTATTTCACCCATATAAATAGAGGTAGGAGAGGCCATGAGAAGGACTTTTGGAATTAATGCATTGTTATGCTGGAGGAATCGGGACTCTCTTTGCCTACACCTTTTCCCTGGAGGTCTTCCTTTGTGTTGTAGAGCTTGGAGGCTGAGTTCATTGGAGAAGAGAAACAGCAGATCCAGATCAAGGTTTCGTGAGGTGCCAAACTTGAAGAGAAGGTATATTTGTACTTGTTTTCAAGATTAATAAAGATGTGATGTCCTTCTTCTTCCCAAATCATTGTTCAATGTGTGATTGAATCTCTGTTTCTGATCATATGATGATGTTATTCAGATCATTTGTTCATATTCATTTGATTATCATTGTATTATATGTGGTCATAATGGTTTGAGGAAGGTATAATTCGTTTTGCAGGTCTCTTGGAGTGAGAGGAGCAAGAGGAGGATTGAAGAGAAAGCTTGGACCAGCCTTCAGTTTATCAGGTGTGGATCGTTATCATCTCTGAAACTTGCTGTTATATACTTGCTGAACATTGTGCATCTCTCTTTCAACCCCAGTACGTTGATGGCCTCTTAAACCCTAGCCATAGGACACTTTCCTTTACAACAGAACTGGCGACTCCGTTGGGGACTAGCCTTGTCTGTTTGGGGTTTTTCTCTTGATTTCTTTCAGCTTTTGCATTGTTTCAGGTGCTTCTTGCCACTTAGGAACAATTTTTAAGTTTGATTGCACTCCTCCCCTACCTTCCTAAGGTAGTTTTTCTACCTTTGTTGGGGATTTTTACACCTATGCGCGGGTTGTCCTTCTAGACAGTCGCGCATACAAGTTTGCATGCGCGGGTTGTCCTTCTGAACAGTTGCGCATCATTCGCAACCTGCCCTTAAAGACAGTCATGCATATACCTGGAAGTTAGGATTTTTTAAGTCAAGTTTTTTCTTGTTCCCTTCTTCAGGTAATCCCTGTTTGTGAGTGGTGTCTCTTTATGAATGTTGTGTAGCTTGTCTGAAGACTGTTTGTGGTCACCCTACCTTCTTTTTTCAAAAGCCTTTGAGTCTTTTTGCGTGGAGTATTTCTCGCTTGTCTGCTTTATTAGATCCAAGTTTGCTCAAAGCACAGTGCATTTCTTGGTGCATGGTAGGTCTGTTAAGGTCTTCTGTGGGTGCATGAATCTAGGGAGTTTGTGTCACTCTGTTTGTTGTTCTTTATTTATGTGGTGAGCCCCTTTATAGCATTAGGATTTTCTCTTTGCTCTTTCACCTGTCTCCTTTGCTTGGTTTGTTTTTGGCTTATGTTTCTGATCAGCCTCTGTTAGTGGCCTTTGTTTGATTTCAGAAACTTGTGGGTATTGTTTTCCTCCTTCTTTTGTTGGTTTACTTTACCTTGCCAAAGTTGTTGACTTGTCTCTTATACAAGCCTTCCTCCCAAGTAAAGTTTATGCTGAATTTAGTTGGTTCTAGAGTTTGTTGGGTGGTTGTTTAGCAGGGTTCCTTTTGTTTTGTTCTTTTTATCTGCATGCTTTGCTTTGTAGGTAGTTTTTCTTTTGCACTTATAAAAGAAAATTAAAAAAGAACTTTTATTTCTTGCTTTTCCCCCTACTTCTTTCTTTGGTTTGACCTTGTTGGACAAGGTACTGAGCAGCCTTTGTTTGTAGGCTAGATTGATGCTTGGGACTTCTTGACCTTTGTTTATGTCAGTCTTTATGCTTAGTCTTTTCATTCCAAAGTGTTGGATTGTTTACTTTTGTAAGATTTCCTTTTAAAAGAGGTTTATATTCAACTTTAGGGAAACCTAGGGTTTTTTTTGGGGTATAAAGGAGTTGTCTATTTGCTTTTCTTTCAGTACTTGTTTGCATTAGTAGATAGGCTGATTTTTATTTTGCATGTATAAAATAAAAATACAAAAACATATTTGCTTTATATGCATGTAGATTAGGCTGTTAGTCTAGATTGCATAGCATAGCATTGTTTTTAAAAAAATTAAAAAATATAAAAAGATTTGATCTTTTTGGCTTTCAAGTTATTTGAAAATATAAAGAGAATAGCTATTTGCTTCTTTGCATCTCATTTCTCTTTGCTTAGTCATTTTGTTTTCATTTTTTGAGTCAAAACACCACCAGTTTACCATTCCATTTCCTCTTGAGTAAAAAACAGCCCATAAAATAAACGACATAAATTTAAAATTTATTAGCAAGTTTTTATTTTTAGGGCCTTCCACCTACTAGCTTAGGCTAGGCTTGTGGGATAGGGAGTGTAAACTTCCCGCAAGCTATAAAATCAGACGTAGTGGACCTTTCACTAGGTAAATCCTTGGTTCCACCACTGTATCTGGGAAGCTCCTCTCAAACGGGAGTTAAGCACGAGGCCGCGTGGAGGCTTGGACAAAGGGGATAACCCCCCGAATCCTTGTCAAAACGTAACTCAAGACTTTTACGCATCTGGGGATTCTGTCTAGGCAGAATTTCGGGCTCAGCTACCCTGCCCATGCGTACGAGTTCGGCTTGCGACTGTCCCCCCAGACAGTAGGTATTATCAAGGTAGCCTTTAGTCTCTTGTCTTTTAGGGCTCATACATAGGTAAACCGGAAGGTTATTTCTGGTTCACCTCGGATGGACTTGGAAGGTAACCCTTGTGGAAAGTGCAGGAGGGTGGTGGGTGATTCCTCCACTTGTGCCTGAGAACCCCTCAAGGACGCCAAGTAACTGTTCATCAGCCTTCTTCTGGAAGGTATATCTTTATAGCCTATTTAGATTGCTTGAGACTCTAGGATCTTTTAGTGAGTGCTGTGTGGTTTGTCTGTGCTTAGTGGGCCTTTAGGTGTCTGCTTTGTAATTTTGGTTGATCATCAACCTCAGAATTTGTCTCTTGTTTTTAAGCTATGGCTAGCACCCCTTTGAACACCAACCAAGAGATCCCTTCAATGGGAACTCCTTGTCATATTCCTTTCATAGGGAATGTTGGTGTTCCCTTGATGGCCACCTTGAATCTTCCGGGATTCACCATAGGGCTACCGGTGTGGTTGTTTTCCACTCCAACTATCCTGAATGCTCATGATGCTTCTCAAGTAAGCACCTTATATCAAGGGCATCAAAACACTGTCTCCCCTTCACCTATAGTGAGTTCTCCTCCTCCTTCTACCTCATGCGGTGAAAGTACTGATACTAGTAACCGGCAGTCTAAAAGGAGTAAAAGAAGGAGGAATAGGAAGAAAGAACATAAGCAAGGGGGAACCCATTCAACCTCTGCAAGTCAAGTTGAACCTCACCACCCAGCCTCTGTTTTTCAAGCTGGGGGAACCCATCCAACCTCTGCAAGTCAAGTTGGATCTAGTCACTCAACCTCTGGTGTTCACGTTGAGTGCACCTGTTCAACTGCTGGTTTTCAAGTTGAACCTTTCCATCCAGCCTCTGGTGTTCACGCTGGTGGGATCCTTCCAACCTTTTCAAGTCATGTCAGATCTAGTCACTTAGCCTCTGGTTTTCAAGCTGAGTGCATCCGTTCAACCGCTGGTTTTCAAGTTGAACCTTCCCATCCAACCTCTGTTGTTCAAGTTGGATCTATCCATCCAGCCTCTGGTTTTCATGCTGGTGGGATCCTTCCAACCTTTCCAGGTCATGTAGGATCCTATCACTCAACCTCTGGTGTTCACGTTGAGTGCACTCGTTCAACCTCTGGTGTTCAAGTTGAACCTCCCCATCCAACCTCTGGTGTTCACGTTGGATCTGTTCACCCAGCCTCTGTTGCTCAAGCTGGGGGCACACACTCAACTGCTGCAAAGCATGTTGATCCTTACCATTCAACCTCTGTTTTTCACGTTGATGGTGCCCATCCTACCTCTGCAAGTCAAGTTGGACCTAGTCTCTCAGCCTCTGCCAAGCACGTTGGGGGCAGTCTTTTAGCCTCTGTGTTTCAAGCTGAGGACAACCCATCAACCACTGCGAGTCATGTTGACACTGTTGACAAGTATACCCGTTCAAAACACAAGCTCAATTTTCCTTGTAAGATTTGTGAGGGAGACCACCTTACTTATAAATGCCCTTCTATTGAGGAGGTGCGACGAGTTTGGATTCATGGTCATCCCGTTTTTGAAAATTATGGAGTCTCTCAACAACCAGCCTCTCTTAGTGAGGTTGGACCCAGTCACCCATCCTCTGTTGTTCATGCTGGGGGCAAACTCTCATCCTCTGCTAGTCATGTTGAGAGCAAACTGTCGGCCACTGCTAGTCATGCTGATACCGTTGAGAAAACTAGTCGTTCGAAGCATCATCTTAAGTTCCCTTGTGTGCTATGCAAGGGAGATCATCTTACTCATCTGTGCCCTGCTATCCTAGAGGTGCGAAGAGTATGGTCCAAGACTCATGGATTTCATTCTTCTGAACACCCTATAGTTTCTCAACCTCCTACTCAACCTTTGGTTGATCCAGTGGTCGAACAAATCTCATATTTGCTTGATCCCACTCTTCTTTCAGAGAGTGCTCCTCATGTGATTGAACCAATGTCATCTTTGGTCAATCCCACTCTCCCTTCAGAGAGTGACTTTGATGAAGCGGTTGAATCGATTCCAGTATCGATCAATCCCACTCTTCCTCTGGAGAGTGATGTGTCTACTAGTCACATTTTCTTCACTGCCAGTTCAGATCTTACTGAACAAGGGGGCACTGAACTTGTTTCGGATCAACCCCCACCAAGCCCTCGGATTGCTTCCTTTGATTGGGATAGCCTAGTTGAGCCGCGCCTTCCTTCTTTTGCACCTTTCCAGATAAAGGTCAAAGTTGAACCCTATACAATTGCTCGTTGCATTGTTGATGAAGGAGCCTCAGTTAGTATTTTGTCTGCTCGTGCTTGGCGAGGCATGGGATCTCCCAGCCTTGTGTCGACTACTAGTCAGTTACTGGCGTTTGATAGAAGAACTTGTCTAGCCTTGGGAATTCTTCCTCAAACACCTATTACTTTTGGGGGGAAGACTGTCTTAGTTGACTTCATGGTAATAGAAGACCCTTTGGACTTTAATATGCTCCTTGGACGTGATTATGTCTATGCCATGCAAGGTGTGGTGTCAACATTCTTTCGTGTGATGTACTTTAATCATGGCGAAGAAATTGTCACTATCGATCAGTTGGATTTTCTTGATCCGTCTCCTGACCCAACTAGAGACCAAGTATTTCCTTTATTGATTCCCAGTGTTTCTGTAGACACCACCCCACCATAGGTGAACTATGTGGCTTCTTGTCATTTATGTTCAATTGCTACTGAGAGGTAGCCTCTGTTTTCATGCTTACCTTCTCGGGACTTGGTCCCAGTAGTTGATCGGGTGAGTCATTCTATACAGATTGTAGAGCCTTCTCTCCACTCTGTCCGTCCATTTGAAAGTTCAGATATGTGTCCTATCTCGGATGATTTCCTCCTTCCGGATGAAGTCTTCCTGGAGTCTTTGATACGGTCTGACCTTCTTTTTCAGTTGTGATTAAGTCTAACCCTGATTTGCTTAGTAAAGCCTTCTTTTTTTCTTATGTTGGTTTTTGTTGAGTCTTTTGATTCTTCATTTGAAAAGCAAATCAGTGATCCTGATGAGTTTGATTTTTTCTTATGAATTTCTCAGCTCTTGAGTTTGTTCCTGCAGACTATATCTCCCTTGTTGATTTTTGCTTCTCTTCTGAGGTTGATCTTATTGATTATAAACCCTCGATCCTTGGTCCTATAGAGTCTTCTTCGGTTGATTCTGCCTTGACTTTAACTTTTATAGAAGATAGCAAAGTCACAAGTGTTTCTGCCAAAGTGACCCGCATCGGATCGTTTCTTCTGATGTTGTTGTTTCTTGGAGACAGGATTATTAGTTGGATTCACAACTGTTTATGGGCCTCACTTTGTTGTTCAAGCTGTAATTGCATTTGCATATGCCTTGCTCGCGCTTATGAGCCTGATGCCGGCTTCCACGCTTTTAGCTCGTTGTATAAGCCCTCATCTTTGTTCTCATCGCCGCTTAGCCTTGTATCATTTTGCCTTTGCAACTTGACACCCTTTACCTTGAGGAGACGTTCCCCGAGTGTCCTTATCTTGCTCACTTTCCTTGCATTATGCATAGGTTTGTTCCTTGCGCTTGGAACTAGTTTCGCCTGTCTATGACACTCGTCTCCTCGCATTTAGAGCATTCTTTCTGCTCTCCTTCGAGCTCGTTAAAAACAGTAAGGAGGCCGCGAGTTGACTTTTCCAGACTCGTTAAAACTTCACGGGAAATATTATGAGTTTCTTTAGGCCCAAGTCTGACTCCTCAAAATAGACTTGACTGCCGAGTAAACTTGTCCGTTCAGGCTCCTTAAGAATATGTGAATAGGCATCCACATTGGTGGTAGGTTATCTCTTTCTCGAACCATGTGGAATAATACGAGAAAGGATACCACTCTTTTATACTGAATTGAGAAGAGTATTCTCAGGCATAGGTTTATCTCTTTTCCGGACCTGAGGGACTAAACTTACGGAAAAGGAACCCCCGGTATGAGCTTAGTTTTCTCTTTTTCGTGCTCTGGACCAAAACATGAAAAAGATTCCGAGTGTACTTTATGTCTTTGTCATGCTCGTTAAACCCTAAAGAACAAAGCATCGAGTTTATTGTTGTAAGATCCATTTCTCGTAATAAAATGGATCTTTCCGAGTGATCTTGCCTTCCTTCACACTCGTAAAACTCAGGCTGTATATGCTTCTTTTGAAGGAGCGTTGGGTAGGTGGTAATTTAACCTTTTTCGGACCTTCCCAACTAAGTACGAAAAATGTGCACCTTTTCTTCTTCGGAAGTTAAGAGAGTTCTTATGTTGTTTGTTTTATACTTTTTCGGCCTCAGGAGAGTAAATTGTACGAAAAAGGACCCCCTGGAGTCTTCTTTGGAGTTTTCATACTCTCTAAACTATGAAAACACCGTCGAGCATGTACTAGTTCAGGATCGTAAAATCCACGAATCAGTGCCTTATCAAGCATTCTTCTTTCTTTTCTTCGAGCTTGTTAAAAAGTGAAGATGGTCCCGAGTTTGCTTTCTTGGACTCGTTAAACCTTTACAAGAAAGAAGGGAAGGGGAAGGTTTATTTCCATGTCTTTTTATATCTTGGCAGCAAGTCTTGTTTCCTTTAACAAAGCACCAGTTTTGAGTCTATCAACAGTTGGGTCCTAGTCTTTTGACCTTATCCTGATTCAGAGTTTTCTTACTCCTCCAGTTGGTCTCTTTTCCAATTATATGGGGAATCTGTCAATGTCTCCTACATTGTAGATTTGTTTCGTTGGTCTTATTTTGTGTCAAAAGCTGCCTAAGTCACTTTTGTGTCGTGCTCACTGTTCAAGGATTAAACCTTTGTCAGCCATTCTGCAATTGCCTTGACCTTTTGTGTTGACCATTCCCTGGTATCCGTTCGTTACATTATGTCTTCAGTGGTCCTTTTTGTGAAAATTCAGTACCAATTCTAGATCCAATTAGTCTTTGAGCTACCTCGTGTTGGATGATGAAGGATGCCTTAATGCCTTCCTTCCAACGGATCTCTTCCTATCGACTGCAACACATCTTGCTCTGGGGATGAGATTTAGAGTTTTACGACAGTAACTTGGGAATTGTTGTCCTCAATGGCAATTTCCCTCGCTATTGGGTAGTTGGGAATACCTTAATGTCTCCTACTCAATGGATTCTTCAAGTGTTCGACTTCAATTCCTTGTAATCACACTTGTTATAATGTACTAGGTACCTTGGGGACCATTTTCATTAATGGTGGTTTTCCTCGCGTTTGTTAACGGTTTTCATCATTGACCGGTAATCAAACGGTTTCCTCCATGTTCGAATTCATCTCCTTTATTCGCATGGTTAGGATTCATACCTTTTTTGGGCGGTTTGGATTGAAGACCTTGGGCCGACAGTAGCATTGCCATTTTTTGCTATTGCCCAAGTTGTGCAAGACCTTGTTATCTTTATATGACATTTTGCTGAGACATAGATCCACCTAGTATTTTTGTGGCTATGATCGATTGTTAAGCATGGATCCACCTTGTTCATTTGTGGCCATGGCTCCTTTAGATTTGATATGGCGCCTTTTTTCATATTGCGCGACCATTATAGTTTCATCAGTTATACATATGTTGGATTCGCCTGTATCTTTATGGCGATGTTTTGTATATGGACGTGTACGTTCCAGAGATCAGTTTTTCTGACATTTATCTCTCTTTCAGGTACCTTCACTCGATCCTTTCGATCTTGGATTCTCTACTCTCTCTCCATACTCAGCTCTTTCCTTTATAATGTATTTCGGCTATCATCTTCCCCTCTAACCTCACACATTAGGGGGCATCTGTTATACACCAGAATGGCACCTCTCCGTCCGAGTGTCGACTTTCCTTATGTCGGCATGCAAAAGGACACTTATGGATTGAGGTTTACCTAGAATACTATAGCTGTGCTTATTATGGAATACATTTTTTCCTTTACCTTGCCAGTTACTTTGCCTTTTTAGCCATGTTAGGATGTATGTGCGACTCTATATATTGACAACTCGCGCATCAATCGCGAGTCTCCCTTGTAACAAGTCGCACATCCTTGTATGCGCGGGTTGCTCTTCTTTATAGTCGCGCATCACTCGCGGGTTTCTCTACTGCAGACCCGCGCATGTGTATCTTAACATTTTAAACTTTAAAACACGCATTAAGTAGAGATTAGTTATGTTATATAACTGGATTTCCTTAACTGCTGTAACTTCTCTAACCTTCGAACTACCTTATTTCACCCATATAAATAGAGGTAGGAGAGGCCATGAGAAGGACTTTTGGAATTAATGCATTGTTATGCTGGAGGAATCGGGACTCTCTTTGCCCACACCTTTGCCCTAGAGGTCTTCCCCTTGTGTTGCAGAGCTTGGAGGCTGAGTTCATTGGAGAAGAGAAACAGCAGATCCAGATCAAGGTTTCGTGAGGTGCCAAACTTGAAGAGAAGGTATATTTGTACTTGTTTTCAAGATTAATAAAGATGTGATGTCCTTCTTCTTCCCAAATCATTGTTCAATGTGTGATTGGATCTCTGTTTCTGATCATATGATGATGTTATTCAGATCATTTGTTCATATTCATTTGATTATCATTGTCTTATATGTGGTCAAAATGGTTTGAGGAAGGTATAATTCGTTTTGCAGGTCTCTTGGAGCGAGAGGAGCAAGAGGAGGATTGAAGAGAAAGCTTGGACCAGCCTTCAGTTTATCAGGTGTGGATCGTTCTTATCTCTGAAACTTGCTATTATATACTTGCTGAACATTGTGCATCTCTCTTTCAACCCCAGTACGTTGATGGCCTCTTAAACCCTAGCCATAGGACACTTTCCTTTACAACAAGGTTCTACCATAAAAGAAAGATATTAGCCTTGCTTAAATAGTTAAATGGTTGATGCAGTACAGGGACACACTCCTGGAAGGAATGGCATACCTGTTACTTGATTTTTTGGTAAAAATCAATCCTATCCTTATATATCTTCTAGCATGTAGTAAAAAGGATTTAAGGACTGATATAGTTTGGAGGTTATTGCATGGCACAAGGTTAATCAACTCATTGTTTTATCAAATGTTGACTTGTCATGAGATTTTGTTATGGATTTCTGTTATTATATTTATTCTAAGGATGCCAATGCGTTCTCACTTGTGATAGGTGGATATTCTACTTTATTGATGGTTGGTATGGATTTATTTTCAACAGTTGAGATGCCCGTACCTATAGTAGGTGGTTGATTTGTTCTATTGGATATCACCTATTAGAAGTTGGGATTATCCATCCTAGTAAGAGCCTTTATACTACTCCCATGGTCTTATATAGGAATAAAGATTGATATTTTCACCTATGTATCAATTAGATATGACTCAATTGAATAACTCTAAAGATGTTGATGGCTCATTTAACATCCCTAATAAACTTCATGGAACAGTGCCAAACATGTGGATGGAAACAAGCAAAGAATATGAGATCTAAACAGAGCTAACAGTCTTATGGTAACATCCACAAAGAAAGAAATACAACATCATATTTTGATAATCATCCATTCTTAATCACTGATAAATTAAAGTATTTAAGGTAAGTTTTTAGATCAAATAGAAAAAAGTTCACCTGAATGTATGGTAATCGCCATCATCCACTAAATGTGCGTGTGTGCACATGCATAAATACCCAATATATAGTTCAATCAAACAAAAGAAAACATAATTATACATTGATTTGTGGAGCTTCGCACTGTCTTGTTCTACTTTACCTTTCAAAGCATCATTCAACATACTTCAAATTTTGTCTTGTTGCAATAGTTTCATGTTAGCACCCATCAATTATATTTTTGTTTGTTTACGAAAACAACAAAAACAATCTAAGTAAATACAATACTATTACAATGTAAATTATAACACTATTCAACTATTCAAGTAAATTAATTGTTAATAATAGATCACCTGATAAAACATGGAGAACCAAAAACACTATCTATATAAGGCCATCGATCACATCAAGATCCCATTTCTTGCCTCATAACTATGAAACATTTTCTCAACGCTATCTGTAACAAGTTCCAATGGAGGAGTCAAATAGCAATAGTGAAAAATAAACACTATAATTATAGAAATAGTTATTTTTTAATGTATTCTTCCTTACCATTCATTGAGCTCCTCTGTGTTTCAAGAATAATTTAATATTCTCTACTAAAAAAGACCAACCACGTGAAGGTGGAATCTCTTATGGCCCCTCCCCCCCACTCACATCACTTTAAATTCCCCAAACCCAATGCGTCTACTTGCAAATAACTATTTAATGCAAATTATTTCACTCAATAGCTGAAAGAAGCTTTCATTAAATCATTCATTAAACCATTCAATCATTTATTAAACCAAACATTCATTAAACCATTCATTTAGTCAATAGCAGATAAAAAAATCAGTAAACCATTCATTAAAGCATTCATTTAACCATCCATTCATGAAACAGAGGAAAAAAACATCTAAATTTTTTTATTATAAATAAGAATTATTCAAAATTTGTTTAGTCACTTCCATTTTACTTTTCTTATCTTTAAATATTTAGTTAGAGTCACATCTTCTAGAATCTGATCCTCGGTCTCCCTACTATACTGCTTGCAAGGTTGAACTTCCAGCGAGGGGCGATGAATTTCTACAATAATGTCAAAATTTGTCATTAATATATTTTTATTTTTATAAATACGAGTAATTAGTTTAAAAAAATATTACGAAGGTGTTTTTTTACCTGGCATGGGCACATCAACATGTTCATCATTATCTTTTACAGGCTCAACATGTTCAGTGTTATCTACATCTACATGCTCTGGAGTTTAATTGTGTAGAATTAGAATTAATGTTCATCATCTACAATTATCTATACAAAATAGTAGCATATTGGTAAATTAATTACCATGAATTGAAGCATGATCTTCTTCTAGTTGGTGTACATCCTCGACATGAACAGGATTATTACTTTCCTGCTAAAAAAGGAATAAATAATCTATGTTAATTTTTTATAACGAATAAATTGCATGAGAATTAATAAATTATCATTAAACTATATAATTTTTACACACATGTGCACTAGATGGATCAGTAGAAAATCATGCAGTATTCCCAAACAAGGTTGTCCAGAGTTCAACAACGGCGTCAAATCCCTGTTCGAAGCCAAGCTTCATGTAATCCACAGTGGCTAATTCTTTGAACTGGTCGTCCTGCATATTTGCATGATGTCATTAATTTTACATTTTTTTCCATAACAAAACGAAAATAATTATCTGTATGATATTTGGATGCAGTTTTAGGTTTTTGATACTTGCATATCGGGCTGCCAAGTTTGAGTAACCACCAGGCCCAAGCTTGTGTTGACCATTTTTTCAATTCTTTCCTTGGTGGCCTTAGATGTGTCTGAGAGCCTAATCAAGTGTTGAAATACATTAGTTGATGTTCCAAATTTGATATAAAAACTAATAACAACAAGGATTACTATTACATTTGGGAATGTATTGCATACCTCGTTGTTCCTGGTGGTATCTTTCCTGCTTTTCTCAAGCCCTTGTCTTTTCCATCTTCCACCAGGGCTTTCCACTTCATAGGTGGAATCATTGTGTTAACACTCCATTTTTTAACAGTTGATTTAGGGTCCTGATAGAAGTTCGACGAGGGTCCCATTCCCTCGAAATTCATGTGAACACCCCCTCAGGTTATTAGAGGTGCAAGGCAAAGAAGAAAACGGCAGGTGCGTTGATGGAATTCGACGGGATCCAGAATCAAAGGCTGAGATTGATCAAAAGGTGGATCAATGGCTTCAAAACATTTCGTGTGAGCGGACATGCTTGACCAAAGCCCTGTTTAAAAATTATGAAATGAAATAAATAGCGGAAACCTTTGACTGCTGAGATGAGATCTTGGTTAGATCTACGGTCTCGGTCAATTTCGCAAACCATACTTTTTCATGTATAGCTGCAATTTCAAATCGCGAAAGAGGAGTAGCGGTTATGAAGATCAACGGTCGAGAAAATAACGAAAAGAGATCTACGGCCAAGGTTTATTTTGCAATGCGGACTAGCAAGGTTGAGTACAAAGTTTTCTCATTATGAAAAGTAATGGGGCCCACTCAGATCTATGGCTGCATGAAAGAGTCGGTTGCCATCAACGGTTGAGAACATGTCATGATCCAAAAATTCCCGTGGTGATCGGAGGAGAAAATTTGGCGGTAGAAATAATGGGACGTGGATGGTGGATGTAAAAGTCCTCAAATCGGATGGCTGAGAAGGATACCAGGGTATAGGTTTCACATCCATTGTGGAGATGACAGTGAAGGAGAGGTTCATGTGTGTAATATTCCCACATTGCAGATTTGTCGATTCCTCCGACACCATTCGGGATAAGCCTAAGATGGAAGTCTTTTCCAGCGATGCTAATTTCCCTGGTTCACAAGTGTGGCACCTGGTTCACTTAGAAGGAAGCAGTAACAAATATGGAGGTTTGATTCATTGATTCGAAAGACTAGGCATTTACACGATGGACGAAGGAGGTGACAAACTAAAACCGCCCGACGCCACCATCACTATAAGTGAAAGAGCTAGAAAGGTCAAATCCGTATCCCTTGAAACCAACTTGGAAGCCACGCAGGATTTGTTTGGAATCTTTCCCATATCGGATAATATAATTGAACGTCATAAGGACGAACCTCCATCCTAGCATCATACATGCCGCCATCATAGCAACCGATATTTTAAGGGTATAGCTCTTTGTGGGCCGTTTCGGATCGCCCTATATAACGCCATATTCTGGAGATATTTGAGGTGTAGAAATGTGTAGATGATAAGAATTATATAGTTGAATTCTGATAAGTGTCGATTTCCTTCATAGACAACCATGGTTGTGTGGTTTGAGAAGTTAGTTCGACAAGGGGTACTATTGGTAGGAAAACATAGATCTGTGTCTTGGTTATCCATACCAAAATATCACCAACCACCGGGGCACAAATGTTAAACACCAAGGGAGGTTCAATCGCTTCTACACAACCTGGGCTCTGGATGTGCATTGCATTGGTTTTGACATCCCAGAGACATCCCTCCAACCCTCCTAGTTGTAGTCATGACTTCCAAAGTCCCAGCTCATAATGGTGGCAGAACTGTTGGAGCGAATGCTCATTCTGGGACCAGGTGGGTCCGGAGCCTTTGACACCACCCCTAGAGTCTCCACTTGACTGCTTTGTCATGGGAGAGGAGAGGGTCAAATGCACACCTGACTACATGGCTTACAGGAAAACCCTCCTTGTAGGAGGAAGAAAAAGGTACAAGGATGATAATCTTCTTAAGTCGTTTATCATCACCAAGTGCATGACCACCTTTTTTCTGGCCTCCTCCTATAACAGTGTTACCAGATGAAGGATGGGTTAGGAAAATGATCGGGTAATGGATTCAGGTCTTCTTGTTAGCCTTTGAGTGAAATGATCTGGAAAAAGCAGGCTGGTCGAAGAAATATAAAGATATACCCAAAACGGCCTAACTAGACAATTGGCCGTCATCTTGTCGCATGGGAATCACTTTCACGAAGTGGAATGGAAGAAATATCTATGCTGTCAGTCTACGTTATCACACACTGCGTCTCCATAATGTTTATTGTTTATATTTTTAAAACATGGCAATGGTTCCACTCCCTGTACTGTTAACGCATGATAGTGACTTGTAACAATTTTCAATTTGGTAGGCTCAGCCCTATAATAGTATAAATATACTCTCAATAGAGGGAGGAAGGAGTTAGTTGGTTGGATTGGAAAACATTCTCAAGCTAAGGATCTCCATTGTAAATAAGATTTCATGCCTGTGTTTTGAATAAAATTGCAGAGGAAGAATTGTTTCTCATGGCAGAGATTCATGTGTCATTGCTTTTCCCAATATGTATTTTCGTTTACGTGCAATGTGCTTCCTGTTTTCATCCCAGTCTGTTGATTGCTTTCATTTCTGCAACTTAGTGTATAACAATTAGGAATTCATACTTGCTATTCTCCAGCTGTTGTTCCAGACATTAATTAAGTTTTCTTCTAAAGTTGCATGGAATTCATCTCGATGGTGCTCCATGTGATGGGCTATTCTCCCTCGTCCTCTAACCATCCGCTAAATACCTCATGATTGTGAAAATGATGGTTATCTTTCCTCTGTTTGCAACCTCATGCCATTCTTTCCCTTATGAAAATGTTTCTTACATAGGTTTTCAACTCCATTGCCAATGGTCCCTTGCCCTAATAATCCCACCATGCACCTCACATTAATACACTTTGCTCCATTTAGGATCCTAGCCCCTTGATTATCCTTTATTGAAAATCTTACGCGGAGTAGAATCTGAAGACAAATGAGAGATCTCTCTCTGATTGCACAGGGCCGGAGGTGTAGTCTAAAGTGGTTCTGTTGTTTCCCGAGAACGAGTCCTCCCCCTCGACCTTGGTGCTCAATCCCGGTGCCAACACATTGGAGGGTGCTCATACCTAGGGTTCTTTTGTAGATGAACCCTATACTGGTCTCGAACAATATTCAGATGTTGTCCAACCTTCTGTAGGACCTTCGATGTATTGAAGGTATATTTTCCAAACATACCAACCAAGCGGTTAGTCAACTCATCCTTTAAATATTTTTCCTGCTTGTTGCACCTTGTGTGGATAGTGGGCCCAAATATCTCCAAGGAAAAATCTTTCAAATGTTATAAAAAATGTCATTTCTTGCAAAACATTAATGCCATCATTAGTCAATATTAAAAAATATTATCGATATATTAGACACAAATTATAAAAACTAAATTGAACAATCTATAATCACCTGGAATCTTCTCTATCTTTATTGGAACCAGTTCTTCATTCACCAAAAATGTCGTCACTACTGAACCAGTGCTAGCAACATGAGAAGATCCAGGAAATGCATCCACCTCTCTATATAACCCTACATCCACCCCTTCTTCTGAGGCATCTATTGTGGGTCGGTTAGCATCGGCTGCATCCTCTACTGGCCTCGAGGGTGTCTTAGACTGTGTTCCTGACTGTTCAGTGGACAATAAGGGAGCATTATATGGTGTACGTGGAGTGGTTTCGTCACTGGGACCAACAACGCCTTGACCACCACTATAAAGCTACATAACTTGCTGTAAATTCAAACCATTGTATTATAAGTTCAATAGCATATAAAATTAAATATTATAAAGTTGTAAATGAATTTACATTATTATTCGGTAACTTACTTGCAATTGTCAAATTCTCTGTAAAAACAATTGAATCTTTGATTCAGTCTCTTGTGTTTGTGGCATTGTCAATGTCAGAAAAATAAGTTCCTCATTTTGTATGTCCATGGTATTCTGTAGCACCCTCAACATGTCTGTAGACCCTCTAATTTCATTATCTTTCATCAACTGGGAGACCTCATTCTGTAAAGAGTGTTGAGATGGTGTTTCATAAACCGGAGCTCCTGTCTGCATCATAAATATTTAAAACATTGCTTAGTCTTTGAAGCAATATTGTGCGCAAAAAATTATATTAACAAAAATTGTCTATCATGATAGATTCATAGGATTACATCTAGGTTTACCTAATTCCTAGATGAGGGTGTGGTTTGATCAACAGCTGGGGACTTACCTCGATCAGCCACCTATAAAAAAAGTAGAGGACATTATCACAATGAACGCAATATGCAAAAGCTAACAAATACATAACAAAAATAAACATTATGCTACATGTTTTATATGTGTACAATTTTGAAATATTTAGAATATGGAATTACATTTTGGTTTACAGCTTGCCTCGAGGCTCCAGTTGTTGGATCAACAGTTGGGGACTTTCCTCGATCAACAAGCTGCAAAAAAAATAGACAACATTATCATCATGAACGCAAACATAAAAATGAAAAATACATAACAAAATAAACATTATGCTACATGATATACATGTGTACGATTTTAAAGTATTTCAAATGAATAATTACATTCATGTTTACCTGTTGCCCCGATGTTGTAGTTAGCTGATCAATAGCCGGTTGGATTCCCTGATAAACACTTTGCATGGAAAATAGATAAGATTATATAAACGAACTGAATATACTAATGAAAATACATAACAATAGATATGTTTTTCCATCCTAAATTTATTACATTTGCAATATCGATGTATACCTTCCATCTTTGTTCGGGTCTACTAACATCTACGGAGAGGGAGGTGCCCCTGAGAGAACCCTGCATCAAAAACATACTAAAAATTACCTAATGAAACCAAAATATTCACTAAAACAATTTTAAAACATAACATTTTGAAGTATACTTGTTTACTCGTGGGTCGTGTACCCATCTCACCTTATGCTAGGGTGATGAGCCCCCCATCACCTCCTTGCAAAGTTAACATAGGAAATTTATTAGAAAATTATAATTATGTGATAACGAAAAATCCTATAGATGTTAAAATAATTAATAAAAATTTGGCTAAATTGTTGGATGTACCACAACCATACTAACCATTTTTGTATCTACACGATTTGAATTGTAATTAATAAGAAGTTCTTTGTCAGCAGCTATTGATTTAATGGAACATACAAAAACACGGTTTCCTTCACGTGACTCGAATATGCAGTTGGGTTGCTTAAGTGTAGATCCCGGTTGTGTACTGTTTATAAACCCCACAATATTACCAGTTGTTTTTGGCCTTTCGTCCATGTACAACGTTGCTACTTTATTTTGAGCTTTGTCTTTCAGTTGTATATAATTTGCTAACAACCCATATCTACGCATACTTCATGTATATTGGACCAGGCGCATCCAATCACTGTAGTTGTAACAGGGTCCATCATACTCCATCAATTCTGTAAATCTGTTGTATCCAACCTTTATGCCATCCATGCAAAACACCCCCAATCCATGTAATGATGATGGTGCAATTATATATATCTATTATCCTCTCATTCACACAAAAATTAGTGTTTACTTCAGGAATATCCCTAGGAACCCATTTTTTCTCTAGGTGTTTGTACCTTAAGGGCACCTCGGTGCCTCCCACTATTTCATCATCATAAGAACATGACCCCCCTCCTTTGAGAAAAAATTCCATGCGTTTATTGAATTTTCTTCTGATCTTATGACATCTAGTTGATCTAGCCCTTGTAGATCTACTAGATGTCTCACTTTCCTCTAGTATTTTCAAACTCCCCTCACTGGAGGAAGACATGTCTAACAAATACCTGTTTGGTTCTACCTACACCATGGGCAGAAAAAAAATTGGCAAAAACATAGAAAAATACCAGCAAAAAACTTGGAAAGACTTGTAAGCATGAAATAATGTTGATATCATTATCCTGAATAATATCAATAAATAGTTATTATAACAATTCAACACATAGTCCTTTAAGACGATATAGATATCAAGTCGTTCCATATCAAATGCTTCAGCCAATTAATCTCAAAATACAAACTATGTTTTTTACAATATCGATTGGTGTACCTATTTTAATTTAGTTTGTTTCCTCACCCAAAAATATAAAAGACCAAGTTTGCGGATCTCAATATATGTGATAAAAGCATTTACAATTTTTTTGCATCGTTTTTTCAAAAGAAAAAGAGGTGTTCCAGCTTGATATTCAGTAGTGAATAAAAGGTAACTTTTACATAGTCCAGTAATGAGTGGAGATCATAAGTATAAAAAAAACCTCGTCGGGAGGGATGAAACCCACAATCACAATATGACTGAAGTAGCAATACCACACAGAGAACATAATGAGCCCAAAAAACTTATCTAAGGAGAGGGTGGAGAAACACACCCCTGAGGGGATGAAAACCAACTCTATATCCCCAGCTAAAACAAGAAAGATGTTGATGTATCCCATAGTAGAAAGAACCAAAAAAGGCTATTCTGCACAAATCAAAAGGCTCTTAAATTAACGGTATCATGTCTTCCTCAATGATTTCTCCTTCTAAAAGTTATGAGAAGGAGAGGATGCAAGACTTCATATTCAATGCTTTGTGGGATAAATGGTCTGCACTCATATTGTGCTCCCTCTAGACATGGCTAAAGTAATATAAACAAATTTATGATGTCGGTGGTATAGCATATATTTTGGATATCCGACGAAATTTATTACTTTCTCCAACCTCTTTAGATGAGTTCACATTCTGAGAGCTTCTAACACTACACCGACTTGATCACACAAATTCTAGGTGAGTTCTCCAATCTATGTTGGTATGATTATTCATTTTCTTGGCCACTCCTCTCTCTTTACTCTACATCCGTAGCCTTACATATAACTTATAAAAAGTTCCTACTCATCATAACAAACTCCCGTCATTCATAGATCGAGATCATGTATTGATGAAAGCTTAAAGGATTCAGCTAAGAAAGTACAGTACTTTACAAAAAATCATAAAATCCAAGAAGCAACTGATGAGTAAGAGGAAATGTTGAAAATGCAAAAATATACATCTAATCAAATGAATTATGAGACTTTTGCAAAGAAACATGATATTAAAAGGGAAGCACATAGCTAGGAAAACTGGCAAAAGACACATGGGGTAGGTGAGAATTTGCAACTCTAATTTTGATGGTGTTGCTTTCATGAGTAAACATGATACACACATTTCCACACTTAATATTGCAATTATCTTATATCCTCTTCAACATTATGCAAGTTGAATGTCAGTATAGGAGCCCTAGTACCAAAACACTGAGATGACAAGAACTTATGTTGTATATTCTTATAGATTCCCATGAAGAAACACAAGCTATGGATGTGGTGCAATACATGAAGAAACATTTTGGATTTTACTATATGTTTCCATGGTACCATGGGATTAATTCATAGTATCCATCAACAAATCAATTACTGAAGGAAAATACAACAACACAAGTGAATTTGAAAGAAATTTATGATCCTAATGGTGCAATGACTACTATTTTGACCACTGCACCTAGTGCTACAACCAGTGTTGATATTAGTCTTACATGATTATTAGACGAGTCCCTTCACTATGAGACTTTATTCTCTATCTTAGGAAGTGAAACTCAAAATAATGGAAGTCCTTATGCTCGTTTATCAATCTCAGATGACTTGAAAAAAAATTTAGTTAAAAAATCACCACCTACATCTTACCTAGAGCTTATATTGCACCTTTTCAAGGTACTAAATTTCCCCTTAACAAGTAATCCAAATGTGACAAAGTGTGAAGTGAAAAGGGCGGTGAACATGCTGATAATAGGGGTTCTTCAACAATCTCTTTGAAGGCCCAATTGGAATATTCTTACGGCAATTATCACAAAGCTATTAAACTATTGATAATGTGTACTAAGTTACTAGAAAACGAAAGCAAATGATGCCATCTAGACTCTAGAACAATATTGGTTGTATACATCACAAATTGAGAAAAGACAGGTTGACAACTTTATATTTTAAGAAGGCTCGTTATAATAGTGTGTCACTTTATGCCACCTTTCTGCAGAGCCACCACATAAGCTGGTAAAATATTCTCATGACAAATCTCAATCTGTCTTGTATAACTGTGGTGTGTTGCATTTGGTTTGTCAAAATCCAAATGCAGCAGCTAAATCCTTTCAACAAGTGTGCACCTTTAATACATGCAATCTCACCTATACTAAATGCAGACTCTTCTATGAAACCGCCTTACAGAGAGTTGTATTTCAGCCCATGAAAAGGAACTATTGAGAACACCGCACCCTGGCTCATTTTTTCCGGAGAATCAACTAAAGTGATTCAAAGTTGCATAATGCATTATGGCTTATAAATCAGAATGATGTTAAGGCTGCTAAGAACAGGGCATCTATATTTTCAATTGAAAACAAGTATAACTGTAGGAATGAAAAATATGAATCAAAACAGTAACATAATAGATGTGTCAAGGGGAGTATCAAACTTAACTCTAGGGTTCTTCACTTTAACAAGTGCAAATGGTGATTGCATGGAATATAAATCCAGTTATGATTCAAGAAACCCAGTTTCTACCTAGATTGATGCTTTTAAAGCTGCAAGATAGACTATTCCAAAGTGAAAATATTTATTCCCAAAGCAATTGTCTCCTTGTAACTTCACCACTGCACGTGTGGAAATCTAGGAGGAACTGTCAAGTGAATAGAGTCCATAGAATTGGGTTGGTCTAAATTATTTAGCAACTTCCTAGGTTTGAACTATGCACTCATGGAGATTTCCATTTATATGGTGTCTGTGCAACATAAATATAAATTTCTGGGTATTCTTCTTTCTGGTATGGTTCTAGTTAGAGTTCCTTAATAGTCAATATTCCAAATTGCTTATTTAAAATTTTAATGCTAGATTGATTTTCTTTCTAGGATTGCATGATTTTGTAGAAAAATTCTCAGCCATAGTTAGTGTTATCCCCCAAATTGCACATCCATTTTGGGATTAAAATGCATGTTGTTTCTAATATTTTTCATAAATTTTTGACTAGTAGAATAGTGAAGAGGATGTGCATGCTTGGATGATTGCGCTGTTGTTAGAAGAGGTTAGTGGTAATCATAGAGGAAATATTTGCATGCTCCTCCTATATCAGTTAACCCTAGAGGTGATTTCTGCTAACATAAATAAGTTGCATGTTCCTCTCATATCAGCTAACCCTAGAGTTGATGTTCTGTTGATAAACATAGGAGATCTGTGGCCTTTCTTTGTGGTAAAGAATTTAATACGACGTTCTCTATGACAAAGAAAGATAAATAATTGAATATAAGGAAACATATTAGAAATGATGATTTTTGAAAGAAATTGTTATTGAGACAGAAAAGGATTTGCAACCTTGGTTTACCAGAAAGGATAACTACAGTCATTCCTGTTGAAATTTTGAGGCATCATTAATTCATAACGCTCTAGGAAAATTGATGGTATCAGTTTACAGTGTGCTATAGTACAAAAATATCTGCAAATAAAACACTGTCTGCAACCTGAAATGTGTGTCATTAAACCTGATTGGAGACCAATTATTGAAGGTATTAACTTACTTTACTGATTGCTTTAATGGAAAGGGGTTAACCATTACACCTCCTAGAAGATTTTTTCTCGGCAGATCTAGATATTGTTAGGGATGGGATATAGACCATTTCTAATATAGCTTTGTAGGAAAGCTTGAAACCCGTTCTTGTCATGTAATTTATGATTTAAAGATAGGTCTAAAGTCATGCTGCATCTTAACAAACAACAAAGGGTGTGTTCTATAGCAGTAGGTATAATACATATGTTTGTGAGTATGAACTGAGACTTATTTTATTATGTTGTAAAATTGGTACATGCATAGTCATATTTTCAACATAGTCACTGGAAACACTCAAACACTATTTTACAACTTGGTTTCCCCTTAGGGAAAGCATAAAGATAGATTTTGTGTTTACTGTGGGATGGTCTTTTTTCCCATAAGGCAGACCTAGGATCATTTTTCTCTTAGTTTTTTGTTATAAACAAGCATGCAAAACTGATCATAAAATTGTCTTATAAATCGGATCTGAAAGAATAAGGATTAAATGATAGAGTATATGAATTTTGAAGTGACTAAGGATGGAAACCTCACATAATATTTCCCCTTGACTTCCTCATCCCAACAGATTATCAACTAGGATTAGGGGAATCTCCTATCAATCCAACCATTCCCAAACAATTGTGAGAGCTACTCTTTATTTAGAGTTTAGCTACTCTCTTTTTTCTTTACCAAAAATTCACCAAACTTCACATTGGCTTTGAAAAAAAGGGCAATATAAGCTTGAAATTTAAACTTTTAGGGTCATTATTTATGACATTATTTTTTGGGTCATTATTTATGTTGTAGTAACCGACAATATTAAATTCTCAAGGTAAAAGCTGATATTCTTCTTTATATTTCCTTTTACATAAAATTTGAAGATGACCATTCATAAATCCGGGATGTTTAAGAGTGGATTCAACCTCATCTAACTTCATATGATGAAAATAGAATTTGATATCTCATTAAGAATTCAACAAAATTAACATTTTTTGGGGTTTCAACTTTCTAGGATTGTTGGGTTTGTAATATTTTAAGACTAAATTATGTCATGTATGAGGGTATGGGATTGGAATTTAATAAAGAGAACCAATCCCTCTATGTACCCATTTTTTGTTGATTTTCTTTGTAGGAGTAACTCGTCATGACATTAATACAAATATAAGTTTCATTCAAGTCAAAAGCAGTGATTGCTGATTAGGAATGTTAAAATTTATGGCTAGTTTTATAGCTTAGATTAGCCAGTTTCATCAAAATTGGATGGTGTTGCATTGCAAAACAACATGGTGGATGGACTTGGACCCACAAATATTACCAAGTACTAGTACTAATATATCCTTGGAGGATCAATGAAGGGGCCAATGGATGAGGTAGAGGTTTCTATCAGTGATGAGGATCCCAATATAGGTTATGATTTTGATGATATGTAATTATTTGTTGTTGCAGAATGTTTTTTGGACTATGGCTGCCATTTAGAGGCTTTGAAGTACTTCAAGCACTAGCATTGCAAGAAATAAGCTTAAGAAGGGGAAAGTGAAAAAAATATGGTAAACAATCTCATTGTCACCCTCACATAATGCACACCTACTTGGCCTATGATCTCAATTTGTTTTCGACCCATTATCCAATGTTTGAATCCAACTATATGAATTCAGTAAAAGGAGTAATACTGAATTCATATAGTTGAATTATATGGATGAATAATGAAAAATTATTCTATTTGAATATAATGAATCCAACTAAATGATTTCAGTAAAAGGAGTCTTGACGTTAGTTAAATCAACTGGATATACAAAAAAAATTCAATGCAAGTCCTGTAAGATTTGCTTCTTGTCCACTTTCAAAGTAAAAGTCACAAAATTGAAGCACATAATCCATCATCCAATTGAGTGGTTTTAACATTGTAGAATAATACTAACATCAATACTTTTTTTTCCTAAAATCATATTGTTGGATTCATTATATTCAAATACAATAAAAACTTGTTGCATACCCAATTACTCTATTTTTCATCATTATTATTTAAGATCCCTAGAACGACATTGTTTTTAACCACGGTCTTAATGTCAAAATTCCTAGTGCCCGCAACACTATGAACATGCCCGTAGAAAGAAAAATAGTTGCACACAGATAGAAAAGAATGCCAGGAGTTTAGGTATATGATGAGGAGTCTGTACATAAAAGGATGTTGTGTGGACAGTAAAAAGGTGTAGGTTGAAGATATCATGTTGTGGTTTTTCAAATTCCTTATGGAAACATATACACAATCAGATAGGTAAGCCTACTCCAATAGCCAGGTAAGCTTATGATTTGCAGACAGTGTGTGATCTCAAAATTGCTGCATTCAAAGCCTTTATCCAATAAATGAGGTGGACTTTAAAGACCAAAATGTTGATTAATAATGTGAAGACAAGTTTGAAAAAATTCTTCCCCAACTAGTGATTAAGTTCAGACTGATAAAGTTGGTGCATTCAAGGTATGACTGAAGTAATAATGGAAAAAGTTTTGGTATGGAGTTACATTGTCTATGTTTGAGGAAGAGCATTAAATAAATGCTCGCAACATGCAAGGAATATATGTCTGTAGAAAGAGTTATAATGCCCAAATTATGCATGCATACTCATCCAAAGATATTTAAAAATACTACTCTTCACATGATTAATGCTGACAGAGTTAGGGACAACACTTGCAACAAAGTATTTCTTTGTTTTGGAGAGACCTGTTCAAGTATTCGATAAGACTTTGTAGTTGAATTGGATCTGTAGTAGACATCATTCAAAATAAACCAATCTCGATATAGTCAAAGTCTTCATAAATAGACATCCAAACAAATCTCAGCAGTATGATAGGGAGAGTGCATGTTTCATTCAACAAATCAAGAAGTCTACATGTCAGGGGGAGCACACATTTCAGTATGATTTCACAAGAAGGGAAAATGACCCATTTTGTGGTCATTTGTGGTCATCCTTGACATGAACTAAGAAGTCCTATATCCTTTAAAAAGATACAAGATCTAGAGAGATTAAATTTTTGTCAATCTACATAACCCGACTTTTAGTTTTTTTATCAAACATGTTTTTTACCATTTTCTTTAATTTATGAGGGAAATTGATCCTAGTTTTATGAAAGGTGAATCTCCCTTGAAATATTGCAGGTGGTATTGACTTCTATAGTCTTATCCTTCTTCCCATCAAGGAAAAACTTATGCTAAGCATCCTTCATATTTGGGATCATGGTCTTCAGAAATTTCCAAAGAACCTTACTTTTTAGCAATGCTCTTGGGTATAATATTGGAAAATGTGATAATAGTACATAAGGCCCATTAAAGTTTTTTAGAATGCTCTTTTTCTAACAATTGGATCTCCTAAGGATGAACCCAACTAGGATCAAAACACATCGAGCATCATAACTATATAACACATATACTTTGGGTTGTTAAAATTTGAGCTTGCATAGTTTTCATTATGTTTAACCAAATAGATTGGACATCCATCCATATGTAACTATATATATGGGTGCCAGATGGTAATGATAGTGGGTATATCTAGGTTATCTAATTTACCGCACATAGCATCGGTTGACTCACTTCACCAATTGGCAGTAGCATACGTTTGGATATAATATTTTATTCAATAGAATTAGGCATCTAGTTGTCTTTGTAAACCCTCTAGAGTGGAGGTGTATCCAACTTAAGCTGGATAGTAAAATGAGGATACTAAAATGTAATGAAAATATCACACCATGCTCAAAACAAGCTTGAATGTGGAAACAACACTTTTTAATCCCTTTTTATGTACATGTAACTACTCAGAATGTTCTTTGAGGGACAAAACGTGGCTGAAACATGCCTAGATCCACCCAACGCTATTGTTTTATATAGTTTATTTCTTCATTTATGCATGTGCATGCCCCACAAGCTGCTAGAAAGAACTAAAATGGGTTTGAAGATTGATTTCAAAAGCAAGAAGTTGCCCAGATTGTGCTCAAAACTGGACATGAGCATGTTTTACTACTGATTTATGGTTGAGGTTCACCTAGCTTAGTAGATATTTGACGAGCTTAGAAAGTTACTGTCTAAGTGAAAACCTTATGTAGTGAACGTTTTAATGCTCATATCACACTTTCAAGTTTATGAAACTAGTATTCATACTGGCTTAGCTTAGCGGACTACTAGGCACTTACATTTTCAATCCCCATAGAGGGGAAGGACTCCCTTGAAGCGGTGTGCCGAGACACCAAGGTTTTTGTGGGGACTAAAATAGTATGAAACATTCAACCATTTCCCATCTCGATAAATACACTAAATAGTAATTACAACTACATGCCTCTTAACATCAGATCTCAACATCCTTCTACCAAATCAACTATTTAACACCACCGTCTATATCATCATTCATCTAAATATAAGTACAGAACATCTATTCTATCAGAAGACTGTCATTTCACATATAAGATAAAGAACATAATTCAAAGACATCATCACCTACAACATAAACGAAACCAAAAATTGAAAGGGGGGGCATCGTCCCATTAACTTCTAGCTCAATCCAATACATCTTTGCATAACATTCCTTCATTCACTACGATGCAACAGTAGTACAGATCCAATACATGACCCAATATATAATACCTTGTTGACGGGCCGAAATGGCACAAGTGTCAACCAAGGAGCAACCCAATCCAAGAGTTTTAGAGATGCTCTCAGTCGTTTAAGTAGCTGCCCCTGACGGGATTAAGGCCCCATTGCCTTTCCTAAATCACTCCTAGCTACAGGAGAAAAACTAAAGCTACTGTTTATTAATTAAATCTATGTTATCCCTATGGATAAACAAATAAAACTAATTGACCTGATTACTATATTACAAAGTTAATCACTGAAAATTAATCTATTGAATCAGTTAATTAATAATACAAAAATAAAGAGTTAACTAATATTAACATGATCGATAAATTACAGGAATGAATACATTATACACATGTACACTAATCATAAATTCAGAGAACAATTTGACAGTGATATAAATATGAGAATATGATCACATGAATTTTCAACAACAGAAAGCTAACTACTCTAAATCCTATCCTGATCAGTAGAGTAGAAAACACTAAACTGGAATCAAATTGCCAATAATTCTACTGTGCTAACAATCCTGATAACATTCAGAAGAAATTCAGAATCTAAACAAGATCACACAGCGAACGAATATATCCCATATATTTGATGACAATATCAAAAATACATTATAACGTATATTAGCAAATCAAAACCAATGTAAATCGATAGATTAAATATGATGTATTTGCAGAATTCATCAAAGGAATCATGACAAAACATAAATACTGCAAAGAAAGAGACAAGATCAAACAGCATCAAAAATACATCTGCGTAGTAAAAATACGGTAAATGTATATAGATATCACCAGTGAAAAATACTGTAGCTGTTGACAAAAAATTGCCTCAAGTCACATAAAATAATTATAGTGACCTTGTCATGTCTTTTCTCCCACTATCGACCCCCTCTTCTAGTAAAAACATGTCTCTTTTAAATACCTCAAATCGCACATGTAGACAGTTCTACCAAATTGGAAACTATCTAGTCTAAATCTCAACCAATCTCCTTAAAAATGACAAACGAAATATGCCATTTTTAATATACGTAATAATGTCTTGAAATTGGAGAGATTCAACTGATAGTGCAAAATCAAAAATTACAAAAGCACTAATGATACAGTGACACCTGGGAACAAGGATTGCCAATCGATTTGTTCCAGATTATCTAGGGATCTTCCAAAAAGTAAGCGATCACCACAATCCGAGATAGAACAACAACAACATCACCTGCGATACTACACATAAAATATATATAATTAAACACACGCAGAAGCGAAATAAAATAAACTTCAAAATGCAAAAAATCAATACACACCAATACCTGTAATAATATAATCTAATTATCACTTGATCAAAACTTCAAACCTGAAATCAATAGTAAGTGTGCCCAAAACATCATAATTGAACAGGAGCGTTAAACACCTCAATGTTTACACCACTTGATGGATTCTGTGACTGACCCTTGAACTGCATCAGGGTGACCTATGCGTTCAATTCACGGACCTTTTCTTCGTTCTTATGACTCTCATTTTGAAGCTTCAGAACTCTACGAATCAATCTATTCTTATGCTTATTAAGATGAAGCAAACACTTATCATCAGAATTGACTTTCTCTTTCAACCTTGAATTCTCAACTTTGATTACATTATCATGCGTCACCATCCCTGCCAGTTCTATTTCCATTCTACGTATTTTATCTAGAAGACAACTGACAAAGAGTGGGTGAATAGTTTTACCAATTTGATATGAACCTGGTAGGTTTGCTTCTACAGATTTACCCTTAACCGGAGGATCAAATACAGGATCATCTACAGGATCGACCACAGGATCTACCTGAAGATCCTTATCAAACACATGAGAACTATTATCTGCAGGGTTCGGGATAAACTCATGCTCAATATCACAACCATCATCTGGCAAAACAGGGTTCTGTTCATCATCATCTAGAACAACTGTCTCAATATCAATGTTTTTATTCACATAAGGTTTAATGTTGCTACCCTTAGCAACCATGCTTCTTGTAAACCTACTAGGGAACTTATCATTCAACCTTTTTCCCTTCGGTTCACGGGTTTTATCAACATTATGCTTTGGTGTAACTGGCGATAGATTTGAAGACCTCCTCATGTGCTTAGAAGGAAGAGGAGTGCCGGGACTACTCACAAGAGTGGGAATAGAATCATTACAAATGCTGGAGCTCATACGGCTGGTAGGGTTTGACACAGGCTTACGCACAGGTGAAGCCGAAGCTTGTCCAGGCTCTTGATGCCTTAAACATTCTTCAGGACAGTCAAATTGATAGTGACAGAAAGCTAAAAAACCATTCGACTCAATAAACTCGTCCCACGACTGATTATGCTTAGAGAATTCCTTTTCTATTAATATCCTCACCAAGCCGTGATGAAACAGGCTATGACTAATGTTCTTCGGACCCTTTTTAATGGCCGAGGACATTTTTGTCATACTCTTAACTAGATAATGAAGCAAATTAAGAGGAAAACTGATAAACACAGCCATCAACCGAAGGCGATATACATAAGCCAAGGAGAGACGACCTTCACAGGTCACGTACCTATGGATAACGTTGAGGACCAGTCTCCATTCCTTTTTGAAGCATTTCCGAGATACCCCGGTTCTGAATGATACGTCTTGACAGGGATTCTTCAGCATTTGCCACCACTCAGTCACCTCCATCAGCTTATTCTTAAACCATCGTTCGCCTGTTAAAGGCAACCCAGTGGCAAGAGAGATCGCTCATACACCCTAAAATGGAGATCAGCTATCCTCACCCGAGAATCGTCCAACGACAAAGCAAACAGCCTCGTGACCTCCGGGTTTGAATCCGAGAACCTGCGGATGAATGGAAACCATCCAGCATTTTCAACCTTGGCTCAAAGCTCAGGGTTTGAGTCAAGGAGTTTCATCTCACAGGGATCGACCCTTACTAACAGAGCCATAGCTTCCTGTGGAAATGCCCGAAACCGCGCACAGAAAAGACACCACAGGTCGAAACGTGACAGTCAACTGGAGAGCAAGCACTCAGGGTGCAAACCAAGGAGAACACATAGGAAATGGAACCCAACGCTCTCGTAAACAAATTGTGACATGAACCAATGCATCCAATAACCCTGAAAACTCGGCATGGAGGGGAATGATCATGCAGCGAGGCAATTGAGTGATGAAAACTGACGACGAAGGCCCTAGATTAACTCATGCTGCCATTATTTAATTGGTGTTATTGTCATACCAACACACCGTAAATGAATCACAGGTGTTCAACGCGGAGGGAGCCACGACATTGATCATGTACTGGAAAGTGAATGCGATTGACAGGGTTAAGTACAAGTGCAATGATGCCAAATCATTCTTGCGGCAGGTGGATCGAGTTTGGAGGTGATGGCACATGTCGCAATGACTGTGAGGGTTAAACCTTAGAAGTTAACGCATACACCTTACCGTATGACCATATAATCCTTTGAAGGTGGCGAGCATATGACGCGATATCACCATGAAACCCAACATTAAACCTTCATAACATGGATCATATTATAAAAATCGACATTGAACAATTATAGTATGAGCCAATATGATTCAGAGTTTGTAAAAATGAACTTAGGAAAAGGCATGTTTAGATAAATTATTAAGCCTTCGATGCTCTAGGACCTTGTACAAGTTACAAATAACCAATAATACCTATCCATTGATACATGAAGACTTATGGTGAGAGGCGTAAAACCCAAAACTTACCCCATAATTCGGAAGATAATTCATGCAAGTAATGATTTTCAATGTAGTGATTTCTTGTCCCTTAACCATAATTGTAAAAAAACATAGAATTTCATTGATTCAGTAGCTCGCGGAATGTCACCATTTTATTAGCTGTCAATCCTGTAGATTTGCTATAAGAAATTCGAACATTTCATCAAAACAAAATAGGATTTTGTTTGATGAAATATGTTTTTTAAGGCTGTTGAGTAGGGGCACAACAGATGGCGACTGACTGGGTGGAACAGTTATCTCTTTTTCTTAACCTGAAACCATGCAATCAAATAAATTAGATCCCTCATGTATGCCATTATACAGACATCAATATTATAACATCTTAAACAGATTCAGGATTTTCACATTTCTAAAAATTACCAGAAATTTACAGTCTTAATTATTATTTTTTTGATAAAGATCAAGTTTCTAACAAAAATTATTCCAAAAGAAGTAAAACAGTAAATGGCTTGGTTTTAAAGAATAAAATCTCAATACCACAAGCGTGGCCTTACTGCCAGCAGGCGTCTATGACCTCGACAGGGTTGCTTCAAGGCCCCAAGTAATGCCAGTATCCCATCTGCTAGTTATAGATATACAATTCTGGTTAGGTTGAAATGTTATCATCATTTTCCTTTTTCTTTTTTTTTTTCTTTTTTTATATTTTATTTTTTTATTATGCTTCTGAAGGCCATGATTCTGGCTTGGTAACCAGATGGTAACCATGTCAGTCACCAGTCTGCACTACAATAAATAAACCAGCTCGTTATGAGACCTTTTATCCCTTAGCATTTTTTCCAAGGGCCATTGTCCAGGCTTGGTGACGAGAAATGACAATGTTACTGAATGCAAACCTATGATCCTGAACAGACCGGCTCGTAATGAGACCCTCTGTCCTTCAGATTATTTTGAAAATATTCAAACCCAACCATGGCCAGAATGTAGTTATATTTAATCTGCAAATGAGATTGTCTTAGCAGATGGGGAGGCAAATCCATTTTTCTTTATGAGAAGGGATGGCGTAAAAGATTCAAATAGATAACCTCGTCAAAAACTGCCCTAATTCCTTTGGAAAAAATCTTTGTAGAGATTAATATTATTGATTCATATTAACATGATTTAAGAATTTCTGGTAAAATCTAGAAAGATGAAAACCTGTTCATTGTTAAAGATGTAAAACAGTATGACAATTCTCAAGATAGTAAGATCTTCGTGCATGATTTGTGGGTTAATTACAGAACTTGATGAAAATTTATTAGCTTGAAGATTGATAAATTGATCAGACTCATCAATAAGAAAACAAAACAACAAATGAGTATGAGAAAATATTCAAAGAAAACAAGTAAAATAAACACACTAATAAATTTTACAAACCAAGCACACCACACCAGGTATGTACAGGATAATCCCTTGAGGGGGATCATCAGAAATATTTCTTAATCAAATGACCATTCACTAGAAGGTTGTCGATGTCACCTTCCAGTGTCTGCAACCTGAAAGTGCTAGGACCAAGTTTTTCTGTAATAATAAATGGTCCCAGCCACAGGCATTGGAACTTAGTATTTTTTCCTTTGTCTTCGTGCTCCTTCTCCCATTTCAGAACTAGGTCACCTACTTCCAAATCCCTACTGGATGATTTTCTATGATCAAACCAGCATTTCACGGTCTGTTGGTGTTTGTCAAACTTTTTTCTAGCCAACTCTCTATCTTCCTCCAGTTTAAGCAAGGTATTAATCCGATGTTTCATGGAAGAACAAGCTGTCTCCTGTACCAACTGGGATAGCTGTAGAGAGGGTAAAAATAAATGAGGAGGCAAGATGGATTCTTTACCATATACCAGAAAAAAGGGAGAATTTCCTATGGCAGCTTTGGGAGTCACTCTGTCAGCCCACAAGGCATTCGATAAGGCATTGTGCCAATTCCTATGATGATTTACCACCGTGCATTTCAGAATTTTGATTAAATTTTTATTGGAAGATTCAGCTAACCCGTTACCCTGAGGATAATAATTAGCTGAATATTTTAATTTTATGCCTTTTTCCAATGCATATTCAGTTAACTTAACAGAAGAAAAATAAGTTGCATTGTCAAAAATCAAAGATTCGGGAACACCAAATCTGGTGATAATAAAAGAATCAAGGAATGATATCACCTGTTTCGAGTTAACTACTCACAAGGGGATGGATTCAACCCATCTAGTGAAATAATTTGTGGCTGTCAAAATGTATTTATGATGCTGTGAATAAGCTGGTGTGATTGGACCAACAATATCCATACCCCATTGCTGAAATGGGACTTCGATAATAACCGGCTGGAGGGGTAACGCTGCTTTCTTAAGCCTGCCTCCTGCTCTCTGACACTCCTGACACTTCCTAGCAAAGGCATATGCATCTTTGAACAACGTAGGCCAGTAGTAACCAACTTTGAGTACTTTGTGTGCAGTGGTTTCCCCACCAAAGTGTCCTCCGGCTGGCCCTGCATGTAATTGGGACAACACATTATCAGCTTCATTTTTTTCTAAACAACGAAGGAGAACTCCTTTGAAATTATTTCTAAACAGAATGTTTTCAATCAGCTGATAAGGTGTAGATCTTAATCTCAAAGCCCTTTTGCTACGTGAATCCAAATGTTCAGGAGCATTCCCATGCAATAGAAAAAACTTAATATCATTATACCAAGAATCAGAGGGGGCTGAGACTAGAAAAAATTCCCTTTCAAACAGATAATGTTCGTCAAAGAAGTGCATATCAGATTCAGAGATGTCTGAAGATCCAGCCGCCAACTTACAGAGTCCTTGTCCTCTAACAATCTTTAAAGGCTTGATTTCCAGGTCATATTCCTAAAGTGTTGTAACCCAATGGGCTCATTTTTCACCTAGGTCCTTTTGTACCAAAAGATTTCTGACTGCGGAATATGGCACAATGACCTTGGTATGAGACTTCATCAAATAGGGCTGAAAATGTTTGAAAGACTTAAAAACAATGAATGCTTGTTTTTTTCACTTCTGGGTAATTCAGCTCTGCACCATTCAAACCAGAACTCGTAAAAGCAATCGAAGCTTCATTATTTTCCTGATTTTTTTGTGTTAGAACAACAGCATATGAAGAATCAGAAGCAAACGTATACAAAATAAATGACTTAGAGAAATCTAGGCTTGTTAAGGTAGGAGCTTCAGCAATAGCTTTTAAGATATCATGAAAAGATTGATTTTCTTCAACAGACCATTTAAACTCAGCATCTTTCTTAATCATTTTCTGAAGCGGCCGAACAATTTTAGTGAACCCAGGAATAAATCTAGAAACAAAATTTATCTTCCCAAGAAATGACTGCATAGTTTTCTTTGAGTGAGGCATAGAAATCTGCGATATAGCATGGGTACGTTCTGGGTCAATATTGATACCTTGTTTAGAAACAACAAAACCCAATAACTTACCTTCTGTAACTGAAAAGATGGATTTCTTAGGATTCAGGGAGATCCCATATTTCCTGCAACGCTCAAAAACCCTCCTAAGATGAGTTAAATGATCAGCTCTGTTTTTTGAAAAGACAGTTATATCATCAAGATAAATAACCACAAATTGACCAATTAGGCCTCTGAACACAATATCCATTGCCCTTTGAAATGTTTCTCTGGCATTAATTAAACCAAATGGCATTTTTCTATAGGCATAAGTTCCCCAAGGGGTCCTAAAAGTTGTCTTCAACTGATCTGTTTTGGATACTAACACTTGGTTGTATCCTGAAAATCCATCTAAAAGTGAAAACATTTCATATCCGGAGACCTGTTGTAATATTTTTTCCATTGGAGGAAGAGGATAATTATCTTTTTCTGAAACCTTATTCAGATTTTGGAAATTGACGCATAACCTGATATCACCATTTTTTTTTTCTGACGGGGACAAGATTTGCCACTCACTGGGCATGCCATACTGGAAAAATTATTCTGGTAGCAAGGAGTTTATTAAGCTCCTTCTTAACAGCTGGTTCTAGGCTAGGATGCATTTTCCTCAATTTATGTTGGAAAGGTTTAGCCTCTTGTTTCATGGGAATGACGTGTTGCATTATATTTGGATCAAATGTCTTAAGATCATCATACGTCCATGCAAAAATGTATTTAAACTCATTGAAGAGTCGTATGAAGGCTGTCTTTTCTTGGGGAGTACACGAATTACCTAGATTGACACATTGAGGTTTGTGTTCAGTGCCTAGATTTACAATTTCAGATTGCATAATCGAGCTGTTGGTTTTACAGTTCCTTGCAGCTTTAAATTTATCCTTCAAGTCATAGAATTTCTCAAGTTTGATTACAGATATGGGAATGGTACTAACCTGATTGAGAGATTCCTGAATTGAACAGGGCTTATGAATTACCATAAAATTATATAGATCTTGATCATGAGTCATTTCATCAATGATTGCATCTTTAAAAGTATCCTTCAAAGTTAGGAAATCGATCAACCACTCATCGTTGTCGAAGACTCTCCAATTGGAAATATTATCAGGAATGGAAGGTCTGAAAAGCAAGTCAACAGAGAAAGAATCAGCAAGCATCCCTTCAGACGGGATTAACCTTGAAGCAACGTTAGATAAGAGATCTGCTTCCTGATTTAAGTAATGAGGAATAAAATTTATGTTAAAGGCTTCAAATGATAGTAATAGATTCCATACCTCTGCCTGGTAATTTCTCAGATGCCCAGAAATGCAATGTATAGTGTTACGTACCTGTCTAACAATAATCTCAGAGTCTCCTAACACTACCAAGGCTTTGGATCCCAGGTCAATTGCTTTTTTCAGCCCTTGAATCAGAGCTTCGTATTCAGCAACATTATTGGTGCAATCAAATTCTAACCTGCATGCAATGAAATACCTTTTTCCCATAGGGATCTATCAGCAAGCAACCTGCACCAGCCCCTTCTTTTGACTTAGATCCGTCAAAGTATAGAGACCAGAGGCCATTGTTTAGATCTAAATGTACCGTGTTTGGAACCAAAATCTCTTCCGAAACTTGAGTAAAATGGAAAACTTCGGACTGTTGTACTGATTTTTGGACTGGTGAAGTTCCAGCTTCAAAATTCCCAAAGAAGGAATCAGCCATGTAATTGCCCATTATGGTATCAGTGAATAGCACTGGCTCATTAGAGTCATCCAATTCGGTGACTATGTGGTTCATATAACGTTCTCGATAAATTATGATCTTGTTTGGACGACCATTATGAGATATCCATAAATGTGACCAGTCTGTTGCAAAGTATCCTTTCAATTTTTCAGACCAATCTTTGCTGAGAAATAGGCCATATGCTTCCGGGATATCTACAACAATTATATCAATGATAAAATGAACTTGAGGGTTTGAATCTAACCTTATCAACACCTCGTTCAACTTTCCTATTACTTTCACGTTTGATCGGTCAAGCTGCACAATACTTGTATCACAGGGCACAGGAACTGCATTAAGTTTTTTACACACAGAGTATGGCATGACATTCTTCGAAGCCCCTGAGTCTATCATACAGTTGTGCACTTTACGATTGCAGATTTCAAACGTAAGTAAAAAAGGAGGAGTTGAAGAATCAGATTTCTTGCCTAGAGACGAGGCATTGACTGAAGATTTTGTTGAGTTATCTTTGGTATTAGCAGAACCATTTTGATTAGAAGGGGTTTTGCCACTTTTACTTAAAGATACCCCTTGCATCATCTTGTCTCGAATTACAGGCAGTTTGAGGAGTTCATAAATAGAAATGTTGGCTCTGATTTTCTTTAAATCTTCAACCAGATCGTATTCTAAATCAAGAGAGGGTGCAGACTTAATATTTGCAGGTTGGGTTTTTGTTTGAATAGCTGAACTATTATCTGTAGCAGTTGTTGAAGGTTCCCCAGGAGGCTGGTTTTTCTTTCTTCTAGTGTTATATTGATGCTGATTAACATTCACAACAGCTACATCCTCATCATCAGTCAATTCTGATGTATCCCAGAAGTGACTGATAATTTGAGGAGGTTTCTCTTCATTGTCATTTTCTTTTCCTTGGGAATCTTTAGAAGCCTGTCCTGAAGATTGAGTTTCATTTTTAGTTGATGTTTCTAGACCTGAAACTAATAATTTGAGGAAACTATTAATTTCATCAACACTATTAGCTTCAAAAGGTGGAGTCTGTTTTGCAGCTATATTTGGGAATGGCCTTCTGAAAGGTTGTCTAGGTGGTTCTTTATTAGGAGTGCTCTCAGAAGTACCTTTATTTAAATCGATGATTTCATTGGACAATTTTTAATAACTCTTTGGAGGCTATCTAAGTCTAGTGAATCCTGGCCCTTTTTCTTAGGAGTTGTGTTTTTAGAGGGAGTCTCAGTTTTCTTACGAGAAGAAGATGTAGAATCAGTGTCTACTCCAGGATTGGTTTTAATAGCAGACATGTCTTTCTCAACCTTGATTGCTTCCTCAAAGGTTTCAGCAAGGGTAGGTTTGGATGCTCTTCTGAAAAACATGGCCATTGACACAGGCAAGGCTGAAGTATAAAACTCAATAGTAACATCTTCAGCCAGCCTTGAGGTGGCAGGAATTCTGTTTCTTAGAGTTAGGAATTGCTGGTTAAAATATTTGACCTTTTCCTTGGTTTCAATGCGAATCCTAGACAATTCTAACACCAAGGCAGCTGGAGTCTTGTCGTCTCCAAACTTGTTCATGAAATCCAACTCGAATTCATTCCAGTTGGTAATAGAACTAGCAGTGAGTGAAAAATACCACGTCGAGGCTTTGCCCTCAAATGTATAAGGGAAAAGTCAACAGACTACATCTTCATGTTTAACATCCAAGAGCCGAACTGCTACATAAATTTTTTTACATGATCTTTCGCAGGCTCTTTCTGCTCAGGATTGAACTTGGGCAACAATTTCTCAGGATGCTTGGGTAACGGATGTTGATCGCCTGGAACAGCAACTGCATCCTGAGCTAACCATGGCATATTATCATTAGGGTTCGGGTTTACACCTGCCATGTTCCTTGGAGTTGGAGGTGGTGATGGTGGTGTTTGAACAATGTGAGGGGGTGAATGAGGTGGTGATGGTGTTTGACCAGACCCTCCTGAAGCAAGTGGTCCTGAAGAAGATGAAGGTTGATTGGCGCCTATTAAACACTGTTGTATCTGGAGATCAGGGGAGACACCTACAGGTTGCTCTTGTTCTCCCGACGCAGGCTCAGTATGATAAGTGCGAGGACGTGTGATTTGTGGGAGAGGTAATTCAGCGGGTTGGCGCCCAGTGAGATTCGAATAAGCCCTTGTTAAAATCCTACGAGATTCATTTATGACCTGTTCAAACTGGTCAATTTCTTCAGGTTTATGAGCACCGCTATAGTTGAACTAAGAGATAAGGTTTCGAACGGATTCGTTCAGTGGGGCCTCACTCAATAATGATAACTGGAGAGTACTTGGCTGTGATGATGACTGTATTTGAGGGGTGGAAGGCTGATTAATTTTGTTAACAGGGTTTTTTCCATCATCCATTTTCTTAGGCTGGCCCTCCTTCTAGCGCCATTGTTGACGGGCTGGAAAGGCACAAGTGTCAACCAAGGAGCAACTCAATCCAAGAGTTTTTGAGATGCTCTCAGTCGTTTAAGTAGCTGACCCTGACGATATTAAGGCCCCGTTGCCTTTCCTAAATCACTCCTAGCTACAGGAGAAAAACTAAAGCTACTGTTTATTAATTAAATCTACGTTATCCCTATGGATATACAAATAAAACTAATTGATCTGATTACTATATTACAAAGTTAATCACTGAAAATTAATCTGCTGAATCAGTTAATTAATAATACCAAAATAAAGAGTTAACTAATATTAAAATGATTGATAAATTACAGGAAGGAATACATTATACACATGTACACTAATCATAAATTCAGAGAACAATTTGACAGTGATATAAATATGAGAATCTGATCACATGAATTTTCAACAATAGAAAGCTAACTACTCTAAATCCTATCCTAATCAGGAGCGTAGAAAACATTAAACTGGAATCAAATTGCCAATAATTCTACTGTGCTAACAATCCTGATAACATTCAGAAGAAATTCAGAATCTAAACAAGATCACACAACGAACGAATATATCCCATATATTTGATGACAATATCAAAAATACATTATAACGTATATTAGCAAATCAAAACCAATGTAAATCGATAGATTAAATATGATGTATTTGCAGAATTCATCAAAGGAATCATGACAAAACATAAATACTGCAGAGAAAGAGACAAGATCAAACAACATCAAAAATACATCTGCGTAGTAAAAATACGGTAAATGTATATAGATATCACCAGTGAAAAATACTGTAGCTGCTGACAAAAAATTGCCTCAAGTCACAGAAAATAATTACAGTGACCTTGTCATGTCTTTTCTCCCACTATCGACCCCCTTTTCTAGTACAAACATGTCTCTTTTAAATACCTCAAATCCCACATGTAGATAGTTCTACCAAAATGGAAACTATCTAGTCTAAATCTCAACCAATTTCCTTAAAAATGACAAATGAAATATGTCATTTTTAATATACGTAATAATGTCTTGAAATTGGAGAGATTCAACTGATAGTGCAAAATCAAAAATTATAAAAGCACTAATGATATAGTGACACCTGGGAACTAGGATTGCCAATCGATTTGTTCCAGATTATCTAGGGATCATCCAAAAAGTAAGAGATCACCACAATCCGAGATAGAACAGCAACAACATCACTTGCAATACTACACATAAAAGATATATAATTAAACACACACAGAAGCGAAATAAAATAAACTTCAAAATGCAAAAAATCAATACACACGAATACCTGTAATAATATAATCTGATTATCACTTGATCAAAACTTCAAACCTGAAATCAATAGTAAGTGTGCCCAAAACATCATAATTGAACAGGAGCGTTAAACACTTGAATGTTTACACCACTTGATGGATTCTGTGACTGACCCTTGAACTGCATCAGGGTGACTTGTGCGTTCAATTCACGGACCTTTTCTTCGTTCTTATGACTCTCATTTTGAAGCTTCAGGACTCTACGAATCAATCTATTCTTATGCTTCTTAAGAGGAAGAAAACGCTTATCATCAGAATTGAATTTCTCTTTCAACCTCGAATTCTCAGCTTTGATTACATTATCATGCATCACCATCTCTGCCAGTTCTATTTCCATTCTATGTATTTTATCTAGCAGAAAATTGACAAAGAGTGGGTGAATAGTTTCACCAATTTGATATGAACCTGATAGGTTTTCTTCTACAGATTTACCCTTAATCGGAGGATCAAATACAGAATCAACTACAGGATCGACCACAGGATCTACCTGAAGATCCTTATCAAACACATGAGAACTATTATCTGTAGGGTTCGGGATAAACTCATGCTCAATATCACGACCATCATCTAGCAAAACAGGGTTCTGTTCATCATCATCTAGAACAACTGTCTCAATATCAATGTTTTTATTCACAGAAGGTTTAATGTTGCTACCCTTAGCAACCATGCTTGTTGTAAACCTACCAGGGAACTTATCATTCAACCTTTTTCCCTTCGGTTCATGGGTTTTATCAACATTACGCTTTGGTGTAACCGGCGATAGATTTGAAGACCTCCTCATGCGCTTAGAAGGCAGAGGAGTGCCAGGACTACTCACAAGAGTGGGAAAAGAATCATTACAAACGCTGGAGCTCATATGGTCGGTAGGGTTTGACACAGACTTATGCATAAGTGAAGCCAAAGCTTTCCCAGGCTCTTGATGCCTTAAACATTCTTCAGGACAGTCAAATTGACAGTGACAGAAAGCTAAAAAACCATTCGACTCAATAAACTCATCCCACGACCGATTATGCTTAGATAATTCCTTTTTTATTAATATCCTCACCAAGCTGTGATGAAACAGGCTATGACTAATGTTCTTCGGATCCTTTTTAATGGCCGAGGACATTTTTGTCATACTCTTAACTAGATAATGAGGCAAATTAAAAGGAAAATCGATAAACACAGCCATCAACCGAAGGTGATATACATAAGCCGAGGAGAGACGACCTTCACAGGTCACGTACCTATGGATAACGTCGAGGACCGGTCTCCATTCCTTTTTGAAGCATTTCCGAGATACCCCGTTTCTGAATGATACATCTTGCCAAGGATTCTTCAGCATTTGCTACCACTCAGTTACCTCCATCGGCTTATACCTAAGCCATCGTTCGCCTGTTAATGGCAACCCAGTGGCAAGAGCGACTGAACGCTCATCCACCCTAAACTGGAGATCAGCTATCCTCATTGTTGACGGGCCGGAATGGCACAAGTGTCAACCAAGGAGCAACCCGATCCAAGAGTTTTTCAAGATGCTCTCAGTCCTTTAAGTAGATGCCCCTGACGGGATTAAGGCCCTGTTGCCTTTCCTAAATCACTCCTAGCTAGAGGAGAAAAACTAAAGCTACTGTTTATTAATTAAATCTACATTATCCCTATGGATATACAAATAAAACTAATTGATCTGATTACTATATTACAAAGTTAATCACTGAAAATTAATCTGCTGAATTAGTTAATTAATAATACAAAAATAAAGAGTTAACTAATATTAACATGATCGATAAATTATAGGAAGGAACACATTATACACATGTACACTAATCATAAATTCAGAGAACAATTTGACAGTGATATAAATATGAGAATCTGATCACATGAATTTTCAACAACAGAAAGCTAACTACTCTAAATCCTATCATGATCAGGAGCGTAGAAAACATTAAATTGGAATCAAATTTCCAATAATTCTATTGTGCTAACAATCCTGATAACATTCAGGAGAAATTCAAAATCTAAACAAGATCACATAGCGAATGAATATATCCCATATATTTGATGACAATATCAAAAATACATTATAATGTATATTAGCAAATCAAAACCAATATAAATCGATAGATTAAATATGATGTATTTGCAGAATTCATCAAAGGAATCATGACAAAACATAAATACTGCAGAGAAAGAGACAAGATCAACAACATCAAAAATACATCTGCGTAGTAAAAAGACGGTAAATGTATATAGATATCACCAATGAAAAATACTATAGCTGCTGAAAAAAAATTGCCTCAAGTCACAGAAAATAATTACAGTGACCTTGTCATGTCTTTTCTCCCACTATCGACCCCCTCTTCTAGTGCAAACATGTCTCTTTTAAATACCTCAAATCCCACATGTAGACAGTTCTACCAAACTGGAAACTATCTAGTCTAAATATCAACCAATCTCCTTAAAAATGACAAATGAAATATGTCATTTTTAATATACGTAATAATGTCTTGAAATTGAAGAGATTCAACTGATACTGCAAAATCAAAAATTACAAAAGCACTAATGATATAGTGACACCTGGGAACTAGGATTGCCAATCGATTTGTTCCAGATTATCTAGGGATCGTCCAAAAAGTAAGTGATCACCACAATCCGAGATAGAACAACAACAACATCACCTGCGATACTACACATAAAAGATATATAATTAAACACACACAGAAGCGAAATAAAATAAACTTCAAAATGCAAAAAATCAATACACACCAATACCTGTAATAATATAATCTGATTATCACTTGATCAAAACTTCAAACCTGAAATCAATAGTAAGTGTGCCCAAAACATCATAATTGAACGGGAGCATTAAACACCTGAATGTTTACACCACTTGATGGATTCTATGACTGACCCTTGAACTGCATCAGGGTGACCTGTGCGTTCAATTCACGGACCTTTTCTTTGTTCTTGTGACTCTCATTCTGAAGCTTCAGGACTCTACGAATCAATCTATTCTTATGCTTCTTAAGACGAAGCAAACACTTATCATCAGAATTGACTTTCTCTTTCAACCTCGAATTCTTAGCTTTGATTACATTATCACGCGTCACCATCTCTGCCAGTTCTATTTCCATTCTGTGTATTTTATCTAGCAGACAACTGACAAAGAGTGGGTGAATATTTTCACCAATTTGATATGAACCTGGTAGGTTTTCTTCTACAGATTTACCCTTAACTGGAGGATCAAATACAGGATCAACTACAGGATCGACCACAGGATCTACCTAAATATCCTTATCAAACACATGAGAACTATTATCTGTAGGGTTCGGGATAAACTCATGCTCAATATCACGACCATCATCTGGCAAAATAGGGTTCTGTTCATCATCATCTAGAACAATTGTCTCAATATCAATGTTTTTATTCATATAAGGTTTAATTTTGCTACCCTTAGCAACCATGCTTCTTGTAAACCCTACCAGAAAACTTATCATTCAACCTTTTTCCCTTCGGTTCACGGGTTTTATCAACATTACGCTTTGGTGTAACCGGGGATAGATTTGAAGACCTCCTCATGCGCTTAGAAGGCAGAGGAGTGCCGGGACTACTCACAGTAGTGGGAACAAAATCATTACAAACGCTGGAGCTCATACGGCCGGTAGGGTTTGACACAGGCTTACGCACAGGTGAAGCTGAAGCTTTCCCAGGCTCTTGATGCCTTAAACATTCTTCAGGATAGTCAAATTGATAGTGAAAGAAAGCTAAAAAACCATTCGACTCAATAAACTTGTCCCACGACCGATTATGCTTAGACAATTCCTTTTCTATTAATATCCTCACCAAGCCGTGATGAAACAAGCTGTGACTAATGTTCTTCGGACCCTTTTTAACGACCGAGGACATTTTTGTCATACTCTTAACTAGATAATGAAGCAAATTAAGAGGAAAACCGATAAACACAGCCATCAACCGAAGGTGATATACATAAGCCGAGGAGAGACGACCTTCACAGGTCACATACCTATGGATAACGTCGAGGACCGGTCTCCATTCCTTTTTGAAGCATTTTCGAGATACCCCGGTTCTAAATGATACGTCTTGACAGGGATTCTTCAGCATTTTCCGTCACTCAGTCACCTCCATCGGCTTATACTTAAACCATCGTTCGCCTGTTAATGGCAACCCAGTGGCAAGAGCGACTGAACGCTCATCCACCCTAAACTGGAGATCAGCTATCCTCACCCGAGAATCGTCGAATGACAAAGCAAACAGCCTCGTGACCTCCGGGTTCGAATCTAAGAACCTGCGGATGAATGGAAACCATCCAGCAGTTTCGACCTTGGCTAAAAGCTCAGGGTTTGAGTCAAGGATTTTCGTCTCACATGGCTCGACCCTTACTACCGGAGCCATAGCTTCCTGTGCAAATGCCCGAAACCGCGCACAGAAAATACACCACAGGTTGAAACGTGATAGTGAACTGGAGAGCAAGCACTCAGGGTGCAGACCAAGGAGAACACATAGGCAATGGAACCCAACGCTCTCGTAAACAAACTGCGACTTGAACCAATGCATCCAATAACCTGGAAAACTCGGCATGGAGGGGAATGATCACGCAGCGAGGCAATTGAGTGATGAAAATTGACGGCGAAGGCCCTAGATTAACTCATGATGCCATTATTTAATCGGCGTTATCGTCATACCAACACATCGTAAATGAATCACAGGTGTTCAACGCGGAGGGAGCCACGACATTGATCACGTACTGGAAAGTGAATGCGATTGACAGGGTTAAGTACAAGTGCAATGATGCCAAATCATTCTTGCGGCAGGTGGATCGAGTTTGGAGGTGATGGCACAGGTCGTAACGACCGTGAGGGTTAAACCTTAGAAGTTAACACATACACCTTACCGTATGACCATATAATCCTTTGAAGGTGGCGAGCATATGACACGATATCACCATGAAACCCAACATCAAACCTTCATAACACATATCATATTATAAAAATAGACATTGAACAATTATAGTATGAGCCAATATGATTCGGAGTTTGTAAAAATGAACTTAGGAAAAGGCATGTTTAGATAAATTATTAAGCCTTCGATGCTCTAGGACCTTGTACAAGTTACAAATAACCAATAATACCTGTCCATTGATACATGAAGACTTATGGTGAGAGGCGTAAAACCCAAAACTTACCCCATAATTCGGAAGATAATTCATGCAAGTAATGATTTTCAATGTAGTGATTTCTTGTCCCTTAACCATAATTGTAAAAAAACTTAGAATTTCATTGATTCAGTAGCTCGTGGAATGTCACCATTTCAGTAGCTGTCAATCCTGTAGATTTGCTATAAGAAATTCGAACATTTCATCAAAACAAAATAGGATTTTGTTTGATGAAATATGTTTTTTAAGGCTATTGAGTAGGGGCACAACATACCTACTATCCAACTAATATCCAATGTCCAAATAGGCCGAGGCCTTTACATTTATACAGTCATGCCAGGTGGTAAAATGATATAATGAGGGACATATAGCGCACACATTTTATCAACACAGATCTTCTACGGAAATTATATATTTTTTTCTTTTTCCAGTTTTGGTTTACTACTCTGTTCAGATTTCAATGTCTATTTTTCGTTTCCAGCAATTTCCAAGACCAATGCTAAAGAAAATAAGAAAGTGCACTATGTTGTTTTAAAGTTCCTACACAACGCTTTGTCCCTTCATTATACATTATACTACTATATGAAGGTCAAACATGGATGCAAATTGGCTTAAACAACCAAAAAAATGACCTAAATCATTGATGCCCTAAAATGTTACTATCAGTATGATGCCCTAAATCATGCCCTAAAACATTAAAAAGTTACTATCGATATGATTCCCTAAATCATTAGGTTGAATGACAGAGCTATTCATCTCAAACAAGCTATTATTTCCGCTCAGCCTAGCCCAAGCACCAGTGGGAGGAATTGGCACTCCCTAACACCATTACTTCTGAGCTAGCGAATACATTCATCCAATCCAAACAAATAACATAATCAAATATAGATACGAAAGACATTGTAGGAAATGAACCAAAATTCCAATGCAAAAAACAAATCCGCGTCCACTGTCAACACAAATCGCACCAGTCCATTGTCCACTATCAACACAATTTGCAGGAAGCGAGAAATCCGCATTCACCGTCAACACAATTCGCACCAGAACAGAATTTGCACCAAGGTAAGCTAAGAATTCGCACCAGGTAATCTAAGAAATTGGTGTTCAACATCAAGAATTCACACCAGGGTAAGCAAAAAACTATGTTGCAAAGTTTCATTGCATTCCCGC
>LPNX010467282.1:34801-67301 GCA_001517045.1 Pseudotsuga menziesii | reverse complement strand
TTGCGATGTATAAATTAATTGCATCCCATTCTCGACTAACTGCTTGATGCCAATAATCATTAAAATGAAAGACATGTGTAAATCTCCTGAATAAAGTATATGCTCTTAATTTATGCAATTAGAATATGAACGATATAATAAACATCCACTAGCTAATAATTACCATTCACCTTCCTCGATCTACCTTTCCCCTTCAGTTGCTCCCCTTCAAATTTGTTATTGGAGTCCGGATAACAAATGCAACATAAATTGAGATTTAACGCTAAAATAGGAAGATATTCACTAACATACAACATGTTTTGGTATACCGTATATACTTCCATCATAGTACCCTCAGCATGTGCTCGTTGTCTCACCAAACCCTTAATAAATTTCAAGTGCCTCTCAACCATCCACATGGACCTTGAGTGCACAGGTCCACACAACTCAATCTCCTTAACTTGGTGTATGAGGTAGTGTCCTTGTGCATTGAAAAATGTTGAAGGTATATGCTTATGCATTTCACAAATGAGATGAGGAATTTCTCTCCTCCAATAATTTATATCTTCTTTATGGATTTCTTTAGATGTCAACCATCTACAAGTGATGCAAACCAATAATGATATTTAACAAAACAAAACATTAAATTACATATCATGAAATAGTGCACAAAAGAACAAATATAAATTATACAGAGAATTAAAGAAACACTAAGCACATGCAAGTAATCACTAGTTACCTCATGTATTTACCAATATTATATATAACTTGTTTGACATTGTTGTTGAAGTTATCCGAGAGAGAGAGAGGTAGAACATACTGTATCAATATACAAACCACGCCATTTATTGAACAAAGAGAATACAAAAAAGAAAAAAAATATACACAATAAAATGAAAAAAAAAATTATATGGACATAATAATAATAATTACCTTGATGAAGGCGTTCCAATCATGTGTTTTGACCCCCACAAAATAACCTTTTTTTATGATATTTTTCAAGTTCGCACAAAATCCAGTGGGAAATTTAATTTTCCACATTACTTCTTTAAGAACATTGCTTTGTTGCTCTGTAAACATCCATGGAATTGAGTTCATATTAACTTGTTCTTCATTGCTATGAAATTGGATGACGTCTTTCATTGCATGGTTTCTTTCTTGAATGTCTTTGCAAGCTTTCACAACTTTATCTTTCTCCCTCCTTAGCTCCAGTAGTCGCCATAATGTTTCAGTAACATTCTTTCCAATATGCATTGTATCAAACAAATGAGCAATTTGTAGGTGCTCATAGTAGGTCAGCCTGCTGAATTGTATAGGATAACTTTTCATTCCTCGTGGAAGCCCATTAATTCCTTCATGATCATGATGGACATCATGAATATTAGTTTATAAAAAATTTACATCATAAATCAAATATGGCCACTACAGTAAGCAACTCACAATGAAAATTAAAATACATAACAATTCATATACGATGATCCATATGTACCATGATGGCAATTTCTATTGTATTGCATCTTCCAAAGGTGAGGTGTCATTCTATGTGGTTTTAATGCAGTCTCCTGCTTCCCATTGAAAATATTTTTTTCAGTTGTTATATACCTGTGATTCTTAGAGAGGAAATGCCTATACTCATCAAACACCTCCTTTCTTAAGCTTTTTGAGCAACGTGATTTTACCTTAGGACCACAAAGTGGACATGCAAATTCACCCTTTGTCTGAAGACATGCAATATATAGATATGGAATATATATGTCAATTATAATTATATATAAACTATATTAACCACTCCATATAATTAAATGCAATTAAAGTGGAACTTAAAAATACAAACCACAAAATGAAGTTAACCCAGGGGCATCATGTATTGTCCATATAACCATTGCATGGAATTGAAATTTCCTTTGTCATATTGGTCTAGATATGTCATACATAGTGATGCCATTCCATAAATTCAGTAGCTTATCTATAAGAGGTCCGATATATACATTCATATCCTTGACTTGGAACTTACCTNAGACACAAAATACCTGGATTAATCATCAACAACATTATGTGCTCCCTCTTTATTGACAACCATGGAGGAATGTTGTTGTTGATAACAAAAATAGTCCACACCGTGTAAATGGATTTCATCTGTGAAAATGGATTAACACCATCTATTGCCAAATAAATCCTAAGATTACGTGGTTCTTCTTTAAAGTGAGGCCACTTTTCCTCCATATCTCTAAAAGCAGAACCATCTGCAAGAATTTGGATAACATCATCTTGACTTCTATTCCTGGCATGGTAATCCATAAATTGCGTTATCTTTTTGCACCTGAACAATCATTGCAAACATGGAATGATGGGAATATAATGAAGAACCTTCTAAGGAACCTTTTTTGTTACATTATCTCTTCGATATCTACTTATATGAAATTCCATACATTCTGTTGCAAATTCATGCTGATTATAATATATAACATGGTCATCGGGGCATGCTTGATATGCTTCATAATGCATTCCAATCTCTTTCATGATGGAAGATAAATCGCGATATGTGCGAGGTAAATTAATTGATGGTGGTAACAAAAATTCAGCTATCAAGCTATAGCAAAAAAAATAAAAATATAGTTAATGTAATAAATAAATAATATTAATGAAACACACTTCATCCGTATGATGATCAATAATGAGTTAACAATACAATTATTAGAGGAATACAGATAAACTTTATCATGACCCTATATATGTGATGGATTATTTTACATACCTTAGCATCTGTGTGATTTCTATGTTTGAAAGACCATTCATAACCTTCAAGTTCATTATCAACAATACAACAAAGAGAAGATTTCTTTTGGAGCCCTCATAAAGGGGTTCATATGCCTTATCGAGAAGAGGTATATCATGAACATCATCAAAGTCATCATCTTTTTCATTATCATCGTCATCGTCATCATCCATTGTAACATTAAATGAATCATGGATCAATGTATTTGTACCATCATCTTCAACTACGTTATCAGTATGATCATCTTGTTCAATATTATATTCACTTGTTCTCCATTAAACATAGATGCTACATGATCTTGATCCGAAACTTGTTCTGAAAGAACTTCCTCTGGACGATATGTCGTAGGGTGGTTTTCCTTTATAAATACATGGAAACATCAATAGATATACATTAATATAGGAAATATTAAAATAATACATACATTTACCAAAGTAAATAATATAAAAAACTTTATAATGCTAAACCTACAAATGGACGATATTCAATCCCCCCTTAGTGTGTCCATGTTCCCTGCAATGTTTTGTGGCTATTGAGATCAATCATCTTCTCCTCTTAAATCCCCTACAGTGAGTACATGGATAATAACATTTTCCATCACCCCTTTGTTTCGATGCATCACATAGTGTAGCAAGCAATTGTCGATTGTTTTCATTTCGATCAGGAATATTTCTATTTGACATTTTGTCACAAACTTTGTGAATGAATACTATAGATAATCTTAAAAAATCAATTTCCACGCATCATAATTTTCTCAAACGGAGGTTTGTCTAAGAATAAAAAAATTCTCGCAAACTGTCTGTCGAAGAAACAAAAATTCCCACAACTGCCTGTTGAAGAATAAAACAATTCATGAAACCATTTGTTGAGGAATAAATAATTTCTGTAAACTGTCTGTCACTTCTATAGAAAACATGTCGCAATGTTTAAAAATATTTTAATTTATAATTGCATAGTCGTCAAATATCCAACGATGTGAACATAGTTACCATTGGAAATATGAGTCAAACTAATTGAAATATGTCATCATATTATTTCAAAAAATAGCCCAAACATGTCAAAAATCTAACACCTTGTTGTCGGATCTCTGACGATAGCCTCGTCGTATTTTTGACACCATACTGTCGAATATCCGACGACAATGCCCGTCGCAAATTTCACATGTCGCCGCTGTATATTTGACGAATTTACCTCCGTTGAAAAACCTACACTAATGACGTCGAAAATTTGATGGTGCTAAAATAATTCAAAAGGTACAGTACTTTTCATCATTGCATTTTGACACATCCGTACATTACATCAGATGTCGTAGGATTTTGGGTTCAAATCTTGTTGTGAATTTACAATGTAACATGTAGTATCCATTTCCTCTACCCAAAATTATTGTCCTATCATGGAACTATTGAGCATGCTTCTTTCCTTTCCCAATAGTTTCATATTCATCCTTTCTCCAACTCCATTCTATTGAGGTGTGTATGGAGTAGTATTCTGCCTTTCTATACCACACTTCTTACATAATTCCTTGAATTCATTTCGACATAACTCTTGGGGAGCCTCTCAACCTTGAACTATTTAGAAAAATAAAATAGAAGAAGAGAACAATATTCCAAGATAAGACTTGGTGTCTAAAAACACTGTTAAAGCACTTAAGCACAACACATTAGGATCAGAACATCACACTGCATAATGAGTATTAATAATATATCAAATCCACACACTAGACAACCTGTCCTATTTATAGTTTCCATATCCAACTAACTTCCTGAAAGTAAGGGAGATATGGTACACAAATAAAAGTTGGTGGGATCAATTATTTTCAGAAAATATGCTAGAGTCCCAAAGTTTAGCCTGATGTTGTAGTCACACTGAACACAGTCATGCTGACCATTCAACCATCTGTTCAATTTACTGTTTAGTATCTCCACCAACTCCGCTTGAATTCTCTACTAGTCGTCTTCCATCTAATGATTGATTATCTCCAGAACATCTAGAGGTGTGATGAACCATCAATACCTTAGGTTCCAACACCCACCCATTAGCATAATGATCCATATATCCAAGAGGTGAAATTTACTTGCTTTGGACACCCCATCATAATTGCAACTTCCTGAATCCCAAGGATATCCTAAAGATTCATAAAACTTTGATTCTAGTAAAGGATTCATAAAGATATCAATGACTTGATTATTTGTTATACGGAGTTAGAAAATATTATCTTGTACCAACAATGTCAAATAATGAACATGAAGTTCAACATGCTTCATCTTTCTATGAGCAACAATATTATCATCAACTTAATGGAACCCTAATTATCATAGTAAATAAGAGTAGAGGCATGAATAGGAAATACAAGCTCATTAAGAAGCTAACGGATCCATACTGCCTTTGTTTCTGCATTGACAATGCCATGATATTCATCTTCTATAGTTGAAAAGGATACTACCTTATGTTTCTTATATGATCAAACCAAGGGTCCAAATCTTAGTTGAAACACATTGCCAAAAGTGAAATTTCGGTCTTCGTTGTTTCCACCCGAGTTGGAATCAGTGTACCCGGATAATGGTTGTGTACTTCAATAGTACTTGATACCATACTAATAAGTACCTTTAATGTAACAGACAATTGGCTTTGTGGCCTTCCAGTTTCTTTCATGAGGATACTGTATGAACCAGGAAACCACACTAATAGCAAAGGAGAGATCTGGTCGACTGTGTGTCAAATAAATTAGGCTACCGACCAATTGTCGATAAAGAGTAGCATCAACTCGTGGAGAGTCGTTCTCTTTCGACAACTTAACTCCCAATTAATAAGGGGTAGCACACGACTTACAATCATCCATATTAAATTATTTCAAAATATCCAAGGCATATTTACGTTGATAAATAAAGATACCATCATCCATTTGAATAACTTGAATGCCAAGAAAGAAATGAAAAATACCAACATTAATTATTTCAAAGGTATGTTCAAGTTGTTTGTTCAACTCCAAAATTAGATTGACATTATTTGTAGTTATGAATAAATCATCAACATATAATTTCACAATTAAGGTATCACCATGAAAAATAAACACATAAATTCTATGGTCAAGTTCACAACATTTGAAGCCAATATTGACCAAAAAAATCAATCTTTTCATACCAAGCATGAGGTTCTTGTTTCAAACCATATATTGTTTCCTTGAGTCAACAAACAAGACCATAATCTGTCACAAAACTAGGGGTTTGCTCCATGCAGATTTCCTTAATTAAGTTTCCTTTAAGAAATGAACTTTTAACATCCATGTGATGAAGCTCCCATCCAAATTGAGAAGCAAGGGAAAGGATTAGCTAGACAAAGTTCATCTTTGCAACAAGGGCAAAGGTTTCAGTGTATTCAATGCCTTCTTACTGAGATAATCCCTTGGAAACCAAATAGGCCTTGTTTCACTCAAGAGTACCATCGAAGGTAAACTTACACTTTCAAACTTTTGTTAAAAAATGTAAAGAATCTCCTACTTCAATCCTAGTCTCCTAGATCAGAACGAGAGAGGGATTTTATTTTATTACCAAATCCTTTAATTATTTTATTTCTTGCTTGTCTCTCATACCTATGCAATTCTAAGAGACCAATTCCATTACTTACCTTTTGAAGATAGGTCTTTCTCGTTCATTTCATCGTCATGCTAGTCTTTGGAGGGGCTTATCACACAAGTCATATTCTAGGATTTTCAATTGATGATTGTCTTCATAGTGATTTTTTTAGCTATTTCTTCCTCACGTCTCTCTTTGACTCAATTCCTTCAATTTTTTGTTTTGTTTTTGTGAAACTTTGTCCTCCTCTACTTCCTCCATAGTTTCCCCTTGATTCTGTCACACTTTTGTTCTAGTTAGGTTTCCACTAGACGAGACTAATAGGTTGTTCTGCATTCCCAATATTTATCAAATTGGTTCCAAGGGAAATGAAAGCATATAACTCTCTTATGCTACAATTTCCTATTGGTCCAACTAATTAGAGAGACAATTCCAATTTAAACCATATGTGTCAATTTCCCGTTGTAAATTCCTCCTTCGAAGCCTCGTCTCCCTCTTGCAATAAAACCTAAAATTGATATGAGGAAGAGGGAACCGTTGCACCTGCAACTTAAGGGCTGGTGGGAGCTACCAATGATTTTATTGCATTTACCCTAGAGGGTTCCCCCCCATTTTACCTACTGCCACCTTTTCTCGATTTCATTATTACTTGGTATTGGGGGAGCTTGTATAATTTCTAGAAAATGTTGATATTCATGGAATTCCTTTAATTTAAAGAGGATCTATTCATAGTCCAGTTTTTGCAAAGGAATCCATCCAGCCATTGTGAGCTTAAGTGCTTTGGGAAACACTTTCTTGAGATGCACCTCAATACAAATACACGCACAAGAAAATGATAGGGATTTTAGCTATGATTTAGCAATGTAGTTCCCCAACAAGTTCCCAATAATCACTAAGGTCTTCATCACTCAAACAATGAATATGGAGACATGGAATATTCACCCAAACTAGAACAACATATGGAACATGTTTAGCTGTATCAAAATCTAAATTCCATAGGTTCAAGTACATTCTCCTTGGTCCAATAAAAAAAGAACCACTTCTAATGAAAAGGTCTCTATCCTCCTTTTCAAAGAGAAATACATAATATCCTCTTCCATACAAGTTGTGTTGCAAATCCCCTCACAACAATGGCCTCCAATTTTTGTTCCACCAAATTTTGATTGATCTTGGGGAAGGTCATATCCCCATAAATTGTCCAATTAGACCATGATCAAAGAGATCCAAATTGTTATGATTAGTAGCTAAGGAGGAAAACGTAACCTCCGAAATTGAATATAACTTGATAAATTTGGAAGGATAATGCACCACAAAGGGGGAAGGTCGCAAGAAGGTCACCAAGGATTGAAAGGCCTTCTTCTCAGATTCAACAAACCACGTCCATAATGTGAGAGAGAAAACATATTTGCTACATACTCAAACATGAGCTAGAAAACCCTAGTTATTCCCCAAGTGATAGTACAACAATGCTTAAAAAAACATATTATACCTTAGAAATATATTTTAATTATGCACTTAGTAGGTTGAGAATTTAAAAAAAATAGATAAGCTATATGTTGTAATTGCAATTTTAATTCTAAAGTTGAATGGATTTTAAGGAAATGAAACCATCCCAAAAAAGTCTTTGACCATAAAATTTTCTTTCAAAGGATTTTGTCCATTTAAGATGACAAGGACCACTATTTAAAAAAATGAATATAATAATAACAATAACAATAACAATAAATTTTCAAGGTCACAACCAAGCTAGACACGAGTTTGGTGTATGAGACCCCCTTGTTTATGGGACAAGCAACCCTCCTCCATTTAACAATTTGACAGTTAAAGTCTATGAAGGTGTACATACCCTACCCCCCTCTCGATTAGAACCTATGACCTACACATGTTCTTCACCAAAAAGATAGTGTACCCAAAACTTAAAGTGTTCACTTAATATCTCACTCCTTAATAACTCCTACCACCATGGGGGTGTATATCTACACTTACACATATCAAATGAGTGTACAAATCAAACATTCACCTAGCCCCAAAATGAAAAATACCAAAAAGTTAATTTCTTCTACTCAAGGTTAACTATAAAAAAGCATGCAAAGAGTTTGGCAACATTTAAAACAACCTAATTCAATTCAGTAAATTAAAAACAAAACTAAATAAGATATAACTAAAAATTTACAAATAAGTAATAATTTATATGTTAATTGTTGTATGAACTAAGAGTTAACCATGTATCAACTGATCTGATTTTATGGCAGTAGTTTGAAATTCAAAATAAACAATTATATATATAAGAATAATAATAATAAAAATAATAATAAATGGTAGTTGATTTATGGATAATTGGTATTTGATTATGAATGGATAACCAACAGTTCATATGTCATAACTAGAAGAATGTGAGAAATAAAAATGAATAGCTAATGACATAAATGCATGTATAATGCTAAAAAAAAATATAAATGTAAATGTATAAATATATTGCTTGCAAAGGATTCCTCTTTGATTTAGGCCACCTATGTCCGATTTGAAGAAATGTCAACCCAGCGCTCCGTGGAACAAATTGATCCCTTGATATTGTCACAGTTCAAAATTATCAGTTGATAGAGCCTACTTTGCAGAAATTCATGACACCGGTATGATTCGAACTCGGGATTCTTGGGGACGTTAAATTACTATCTCCATGTCTTGTCTTCCATTCCTTGTTAGGCGTGACAGTGGCCCATCCATGTGTTTAATCTTAAAGGTAACATGGTTTTCCTTTGATTTCTGGGTTTTTGGGAATTTCCCAGTTTTTTTTTTAATTGTAGAATCTAAAGTATTTGGGTTTGATGGATTTTGTATGTTTGTTATATAAAGCACTGATTTTCATTCTCTGAGTGCAATAGTTGCTTTCCATTCTCCAAGTTCAATAGTTGTAAAAGGAGTTTTTTTCAGTAGCATATTCTGTTTTTTTTCCTATGGGTTTGTTTGGAATTTTTTTTGTGGCTTACTTATTTAACTTTTCCCTTTAGATTCTTTTGAATTAAGAGAACATATCCCTAAGAATGGTTCTGGTTTTTGGTTAAACGTTCATTTTAAATACACGCTATTACTTCTATTTCCTAAACACACGTCTTTTTATACAAAGTTTAAACAATAAAAAAATTCATCTAAATCGAACTTCTTACTGTTATGAAAAAATAAAATAAATTCATAGGAATCCAACTTCATACTAAGATGCAAGAAAAAGAAAAAATTGTCGGAGACAGCAAGCAGAAATTCTAGCAGCGTAGTGACCATTTATTTATACTCTCCTTTTAGCATTGTTTTTATTCCAGTGCTGATATCCATTGCAAGGTGTTTTCTGTATTGTGGTTTTTTAACTGCAGTCTAATGTCATTTTTGTAAGATTACTTTTATGTCACTAAATTGCACAATGTATTTTTCTTTTCAGTTAGACTCAAAAATCACGTCTAAAAATCTGTAAATTTTGGTTCATTGAGAGTCCAATGACCCCATGGGAAGGCCTATCCTCTCTTAACTCATGCAGTGGCACACTAATTAGCTTTTTATGTTAACCCACCTGTTTCAAGCAATTGTGTTAAACCCTACTGGGAAGGCTGATTTACAGAATCCTTTGTAAGCAGATAGACCGATAATTGAAAATTTGAATCTCCCAGCTCATAATCAAGATCCATTGATTATATCAACATTAGGGAAGAAGGTGACAGACTGGATATATCTTTCAATGCCCTGAGATTTAAAATATGCTCCCTTTTTCAGTTCAACATTAATTCGGATATTATTATAACCTACACACAGATGAAGATAATGATATTATTGATATGGTAGATGAGGATGATCCTCTTCGTTTAGAGGTATCGTTTACTTCGCAGAAAGGTCTAAATTCTGGAAGACAAAGAGTAACTATGAGACATAGAGTAAATGCTATGAAGTTTTCCAGTGAAACTTCCAGCCTCAAAACCAATGCAAATGCAATTCCTAAGGGTGACACCCAGGCTAATAATGACGCAACTCCTACACTGAACGAACAAGAAAATGGTAATGATTGCAAGTTTCAAGCTGGTGGTCATAATCTTTTGGTCCTTCAACACCTTCCCTGTCTATATACTCTCACTATAATCGTAAATTCCATCATCGTCTTGAGAATCGTTTAGGTCCTTCAACATCTCCTATCTCCCGAGGCGTTTGTAGAAGATGGTAATGATTGCAAGTTTCAAGCTGGTGCTCATAATCCTTTTGTTCCTTCAACACCTTCCCTATCTATAGACTCTTACTATAATCATAAATGCCATAATCTTTCAGGTCCTTAGCATCCCCTATTTATAGAGGCGTTTGTAGAACTAGGAGGCCTTCCAAGATGAATGTTGGAGTGCAATGTGATGGTTGCGGGATGAATCCCATTGAAGTTCCTTCCAAAATGTAAGTGATTTTAATAGATTGTATATGGATTTCGATTCAAATTAGTGTCATTTATAAAAGAGATAATATATGGATATGCCTTTGCAGAAAAAATAACCACGATCTCTGCCTTACTTTCTTCTATGAAATGGGTGAAATGGGCAGTGGCGATGATATGCCAAAATTGTCCATCCTTCCTTCCGCGATGGAACTTCAAATATTGAAAGGAGGGAAGTGTCATGGTTCCGCGATGGAACCTCAAATATCGAAATGAGAGAAGTGCCAGTCCTATCCAGTATTCCATAGATGAGCATCCTGGAGAAAAAGGATGTGGTTTAACTGTGCAGGATTTCGATGCTCCTATCCAACTGCAGGGAGTTAGCATAGGTACTCCAAGTGCGAGGGATCCAAATCTTGTAGATGCGTTTGATTGGAATTCAAATATTCTTAAAATGGCAACTGAGAGATCCAAATCTTGTAGTTGCATTTGACTCGGATCCAAGCCTTGAAACTACAACTGAGTGGGGTCCGATTCTTGAAGAACTACAAGAAATGGTAAGTCAAAACTGGTTACGATTGATATTTTTCATTTGACTGTGAAATACAAGTCAGCTGATTAGTTATTTCAACTAACAATGTGGTTTGCATGATTTTAGCTTTCACGGCTTTTATGACTTGGAGACGAAATAAAAGATCGCACTTTTAAGTGGGAATAGAGTTCTTTTGGTTCAGCTGATTAATTGCTCGCCTTTAGGTGACTAAAACTAGGATGTGAGTATAGGTCTCCAAGAACCTCTTTCAAATTCCTATACACTTACATTTGGTATTCTAGATATTGATATAGTTAATAGCGTTCATTTCTATCCAATGGTATTTAGGATAGATAACAATGGTACAATGGTATTTATGATAGATATCGTTGATTAATCCTAATGAATTAATATATGATTGATTTCTATGCAATCTGTTTGATGGTATTAGAGATTGATATGGTTGATTAGTTATATTAATTTTGCAATGTTATTTGTATATTTGAGATGTTTAAGAAATTTCTTGTTATATTGGAAAATTGTTTTAATTCTTAGCATAGAAATTGTCACATGAAAATGGCCACGATTTTACATAAAATACTACATCAAAAAATAAAATCCACTAAACTCTCAATCACATTATTGGAACAATATGCTTTATTCGCTACTACTATGGAAACTGGAAAGACGAAAAAAAATTATATCATATAAAAGGGCCAAGACCATATTTAGTGAGATCTCCTTGGTGCTTCCATATATATATACCACATTCCTGCATCCAAACTAGTTTTGGAGTAAATAATCATGCTCTATTGTTTGAGATCCTTCAAAGTCAAACTTCAATCTTCCATAACTATATAGAATGCCTCCAACTCTTTCAATAGAAGGATGATTTTGGGCAGCACCGTGAAAGTATATCCATGGACATATCTTATCAATCGCGTCCTCCCTTGTAACTCTTGAAAGTTTGAAATCATGTAGTTAATTAAAGCTGTTGAGAATAACTAAATTCTCTAAGGAAACCTATCGTCAACTAAAATTGTAGACCTTGCTAACTAAATTCCCCAAGGATTTCGAATATTTTGTTTAGGGTGACTCACACCAAAAACTAAGAGAGCAACAATTTTCTTTCACTAGGTATTTATTAACCAATATGACACTCCATATAGTTTATCTATATGAAACAAATATCAACAAGTGAGTAATATTTTCATATCCAATTTTGCATAAAGGTTATCTACTTAGGCCATTCCAACTCCTTTTTTTTTAGGAAATTTGGGGTCTAAAATGGGCCTCTTAAAAAAAAAAAATAGTTAAAATAATAAAATAATAGTTATTAATTTTGGGGAAGAATGAAAAAAACTACTTTTTGTGTTCGTATTTTCAACATATCTTTCTATGTTTCTACTCAAATTCTGAGCGGGATAGCTCGTTGGATGCGGAATTTAATTACGCATCCAACAAGTACCCACACTGCATACTTTTGACGGACCCCGTTATCCCAAAAATAAGAAATACCTGAAAAAAACGTGATGATGATGTCATCATAACATTTTTTCAGGTATTCTTGTTTTTTGAGGTATCGGGGTCCATCAAAAGTGTGCAGTGTGGGTACTCGTTGGATACGGAATTAAATTTTGCATCCAGCAAGCTCTCTCGCTTGAAATTTGAGTAAAAACACAAGGAGATATGTCAAAAATACGAACAAAAAAGTAGTTTTCTTTTATGACAAATATGTCAATTCAACCATTATGGTTGACTCATTTTATTGAAATTCTATTGGTTCTTGAATTCCAACTCACAAAATTTATTGTTGGCGCGTTTTCTTATAAGGCCCATTTTAGACCCCAAATTTCCTCTAATAGTCCCATGTGTGTAGGAACTTTTTGACCATGAAAATGATCGATTTCCACACTTCTTTGAACCACAATGTTAAATATTGAAACTCTTCTTCCTACCTTAAGGTTTTATATCCTAAATTTGGACTATAAAATCCTAGAGCGATCCTAGAACACACTAAGTAATCCTCCTAGTCTTTTATGCTAACATGACTTGATATTTTTTTTATATCCCAAGTATGTGGAATAAATTTCCATAGGTCTTTTTTAATTCTATATCTATTACATTGTAGAATTATTTGAAAAATATTAGATGTTTATGCTCCACACGTTAATCCCATTATATACATCTATTAAATTAAGATGTTTTTCTTTTTATTTTGTTAATATTTTTTAATTTAGCCTTTCAACTTTAACTTACTCAATTTGGTGAAAATGGTTAAAGTGGGATGTCATATTTTCTTTTTAACCATGGAAATTAGTAATTTGTCAGGATTACCTGGGTGAGGTTCACGTTCAAATCCAATGGTTGCCACTATAACCCAAGCGTATATTCAACTGCCTACAATATAGATATAACAATAATGTGTGGAGGTAAGGAGATGCTAAAACTTACTTTCCTATCTTTTTACTTGTTAACCCCTTTCCTCTCAAATTTGAAGGAAATGGGGGTGGGGTTTGATCCCATTATGTGTGCATGGGTTACAAAATCATTTAATACAATCTCTTTGAGTGAAACCATGCATTCCACCACTACCTCAAGGTGGCCCCATGGCTCAAGAAAAAGTCTTCATAAGAATTGAACTTTTCCGATTAATGAAAAAGTGGGATGCCATATAATGGGAAAGTGATTAAATATTTATGGCTCTCCATAATATCAAGATGAAGTTAATAATTTTGCAGTATCTATAATAAAGAAAAGGAGAAGATAATGAGAGGAAATCATAATTAACTTGGATGTAAAGGATTGTTTCTAACCCAAGTGTATGATCCAGCCACAATTTTATAGACAATACATAAATATTTATGAAAAGATATTTTATGGGGGTATTATCATAATTATGAAATGTTGCATTTGATTTCTGAAAAGGTTTTTGATTGAGTATTATCATGGTTAGTAAATGTTGCATTCTTAATTTCTAAGATTTTATGTCATTGAAAGGTTGAAAAGATTAAATGCTTTTAATATTGATCCATTTGGATACATGTGAAGAACGATGTGGGTGAAATTAGTATGAATAATTTGTTAATTTTGATGTGTGGAACATTGATTCCATGGTACAATGTTGATATTAGTGCAAACTAGTTTCCCTTGCTATCTTTAGAAAGGGACCAGACTATGTTATGCATATTTTTTAATTAGTTTTTATTTCAATTCATTGAGAACATCAATATTATAGAGCTATTTTATCTTTTAATTGTTTAAAGTATAAGATATAGTTTATGAAAATAAGTTCATATTTTTGTAATTACGTTTTTTTTTTATGAAAATAGATATAATATTTGAAGGCAATTTCATAATTATGTTTTTGTATTCATGAAAATAGATAAAAACTTTTCAAAGAGACTTTAAAAATAATGAACTTAAGTTATCAACCATGATGCATCAAATCAATTGGTGGACTTACATTGAGAATCTATTGTCCTCTTGATTAGAAACATTTTGTTTCCATTTCTTGTCGGCCACTTGCCCCTGACTACTTGAGAGATTAAAATTTTACCTTAAACTAAGATATTTTACAAAATTGTGATGTTGAATACCACTTGAACATAATTTTGTAATTATGATTTTTTATTTATGAAAAAAACAAAAACTTTTAAAGGCAAATTCATAATTTCAGATGTATTATTTTGTATTCATGAAAGTAGATAAAACTTTTCAAATCAACTTTAGAAATAATGAACTTAAGCTATCCACAAGAAACTTGAAATTAATAGGAGGAAGTTGCATTGCATGAGAGGCCATTTGCCTCTTGATTTGAAATGGTTTTTCCATTTCTTTTAACAAAAGGGAAAATGAGTACAATATAGGGTAGGCCACCTAGTGCCAACTACCTAATACATGAAAATTATACCCTAAACTAAGAGCTTTTTACAAAATTGTGATGTTGAAGAGCACTTGAACATTGTTGCTTTAATTTTGTTGCATTCTAGTTCCTATTTGTCATAGCATCTTGATTAATCTGTTTGCATTAGTAAATTGTCAAGCACTAGGTAACTTAAAATGCATTGACATGCATAGGTACCCCCTTCAATTGTGTGCACAATTAGGAACTAATAGTAAGAGGTAGTTATCCCTTTAGTTGTCAATTAGGTTTAGACCATGTTGTTGTGGGATGGAGTTTTATCCTCCCAACCCAAGTTCTATTCTAAGAAGTGACATGTTGATTTCATAATGGGTATATTGTTTTAATGGCTTCGATCCTTCTTGTTCACCTTGCCTTAATATTTGAAGAATATAGGGTTTACTTTGGGTACCATCCTTAGAATCATGGGAAGTTCTCATGGGGTTTCCCCTATCATTGTAACTTGAAAAAATGTGCCTCTTGAATCTCTTGATTAGTCTAACTGGAATGTGGATTGGTCCCTTATCCCATCGCAAACAGGATGTCTCATACATTAATTTGTTGTCAAAGTAGGTGTAGTCAAGATAGCCTTTTAATACAAATAAGTGGGCCTCATAGATTAATTTGGTATGCAATTTTGTCTCATATGAAATTTATGGTCTAGTTAAGCTAGAATTTAATGGCCATATCAATTCAATGATGCGAGCATTAAGCAAAATACTATATGGAAATATGTTGTTTTCCAAGATTTGGAAAGCATTGTCACAGTTCCTACTCAAAAGTTACATATGGTGACTGCATGCAATACATCATGTTTAGAGAGCTGCCTAGATTAAATGAAGAAGTGATGACACATGAAGTTTCTTTAACGATCCTTAGACCAAAACAGCTTAGAATTATCATGTATGATTTTGAGTTGTGGGACTCATTTATGAGGTTGAGAGGAATGTTTCTAGGAAAAATGCACCTCCTATGAACATGAGTTGTTCCTTTAGTTTGAATGGCTCAGATCTAGAAAAAATGAGTTACAATAGAGATGGAAGACTTCCCTAAAAGTTGTGGAGATATAGAATGAGTCCCTTTGATGGAATGGTGTAGATGTTTCCTGTGGTGATAGCTCTTCATGGGTGTACCTACATAATCACATGAAACCAGCAAACAAAATCAAAAGCACCAGAATATAAACCACAAATATATGTTAGTGACTAAGGAATCCAACAGTAAAATACATGATAATGACACAACATACTTTACAGGAAAGGAATCAACTTTGCTTTAATAGATGATGAAGACATTTACAACCTTTTCCTTGGTGTCCATCTTCTCCTTCGCAATGCCAATATCTCATCCCTAAAAGCTCAAACTTGCTCCTCCTATGTGCACCCTACTGATTTAGGCCAGAATGTCAATGCAACAACACAACGTTTCCCTCCCTCAACCATGGGATATAAGCCTGATTTTATAGGCCTTGGGAGGATAAGAATGGTTGAGTAAATGGTGGGTGAGGTGGATAGGAGATCCCAAAAGGATGGATCTCGAGTCCAGGTGGTCCTCAGGTGTAGGGATAAGGGTGCCACAAATCCTTCCTTCGAGAAGATTCGTGGAAACCTTTCTTTTTTACTTTTTACAAGGGGCACCGCTTCTACTCCACTATGACAGAGCGGTGACAGGGAAGAACTACGCCTTGAACAAGAGGTAAAGGTGGTAGAGCCTCCTACTATCAAGAGACTGTGGGTGTTACTGAATAAGGTAATGCTCCTTGACTTAAGGGCAGAAGTGGTGTTGGATTTGCATATGAAGGATTGAAGTCTCAGCCAGCATTTTCACTTCATAACTTGGGATTTAGGGAAAATGCCGATGTTTGGGACCTCATCACATGATGATGACGAGATTTATGTGTAAAAGAATGCCCCCCCCCAAAGCATGAGGCTAGAGGGATATGATAGGCGAGAGCTTTGAAAGAGAAAGTTATCACTTCGAGGAAAGAATTAGCTTGATTGGAGATCATCATCAACCAGGCATCTGCAATACATCGATACTTTTGACTCATGAGAAAATGTGTCCTCATCATGGCTGCAAATAAATACAAGGCAGATCCATGAGAGAGATTAACAAACATGGCTACTAGAATATAACGTAGATCCATGTGATAGAGGAATCAAACTTGGGACATAGATACCATAAAATACATTGTAGATCTATGTCAAATGAACACAAATTCGAGCAAAGACACAACCATACAAATGTGGATCCATGTTGGGAATTCATACAATATACTTTATCGCAACTTGGGTAGAAAGCTATGAGTGCTTTTAACAGATACCCAGGGTCTTCACCTCGTCTTTCACAAAGTATGATTCTATCCATGTGTTTATAATGATTTGAAGTCGAACATGGTATAAACCACTTGATTACCGGTCAATGATGTGAACCGTTAACAAGTGCGAGGGAGATCACCATTGATTTCAATGATTCCCAAGGTACCCTAGTACAATCTTCTGAGTGTGAATAGATGATTTGATGTCGAACACTCATTCGAGCAGGGATGATTTTAGGGGCGAATTATAGCCCATAGGCGAATTTTAAGGGGTGCCCAAAAAAAGGTGGGCGAATTTTTAATATTAAAATGGTTTTTTTTATTTAATAAATTAGCCCATTTTTTATTTTATATATAATTTTCCCCAATTAAATAGCTTGCTCGGTTAAACTATGAAAATTCACATGATGGAATTTATCCCACCCGTCGATGGGGAAAATCATGACATTCGCCTGGATTTCTTCTATAATGGAGGTTAAATCACCAGAAATTTCCAGTTTTGGAGGAGAAATGGAGATGGTTTGCCTGGATTTTATGGATGATAGGTAAAAATTTGGTATTTCGCCCCTATTTATGGATATTTGGGTAAACTTCTCTCAGTTCGTCCCTGATTTGCAGGCTTATGGACGTAGGACAACTTTTGATTTCAGGTGGTGGCCAGACAATGGGTGCAAGACAACGTTTGATTTCAGGTGGTGTTTTCCATGGTTGGCCAAGGATGTAGGACAGACAAGGTTTGGACGCTGGACATGGTTTGATTCCATGTGCTGGTGGTCGTGGCTGTGGTGGCCTTCAATCTCCATGGACGTGGGACAGGGTTTGATTTTATGGGTTTTATTTCTAGGACCTTCATTGGCCATGAAAGATGGGAATAGTTGGATTTTGTGTTTGCCATGTTTTCTGTGTTTCTTAAATCCATTGCAATTCTCTTTGGTGTTTTTGTTTCTTGCTAGCTTCTATATTTTTTTTAGCATGGCCACGCTAATTTCTCCTTTTGTATATTGTTTATCTTGTTCACTTACTTATCATGATTTCTTTCATGGATTTTCAAGCTCTGGGTTTAATGGGTCTATGGTTTTCATTGTGTATATTTTTTTTTCTATGGGTTTAATGGTGAGCAAATTAGGCAGATCGAAATAGCCCAACTAATTGAAATAGAAAATTAGGCAGATCCAATAAGCAGGCCAAGGAACAATGATATTATGGCAGAATATCGGACTAGAAACCGAAGGCCAAGGAGCAGGGAGGAAAGGAAGAGGTCGAAGGTGCAGTGACTGCTACAGTCCAAAATTCGATATGAAGAGTGCAGACTGAGGTTAAGGCTTGTGGATATTTTTGATCAAATTTTGCATACTCCTTTGATGATGGTTGAACAATATTATGATTGCGGTATATATGGTGTTCTACCATATGGTAAAGAGAGTATTCTTGTGCCCTTAGCCATGCAATATGACCATTGTTGAACCAACAACGATAAGCCCTAAACTCTTGAGTCTCAATAGAAACAAAATATCTAGGGGCAGATCTACATTGCCTTGCGGTATGATTTGTGCATGGCTTTATTAAGGATTTTCCATGGTGATGACCGGCATGTAATGGGTTGTATGATTGGACCTTGTACACCTGATATTAACTAAGCATATTACTACAACAAGAAACCCTAAGTAACAGCTAAAAAAAGGCGTATAATAGCAGAGATAGAGTTTGAGAAAATGCAAAAGAAAGTGACTTGACTATGACAGTGATATGACAAAAACGTTGGAGGAAGAGTAGTGAAGAGTTGAGAAGAGACTGAAGCTGACATATTGACAAAGGTTTCCATTACATCATCATTTTGTGCACTATGCAGAAGTGGGATCTTTTTCCAAGAACATTGAAACATTCACCAGTCAGTGGAAAAATAAGAGAAGTTGGAGCTTCTATCTCAGTCAGTTCTGATACTTGTGAGAGGTTGGAGCCTCTCTCCATTGAAGTGTATAACATGAGTTGAAGCTTGTGTATAGAAGGTTGTATCCCTCTTCCTATTGGTGTAGGAGATCCATGGAGTTGGATCCTTTTTTGAGTTGGTGCCCATAAATTCTGGAGATTGGAGTCTCCTCATATCTATGTAAAAGATTGGCTACTAAGATCAATTGGAATCGATTTTTTTTTTATGCATGATGCACATTAATAGATTCTTATAAGTTCACATTATAGTACTTTCCAAGATTATTTCAAGATACATAGAGGTTCTGATAACATGGAAGGAAGTTTGGCAGGAATGCTAGTTAGACAGGCTGTTGAACGGCACCAATTTTTGCCATGTTCAGACAGCAACAGTGAAGATTTACCAATGAGTTTTGTGCATTGTTCAGTATTGTTATTACAATTGGTTCAATAGGAGGAAGGGATAAGTTGGAGTTAAGCATTGAGCTGGTGATAAGTAAGTATGATTGGTTATAATTGTAACAATTGGTCTCTAATGATTTTGTCATTGCAAACTGTAGTGGATAGAGTATACATAATCATAGTGGTTTCATAGTAAGCATGAGAGTCAATTTCATGGAGATTAAATAAGCTACCTTATCATTATACCATTACACTAGTATTGAAGAGCTTATATAACAACAAGATTCAAATCCCATAGGAATTTAGGCAAGTAATTCACAACAGTGATAAATTTAGTAAAATTTATAAAGAAAGGTCACAAGCTATTATCAATAACCTACCCCAAGTGATTATGGTAATGATACTTACTACACTACTAGACCTGTTATATTTAGCAAATGGAAAACCCCATACTCATGTTATGATTAAAGCACATTCAATCTACCTACTGTGAGTCATGGTATAAGCTCACAGCCAAGAAATATACCCTTTGTTGCACCTAATACCCACTAAAAGAGATAATTAGGGTCATCATTCATTATCATAAATACATGTAAAAAAAATGCTTAGAATGTCATTACCTATGATATCAATACTATTCCAGTCATTAAGATATGTTTGATACTAAATTATTAAGTTTGTGTGGCATAAGTTCAGGTTAAATCCCACAGTCTCTTAGAGATAAATCAGATGGTTGCATAAGTGAAGCCTCTATAAATGTAAGAAGTCCTGATCTCCTTTTTGTGCCATACAAAGTTTATAAGTTTAATAAAAATTCAAAGGAAGATGTTTGGGGACTGCTTAGGGCTAGAGGACATGGCTGGATGATTGTGGGAGGCATACAGGAAACACGAGTAGAAATTCTACCAATACTTGACGCCATAGAAAGGAATCTCATGATACGACTCTAGCCCTGGTAGGGTTGTTTATTGAATCTATGAAGAGAACAATATTTGTGCCTAGTTTCTATGGGAAAGACCCAATCAGCTCTGGGATGAGATGCGTTGCATGGTATCACAGACCTGATGTTGGCTTTGTTATCCATTAGAAGATCTTTCTGTCTCTTAGCATCACCAAGTGTTGAAAAAGGTGCTAAATTGCTAATCAATCTGATGGGGTGAGACCTGGAAAGCAGCCTGTAGGTTTTGTTTTTTTAGAGTCACTGCCTCGCACATGTAAAGAGCTATGCAGTACTGATCATGATATCGAATGAAGGTGGATATAGAGAACTACAATTCATTGTTCTGTATTGTATGATCTCTGTTTTATTTTTTGTGCTTGGTGCATTTTAGTTCTATTTTTATGTTAAAAAAACTTACATTTTTGTGTTTATATTTTATTTCCCCATGTCTATATTATATTCAATACACACACACATCCATGTCCAAGTGTCCTAGTGTCATGTGAATTAGATATAAAGGAATTCCATATGCACTATAACTATGGAGATACCAATGGTTCCAATGTGAATCTACACAACATGAACATACACACACAAAAACTATCAAGCTTAAATTACAAAAGCAGGTATTTTCAAGGTAAATAAACCATGGATCAATGAGCTTGATCTTGCATGGTAGTGGATTTCATTTGCTTTATTCCCGCCTTCTAGATGAAGCTCCTAAGATCTTGGCAGAATATATCCATCTTGATTTTAACTTGATTTTCTTAAACATAAAGTTATCCATGGAATTCATCTCCATTTGCATGCTTTGCAGTTTCCACACATTAATCTTCCAATATTTTACATTTGAACTAGAAGTTACTCCATTATTGTGTTATGTTCCATTATATCTCCTTGATTTCCTGTAGCTAAGCTAAACCAAAAGATTATGAAAGCTTTTCAAATTGTCCACTCTACCTCTGTAAATTGAGTTATATTTCCCATCACATTCATTTTCATGCACACTTCCTTGTGTATCTTCCTTTCTGGAACATAGACATTTTTCCTTGTTCAATGGGAATTTTGTATTTTCATTTTCATGTTTTATCTCAATACTACATAAAGAAAGGACATGTCACATGGAAGATACATAAAGCAGAAGTTTGCATTGTGGATTTGGTGGGTTGGAAGAGGAGCAGTATTCTCTTTGGCCCTTTTCCTCCATCTACCATAACGTCCCATCGGTGCTTCTAGTCCTCTCATTCATCACAAGTTTTCTTTATTCTAAAATCTTCTTCCCAACTCCCTTGTAATAGGCCTGAGTTGAAACTTGAAAGCATGAAAATGATGCTATTGTCATAATCTAAAAAACTTTTCTCTTGGCCACATTATCATCCCTATGCAATTTTTAAGTACTTATATAATCATGTCAGAATTTTTCTTAATCATGGCATCCATTTCCTAAAGGCTACTGTTAGGTACCACAAATATCCTTAACCATTATTCATCTTTGGTTCCATCCATATGTTCATTTAGTATATTTTTTTGGGATAATGGGATATCCAATTTAGCCATATAGTTGGCCCATTTATTCCGTTATCTTGGGTTATGTTTCAAACCAATTCCATATAATTTAGTTTGAAGGATTCCTATTTCTTGAACAAATTTGTTTGCTTCTATTTGTCTGTCTATCATGATCCTTTCCTATATTAATGATCAAGAATGGGTACACTCTTATAGTTAGACTTCTTATCATAAGAAGCTCAATCTCATTCCAAGATTCATAGTTAACAAATTTTCTCATCATTGGATACTTTCCCTAGCCCTAAATTAAAAGTTGAGACATCATTTGTGCTCTTCAATGAGGCTTGGCGAAAACTGTTATTTGCTATTTGGTACCATATCCATTTTTTAGTTAGGTATTTACTATTTAGTGGAATGGACACAATGGATTGCTATTTAAATTGGATTTGAAAATACCATCTTTAATAAGGTTTGTTCATCTTGGTAGCATAATTTTAGTATAAATGCTTCAAAGTTCAAACTCCCAACCTCTTTCAATCTATTGAAATGGATCTTAGTTGCATGAAACTAGGGCTGATACCTATTTTTTTTAGGGGAGGTGACTGGGGGTGATGATGGGGTTCAAAGGATAAATATTAAATATAACATTGGAAAATCAACATACTATAAAAATGTGGCATAGGAAAACCAACAAGCACACTACTTCTATTAGTGTTTTTCTTGGGTGTATAATACAAAACACAAACAAATTGTTCATGTGACTTCATCAAGGTTTGAGCTTCCAACACTCGTAGCCTCTATATAGATAAGGATTATCAAATAATAAAGCATAATGCTTGGATCTTTGAAGGACATACACACTCAATGGCAGAAGTATTAGGTAACCACCGAAATGATCACAAAATCAAGATAGGATTATCAAAAAATAGCATCGTGATCTTGGTTAGTAAGCCAGAAAAGGTCCATGGATCCTATGCATAGATGAGGTAGGACCTTTCATGACCTACCCTGAGCAGTGCTCAATTAAGACCATAAATCTTCCAATCCTCATTGGCCAGCCATTATCAGGTGGATTGTGTTTTTCCATCATATCTATGTTAATGATCTTGTCGCTTATGAATAGTGAACATTATACCATTGTGTATGAATTTGGATGGTTCTTCCTATAACACTTATTGTACTCGCAATGAGTGGATTCTCAACCATTAGATCCAATTCTAGATTTTTGTCCCATATACGATATTAAAATTTATACATGATTTGAATTTTCAAATATGTTTCTTTAAAATGTCATTTATGATTCATTCATCCATTTTTACTTGCTTTTAAAATTCCATTTATGAATCATTCATACATTTTTCCCACTTCTTTAGTCCATTCCACATTTTTTCATTACTCGATGAGATTTTTCCTTAATCTTGTAAGTTCTTAACTGCCAATGCAAGTTTCTCCGACTCAATTGATGGGTTTAAATTAGTTTTATGATGGATTTTCTCTGCCCACCTTGTTCTAGACCTAGTATTTGAAATGCAGTTATAGGTCCATGATTTTCCTCGAATATATTATTTGTTCTTACTCTTACTTGGAATGGTATCTTATCCCTTTGCATACATCTCTAGCTCTATTGCGCCAAGTGAATATTTTGTATAATGGGGAACCTAGTAGTTCTTATGTATGGCTCCATTCCAGCTTCAATATTCATAAGTTCAACTTTCACCAAAGCTGGTGAGATCAATTTACTAATGTTACGATTTGGATGAAGGCAGGTTTGAAATTTCCAACCTGCATTTTTATATTACATTCCATTTGTTTTCCTAAATTTGATTTTGAATATTTGAAGGATTGGTATTTTTTAAACCCACGTCAATTTTGACATCTTATTTTGTTAGAGGACTTGGTTGGTGATACATCATATTTTTCAACTTTGTATTATTTGATAGTTTTGTATAAATTTATGCTTTGATGTATAAGGTGTTGAAATATAATGGGAATGTACAAACTACTGAATGTGTTGAAGATGGATGATTAAGAGTATTATTTTTTTTATTTACAATTATCAATTGAAATATCCTTGATCCCTATTGGGTTGCATGATTCTTTGTTCCCTCAATGTCAGGATTCTTTTGCAATTATATGTCTAGTTAATAACTTTTGGAACTGAATTGTATGCCTATGTGCAACTCGAGATATCTTTAGCGACCATGCTCCTAAAAATTTGAATAGCATCCTTAAATAATTGAGTTTGTTGCTCTGCATAGAACCTAGGTGCTCCAAGACCTGTCTTCTTAATCTCAACTAGTTCATGATCATTAATATATGCTTAGGTCACGAACCTCCTTTATTGATTGCATTTGTTTTATCATGGATGGATGGCTTAGTATGATGCCTTGGAGTCCATATTAGTAGATCTTTGGTTCATGTGATGGTGACATGGATAATTTGTGATATCATTTGATATGGATGGAGCTCTCTGAGCCCTCAGAAGTTCTATGGAATATTGAAAGCAAAACCGGGCATGTTGTCCTGTTTAATCCTCATACATGAATCAAAATGATTTCTGGGCACATTCCTTGATGACCTGGGCATATGTTGAGCCTCCTAACAACGTAATTAGTTGAATTGGGATATTTTGGGCAGTTCTGGTAATTGTTAGCCTCAAACAACAACAGATCAAATATGTCCCAGCCTTCAAATAACCATAAATCAAGCAAATACAAGTATTGGTGTGTTTTGGGTACATTTTTGACAAGTTTATGCATCATAGCAATGGTAAAGTGGCTAAAACTTAGACCTTTGCACTTCTGAAAATGAGTAGCAATAGTAAACAATGTATATTTGGGAAATAAATCCATGTTGCTGGGGACATACTGGTCTCTAAAAGCAGACGAGTTAAATTCAAATTACATGCATCATATTATCCCATCTTGGTTAGACCCATTCGAATTAGTGTGCTATGATCCTGAGGTACAAGATATAAAAAAGGTGGCATTTCTGAGATTTGTCTAGTTGTTGGTTTTTATCCATGACAAAGTACTTAATAGGCTGAACGTGTACATGTCCCCAAAGCTAGGACCATTTCTGTGTGGGAACAATCCTATTCGCCCATTTAAATGGGGTTTTGATTTGGTTGCTTTTGATGAATGTACATGGCACCAAAGAAAAAAGACTTAGACAAGTTAAATTCAAATTACATGCATCATATTATCCCATATTGCTCAAACCCATTTGAATTAGTGTGTTGTGATCCTGAGGTAGAAGATATAAAAAAGGTGGCATTTCTAATATTTTTCCAGTTGCTGGTTTCTATCCATGACAAAGTACTTAATAGGCTGAATTGTACATGCCCCCAAATCTAGGACCATTTCTATGTGGGAACAATCCTATTTTCCCATTTAAATGGGGTTTTGATTTGGTTGCTTTTGATGAATGTACTTGATTCTTGTCTTTATTTGATGCTCAAGTATCTAAGGTTTTAATATACAGGTTTGATGAATCATTCCGGAATATAGATTTGATAGGTTTGATGAAGCATTTTCAAACAGACCCAAAGCTACACAGAATACATAATCAGTGGCTGTTGTGACAGAAAATACTTCAAAGTTCAAACTATGCCCATATTTGGAATTTAGTTTGTTTATTTCCACTAAACTTGCCCAAATCTGTTGCAGCATGGGACCAGGATGGTTAGACTTGCTAGATATACTTAGAATTGGACTAGATTTGGACTTAACTCTGCTTGGGATCAAGGACAGCCCTAAATTCACTCAAGATATGCCCAGAATGTGGAGAAATTAAGATCTTTATTGTTGTTCTTTACTTGCAGATTGACCAGACTTCTTGTTGCTGGTTGATGCTAAATCATGGCTGCCACTACAAGGAAGATGCCCACATTATACCTAGGACCGATCTTGTTGCTGTTTGGAGGGTTGAGACATGGTTAAAACATACCCAGAACTGTCTAGAATGTGCATAAATGATAGGAAACAACCCAACATGGAGTGCTACTACAAGAATTAGGTTGCTTGCTTCCCATAATTCAGAATAAATAGGTTTTACTTATGTTTCCTTCAACAAAATTGTTCCCAATGTGCCCAGATTTACCCAAAGATGCTTCTGAGTGCTATCCAAGGGCCATAACAACGCTAATTGTTGCTAATTGAATACTAGAATATGCCCATAATTTGAGACGAATAGGTCATGACTCACAAAACTTCCTAGATCTAATGAATGTTTCCATTGCTGAACTATTCTCCTTCAAACAAGGCCCTAGTTCAAGGTCAAACAATCAACATATTCCATGAAGCATTATCGCATTGCATTTGTTTTATCATGGATGGATGGCTTAGTATGATGCCTTAGAGTCCAGATTGGTAGATATTTGGTTCATGTGATGGTGACATGGATAATTTGTGATCTCATTTGATATGGATGGAGCTCTTTGATCCCTCAGCAGTTCTATGAATGATTGAAAGCAAACCTAGGCATGCTGTCCTATTTAATCCTCATACATGAATCAAAATGATTTTTGGGCACATTCCTTGATGACCTGGGCATATGTTGAGCCTCCTAACAACCTAATTAGTTGATTTGGGATATTTTGGGCATTTCTAGTATTTGTTAGCCTCAAACAACAATAGATCAAATCTATCCCATCCTTCAAATAACCATAAATCAAGCAAATCCAAGTAGGGAAAAGTGGCATCATAGGGAAAAGTGGTATATTCTTCTGTTGAGGCCTAGAAAATCACAGGCAACAATAGCAAGGGATTCTCCCGTGTCAATGTTCCCAACTAGCCCATGACTTTTTGGTGTAGAGAATCTGTCCGGTTTGCGGTCTAGCTACCGTAGGTCAAGTAACAAAAATAAAAGGTTTTACCGGTTGCGGCCCGATCCACCGTATATATTTTTGTATGTTTTGACTTAACGGATGATATGCAAGTGCCTACTTAACATGCAGAGTAATAAAGAATGCAAGGAGTATTCACAATGTGATGCGGAGGTTCTTACCTCTCGTCTTAAACTCTCAAGCATCTAAATCACACACACAACAAGAAATAAATACTGACTAGGCTATCTCTAGAGAGCTAGATATTAATTCACTAGTAATGTAATACTGTTCACATGTTATAGAAAATCATAGATAGATGTTCCTAGAACCAAACATATAAACATGAATAAAAGTATACACGACAAGATAGCTCATCAACAGTTAAAGCTTCCATTACTCATAGTGGAAAATATCACAGAATATACTAGAGAACATTCAGGCAAGAACATAGGTTCAAAAAGTTAGAATGCTCTCACAGTTAATGAAACACAGTCAAAAACGAAATAGTTCCCCTTCAACATTGTTCATTTTATCACATTGGAACATTCCACATAGCACCTTCTCCAATAGGTAGAATTTGCAATTTTTTATTGTAAAACGAAGTAGTTCCTCTTACAAACAATAGTTCACAAGTTTTTCTAGGGAAAAATCCCCTGTAAACTCTAACTGTCCTATATTTAAACCAAATCAGCCAACCCCTTGGGCTTCCCCAACCGTGTGACCTTTGGGCTCCTCAAAACCATCTAAGATCACCATTTTGTCTTTTTCGTGAGTACTCATGATTCACTTCATGCGTTACATTTTCAGATTTCAACTTATGAGTACGTAACAAAGCGGGATCTGCTCGGTAACTGATGGATCTTTCCAAGCCTGGGCTTTTGTCACCATCGATTCTGCCTTGTCTTTCATTTTTCCTCCTTGAGATCCTATTGATTTCAGTACGAACTTTGCCTAACAATGTCCAGCCAATTTTCTGCTACTTCATCTCCCAGCTATGCCTTTTCGCAGTAGTAATTTGTAAAAATCTCTTCAGTCCGTCTGCAATTAAACGACATTTATCATTAGTTAGGACTGCATTTTTTCAATAAACTCAAACAATGTTAACAAACCGTCTAGTCATCAAAAGAGGCCCTATACTGCACTCTCATCATGGAAACCTTAACAAGCACCATAACCATTGTCTCTCCTACACAGGGGTTTAAAACTCACAAAACGATGGGAAGAGAAAAACTTATCGGTGGCTTAAAACATTAAAACCTCGGCCGAGTAGTCTTACTCACAGCCGCTTCAGCGGGTCTCAAATAGGCAATGGGCTCCGTGGGACCGTTAATTCTATCAGAGTCGGAAGAGCTAGAACCTAAACTATGGGTAGAAGAGTTCCCAGTCAGCGAGCGGAAAGACATCAACGTCAGAAAATTAGTGCGTTACACAGCCGCAAGGGTAGAGGAGGAAAGGTTACAGACAAAGCGACAAAAACCCAATAGAGCATCGGTGGGCGGAGCAGTTACATGGCAGATACCTAGTTTGCTTGGGAGCCACAAGGGCAGAAAATGAATAGACTATAGCCTCTGATCCAAACCATAACTTTTTCTATGGCGCAAGACCAACGTAAAACATTAAGTGTTCGGAACAACTTAAGGTCTCGCAGTGGTCCAAAACTTGTTTCACTTCCAAAAAAGTGGCTTCACGGAAACCAAATACCCTGACTCAACTTCGACCAACCTTCGATAATATAAACAAGTCAAATGATATGACGTGACATCGAAGAAGTCAAGATCCTCCTGCAGAATAATCATCATTCAGTTTCCGCAATGGAGGCTCCCTAAGGAAACATAGCTCCGATACATTGTTTAAATGCCATTCAAAATAGTGGCTAGCATGAGAAATAAGCTTCCGAGAACAAAGCAAGAAATCACAGCTCAAAGGGCAACAAACCAAACTCTAAATTCCGCAACCCACAACAGTTTCAAACATAAGCAATTTTCTGAAAAGCAGGAAGACAGTTAACCTCAAAATAGTCCAAAACTAAAGCAAAACAAAAAGAGTTCATGGATCCAAACGATTCTAGGCAATGCTGAAAATTAACAAGGGGGGCCAAAATTTGAAAATTTGGGGAAACAGTTGCAGCTGCAACAATTGGCGACTACCTGGGGAACCTAGATCTCTGGACGATTATTTCTTTAGTAACAGACTGTTTAACAACAAACAAACCTGTTGAAGTCTTCCAGATATCTGGATTTCTCAAATGGAAAATATATGTACTTTTAATCATTGATGATAGTCCAATTTAGGAGAGTGGAAAACCAAGATTTTCAAGGCAAGATAACTCTTTTGAGGCCAAAAAGATGAATTTCATGTGTTACCTCTGTCTTCAGGTAGCTACCAGCTTGGACACCACAGGATTGTAGCATATGGTAAACAGAAATATTCATTTGTTCCTCATTCCCATGCCATTTTACACCTTTCGTGCTTTTGAACTTTTGTCCTTTTCGTACGAGTCCTCCGACATGGCTTTCTTTCTGAATTTTGATTCAAGCTCCTCTATCCATAGTTTCATTTTGTGTGAGAGATGTATTTTATTTTCAGCTCACGGACGGAGAGGAACTTTTGGCAAGTCAGTACTTATATGGTTCATTACTTGTTTTGATACATAATGCTTTCATAGGAGCTTTCGAATCTTATCTTCCTTATGGAATTCAATCCTTGGCATGGGATCATTTATATATAATATAATGTTTACCCTACTTCCTTTCCATGGGCCCTTTTCTATCACTCCCTAGGACATTTTAAGTGTGAAATGGATGAAGCCTCAAAATAGTATTCCAGACCTTTTGATTCTGGTTTATTTTACAAGTATTAAGTAGGACTTCAATGTGTTCATAGCCACTCGATAAAACTGCTAAAATAGAAGAAATTCTTTTAGATAAACAATAATACACGGTCTTATACCCAATAACTTTAATCATTCCAAAATTCTGATGTTCTCCATGCGACCACGATTTTGCCTCCTTTATTGAAATCAGTCAAAATTTAAACTAAAACAAAATAGAACTACATAACTCAAAGTAATGGCCAAGTCAAATTATTTATATACAAGATAAAACAACACAAATAAACTCAGGAAAAATAAGGTTTGAGAACTAAACCATTTACTAGTAAGTTCTCTTCCCACCCCTATAAATCTTGCAATTTATAAGTTGAGGGGCCAAGCTTTGCAGCAATCTAAAAAGGACCTACCCACAACTGTTGAAATTTCATGTGTTTTCCTTTCTCATCATGGGGGTGGTCCCACTTGAGAACCAAATATCCCACCTCAAAATCTGTTGTTCTAGCCTTCTGTTTATCAGACCATCTCTTTACTACCTCTTGTTGTTGTTTAAATCACTTTCTGGCTTTAGATCAAGACTCTTCTGCCTTCAGGAGATTATATATCCTCATTTGCAAGACTTCATTATTTGATCCTCTGGATTCTTGAGCTATTATGGAAGAGGGTAGCATGATATTGGGGGGTCGAATGGCCCCTTTACCATACACAAGGGTATATGGAGACACTCCTATCGAAGACTTGGGGGTGACTCTATCAGCCCGAAGAGAGTTTAGTAGCGCTGAGTGCCAACTCTTCTGATTTTCTATCACCGTCTTTTTTAAAATCCTAATCAGATTCTTGTTTGTAGATTCAGCTAAGCCATTTCCCTGTGGATAGTAATTAGCAGAGTAATGCAACTTTATTCCTTTCTTGTGAGCAAAAGCAGTTAATCTAATCAAGGAAAATTAAGTAGCATTATCAAAAACTAAAGAAATTGGAACTCCAAACCTATTCATAATATGGTCTTGCAAGAAGTCTATGACCGCATTCTCATTTATTTTGCACAATGGAATGGCTTCGACCCAGCGAGTGAAGTAGTTGGTTGTTGTCAGAATATACTTGTATTGCAGGGAATAATTCAGCTTTATCTCCCCAATAATATCCAACCCCCATTTCTCAAAAGGCTCCATTATCATCACAGGATTCAATGGTCCTACTGCTTTAGCTTGTCTTCCACTACACCTTTGACAGATGTCGCACTTTCTGACATGGGCGTGTGCATCTTTGAAAAGCGTGGGCCAATAATATTCAGCTCTGAGAATTTTATGAGCTGTAGTATCTCCAGAAAATGTCCCCCGGCAAGCCCATCATGCAACTCTGTCATTACCTTCTTCGCATCTTCTTTATCTAAGCATCTAAGAAGAACTCCATCGTAATTTTTTCTGAATAATATTCCTTCAATAATTTGATATGAGGCTGATTTAAGACGTAGGGCTCTTCTTTGCTTAGAATTCCAATGTTCTGGTAACGATCCTGTCTGAAGGTAATGCACAAGGTCTCGATACAAAGATTCAGGGGCTGTGAAAAGAGGACATACATCCATCAAATGTAACTCGGCTTCATCTTCCCAGGCATGTTCTTCATTGTTTCTATTTTCAGTCATCAGTTTGCACAACCCTTTCCCTTTAACTATAGAAGTTGGCTTGAATTTGAGGTCATATTCCTGAAGAGCTATTACCCAATTGCCCCTTCTTTCTCCTAAATCCTTCTGTACGAAAAGAGACCTCACAGCTACGTGTGGGATGATTACCTTGGTCCGGTTCTTTAATATGTAGGGCCTGAATTTTTTCACCACTTTGAACACTGCGTAAGCTTGTTTATCTATAGCCGGGTAATTCAATTCGGCCCCTTACAGACCAGTGCTCATAAATGATATGGGGAACTCTTCTCCCCCATCTTCCTTCTGGGTAAGCACAGCTGCTTGCGAATCATCAGATCGGAAAGTGTACAGAATAAAATCGTTATCAAAATTTGGGATTTTGAGGGAGGGTGCGTGCGCAACAGTGGTTTTAATATTACTGAATGCATTCTTATCAACATCAGTCCACTTGAATTGTACACTTTGCTTTACCATTTCCTGCAAAGGTTTAACAATTTGAGCGAAATCTGGCACAAACCTTCGCACGAAGTTAATTGTCCCCATAAATGATTGCATGCCCTTTTTATTATGGGGCAAGGGAATCTGTTCAATGGCTTTGATCCTTTCTGGGTCTATGGAGATCCCCTTCTTTGAAACCACGTGACCCAGCAACTTACCTTCCGTAACAGGGAACACGCACTTCTTGGGGTTTAGTGAGATACCATATTTCCGGCAGCGTTCAAAAATATGCTTTAGATGAAATGCGTGTCCTTCTCTCTTCTTCAAGAATATCGTGATGTCATCGAGGTATACTACAGCACTGCGGCCAATCAAACCATGGAAAGATATGTCCATAGCCCTCTAGAACATAGCCCCAGCGTTTATAAGTCCAAAAGGCATTCTTCTGTAAGCGAAAGTTCCCCACCTGGTCCTGAATGTCATTTTCAATCTGTCTTCTTCGGTTACTAACACTTGAT
>LPNX010467282.1:0-34730 GCA_001517045.1 Pseudotsuga menziesii | reverse complement strand
TGTAGCCTGAAAATTCATCTAATAAAGAGAATAGTTCAGAACCTGAAATCATTTGCAGTAGTTGCTCCATGGGTGGAAAAGGATAATTGTCTTTGTCTGAAGCATGATTCAAGTTTCTAAAATCCACACATAACCTGATTTCTCCAGATTTCTTCCTCACTAGTACCAGATTTGAAACCCATTCCAAGTGTCTAACCTTAAAAATGATCCTAGCATCCAATAATTTCTTAACTTCACTCTGGATTAGAGGTTCCAATTTTGGATGCATTTTCCTTAAAGGCTACTGATAAGGTTTGACTCCAGATTTGATGGGGATAACATGTTGGATAATACTGGTGTCATATGTCTTCAGATCTTCATATGTCTATGAAAAAACATCTTTGTATTGTTTGAAAAGAATGATGAACTTATCTCTTTCAGCTGGTGAACAACATTTTCCAAGATTCACATATTTAGGATTCATCTCAGTACCTAGATTAATCAATTCAAACTGTAGAGATGAGCTATGAGTCTTTACAGTTGCTGGTATTCTAAAATTTTCATTTAAAGCAAACATCCGTTCTAAAGTTCTGACTCCCTTAGGGATGAAATTATCGAATTTCAGCTCGGCCTAATGTTCTTCATCATCAATAATCGCCCCTTTAAATACCTCATCATGCGTTAAGCATTCTATAATCTGTTGATCGTCATCAAACACTCGTAGCTTGGTAATCATATCCAAAACCGAGGGCCTGAAAAGCAATTCAACAGAGCACCGATGATTAGAGGGCATGAGCCTCGCAGCTGATGTGGCCAACAAGTTAGCTGCTGCATTCTTAAGTCTTGGAATTGATACAATATTAAATGCATTAAAACATTTGAGTAAATCCCATACTTCATTTTGATAAGCTTTTAAATGAGGAGAAATGCAATGTATTTGATTCCGAATTTGTTTTACAATTATTTTAGAATCTCCAAACACTTTCAGATTATTTGCCTTTAATTCGATTGCTTTCCTTAGACCTTGAACCAACGCTTCATATTCAGCTGTGTTATTTGTACATTCAAACTCTAACCTACATGAAAGAAAATGTTTGTTCTTCTTGGGGTCAATTAGGACACAACCGGATCCTGACCCTTCTAATGTTTTAGATCCATAAAAAAAAGTCTCCAGAAATCGCTAACTACTGTGCAGGAATTTACATCTACTTCTACTGCTAAGTCTACTATTTTACAATCGATTTCATCAACCTGTGAAAACCGAAGGAGATCAGGCTGAGCGTCGGATGTGTCGCTGGCTTCTTTTGCTTTGTAATTTCCTGGGTCTAACTCAATAAAGTAATTTCCCAAAACATAATCCACTGGTTCATTTTTTTCTTCGAATTGAGTAACATTGTATTTCATGTGGGGCTCCCTCAAAATTTTAATTTGATTAAGGATTCCTTTATACAACAGCCACAGATGTGACCAGTCTGAGGCAAAATATCCATTTAGCTTTGCTGACCAGTCCCTGCTTAGAACAAGCCCATAAGATTCTGGTATGTTAGCCACCACAATATCAATAAATTGACACACCTTATAATTTGAAGAAAAGTGGACTAGAACATCCTCCATTTCCCCAATTACCTTCACATTCGTTCTATCCAACTGAACAACCGTCTAGGTGGATGGCTTAGGCTGCCCATTTATCTTTTTGCAGACTGACAGCGGCATGATGTTAACCGATGCCCCTGAGTCTACCAGGAAATTATGTACGTTGTGGTTAAAAATTTCAAAAGTGAGGAGGAAAGGTGGATTCTTGTTCTTAGGCTTACCTCCTATACTTTCTTCCCCAATTTCTTCTTCTTCCTTGGGTTGATTGTTGGTGGGAATCCCCTCCTCTGATGCTTCAAGTGCTTTCAATAGCTTTTCTTTTTGCTGCAGCACCTTACACATTTCAAATAATGAGATATTTGCCCTTACCTTCTTTATATCTTCCACAATGTCATAATCCATCTGAGGTTCGGCAGGATTTGGTTTACCATCATTCATTTTTTCTTCATTGGACTTGGAAAACATGTTATTTTGTCTAGGATCTTGACTGGTGATGGTGAATTCCAGAATTTTATTAGCTGAGGAATTATTTTGAAATTTCTTAACATTCCTTTGAAGCCTTTTAATCTTTGGGAGCATGAGACTATTTTCTTTGGCCAACCCTTGGCTTCTTGTTGTTACATTTGTTTCCAGGATGTCCTTGTGTCTCAAAACCTTTTCGGCGTCAAACAACGAAACGTAGTCCCATAAAACCATGGTCTCATCCTCTTGTTATTTCGTTGATGTATTGATGTCTTTCCTTTCTTCATCTTTATCTTCTGTCAATTTAGAATCTAACAACTGATTCATAACCAACGTCATTGAATTTATCCATCGGGGACAATTCTTTTCAAAGTGGGGTTGTTGGTGGAAAGTGCAAAAATTGTCCATTCCTACCTCTGTTAAATTCATAGATGTAGGATTGTGTGGAGGGGGTTGGGATTGATTGTTATCTTCCCTTTTCTTGTAATAAGGCTTGTAGAACTTTTGAGCTTCCTTTTCCTTTTCCAAGTCTACGATTCTGTTCGAAAGCTTCTGCATCATTTTCGCCATTCCTTCGAAATCCGGTGACTGCTCTTCCTTAGGCTTGGTAAACAACAAAGATTTCCTCCCCACATTTTTTTCTCCTGTCCATTTGGGATAATATTTGATACTTTCTCTTTCAGCCTCTACTCTCTCAGCCTCCTCATAGGTCTTCGCCAGCGTAGGCTTGGCCTTCATTTTGGAAAACATGGCCAAATCGGGTCCTAGAGATGAGGTATAATATTCAATCAGGACTTTATCTGAAGGTTTGTCAGCTTCAGAAAAATTCTTAAGATAGGCTACAAATCTTTGGGTGAAACTATGCATCTTCTCCTTTCTTTCTTTCTTTAAGGCACATAGTCCTTTCATGAGAGCTGCATGAGTCTTTTGGGTTGCATACTTACTTCTAAAAATCCTCTCGAAGGTATCCCAATTAGGGATAGAATTTGCATGAGTCTTTTAACTTGTGTGAGCAGTGAGGCTATGTGGGCATGGCAGTGTGAGGGAGACAATGTGAGGGAGAGTTGAGACCTTCGGCCTGTGATGCCCGGATGCTGTGAAACATAATTCTTGTTGTTGGATGCTGTGGACTGTTGGAATCGTAGAAACCTTGCTGCCAGATATTTATTGTTGTGGCCATAGTTAAAAGTTAAAACTTAATATCTCAAGTATTTTCCATAGTCCCTTGTTGGATATTGTGGGTATAGTGAATAGTAAATACTTAATTATTTTGTTCTGCTGGATAATAAATACCTCAAACATTTACTATTACATGGCTGTTGGTTGTGATGTTGCAACTGGGAGAAAATACTCAAAACAGGGTCTAGCACTGCTGGAAGAAAAAGCTCAGAACAGGGTACTTCTAGACTTGTTCTCTTGCTATTGTGTGCTGGATATTAGTAGTTGGGTGTGATTTTTCCAATTGGATAAGCTTAAATTGTTTTTTTGTAATAGTTTTAATGGTTAACATTTCAATTCTCATATTTTAAATCTTTTTAGTATTTGGGATGGACTCCTATGTTGGAGACTTCAATGTTCCATATATTTTGTGGGGTGATTCCACATGTCCCCTTGGATGTGTTCCCTTGCTCCCAAATTTGCATATCCCAGAAACTTGGTGGAACATTGGTGTTTTTTTTCCTTGGAAATAAATCCTTGGGAAACGTTTGGGCACTTGCCCCCATTTTGATGATGGTACCCAATCTAAAACTGGTGGTGTAGACTTTGTGTGCTTAACTAACTTTGTGGTAATCTAACAGTTGACTGGCACACAATATGTACATTAAGCATATGATGAAGGTAACAAAAAGAATTATGATAAGATAAGATTATTTTATTAATGTCCAACAAATGATCCCAAAAGTAGGTCAAGAGGACTATGCAGTACCATGATAACAATACAAAGTGGGATCCCAAAAGTAGCTCCTATAAAAAGCTAAAAGCAGAACTCAAACCTAACCCCAATTCCATATATGAATTTGAGGTTATGTTTTAGGTAAAAATAGATTCTACATTATACTTTTTTGTTGTAACATTGATGATTTGAGCTACATTACCTTCATGCAGCTTATTTTAAGATTCATGGTTTGATATTTATCCTTTACATTGTCTCTTTCTTGTATCTGATAGGAAATGACGCTGGAATTTGAGAAAGCTAGGCCAAGGAGCTATCTCTTCACATAGATAGTTTCCTAACATTAAATGATAAATAACTAATTTGACAACACTTTCACTAAGAAATAATGGGCTCATTAAAGTACATGAAACCATGTTGGTATTTAACACAAATATCTTGACAAATTTTTATGGTTTGTTTGTTGCTTTTGTTTGAAGCATTTTGTCAATTTTTGAAGTTCGTGTCTATTTTGGTTAAATATTGTGTTAATTCCTTTGAATGATTCTACTTCTCATTCGATGCTTGATTTAACCCTTTGTTGTAGCTGGAATCAAGGTTGCTTTTAGTATTTGAGAAAAGATTATTTTATTAACTTTTAGTTGCATGAATTAATTTTCTTTATTTTTTCAATTCTTTTACGCTGACTGTATATTTTCTTTGTAAATACTTATCATTATTCAAAAAAACAAATGATCTCTACATATCTAAGCGAAGAGAAAAATGGTCTATGCACTAGGTTCCTATGCATTGATCGTAGGATACCTATTGGCACAAGACCAACATTCATCTAATGCAATAATCAATTGGCATAATTACAATGCATAATTGTATTAGCCTCCATGACCATAATTGGCTAGTGGAGGCCAAGGTTGATCATAATGTATGATTCTATGAGTTCATCAGTTTGTCAAGATTCAAGTCCCCACGTGTCCGTTGGACCATTAAGGACGAGATAACAAGTGCAGTCACCACTTGCCCTGAATCTAGTCAGTGCAGTTGTGTTTCACTGACACCTTCCTGTTGTGACTTGTGAGTCTACATGTTCTGTTGTTGATGATGTGATTCATGTTATTTGACTAATGTTTTTATTCTTTTATTTTGACAATATTCTATAAATCAGTGAAAGATTCACCAGTTTTTACAAATTTTTATAATGAAGTTAAATATTCACCAAGTTTTTACAACATTATATAATAAAATGAAAGATTCACCAAGATTTTACAACATTATATAATAAAATGAAAGATTCGCCAAAATTTTACAACATTATATAATAAAATGAAAGATTCACCAAATTTTTTATATATACATATTATATTATTGATAAAATCGCCTTCAAATTTTCCTATATATCGAAGAGATTCGCCCAATTTTTATAAATATAAATCTAGGGGGGGTCTTAAAATCATCCCTGCATTCAGATCTATCAATAAAAGGTCAATGATGTGAACCTATGTCAAGAGCAAGAGAATCTGTCATTGAGGTATACAGATCTCAAGGTACTAAACTTGTTTCTACTACTAATTCTTGGATGATGAGATGATGTTGAAAATAATAGTTATGTCGAAGGAGGGCCATGATGAATCCCACATCGATGACATGAAACTCAGAACAAAGTTCTAAAATGTTGTATATGATGTAACCATAGGACTGACTCAAAAGGTACTGACACAAAAGGTTGTTTTAGCTGCAGAGGTAAACTTTCAACTTCCCTTGAAACATCGAGCAACATGAAAAAATACTTGGCAGCATTGACTTAATGAGGTGGAGCACAATGCAATAGTGGACAATGCATTCTTTGAAAGACTCAAAGGAGTGACATGACTCATGAAAGTTGATCGACCTGGAAACAAGATGATTACCCAATTGAATGAATGAAATGCATACAAGTACGATGTTCAAAGGTGACTATGAACAACCATTTTATTTGCAAAATGAATTGATTCCCTTCCCTTGATTTCCCCATCATGATTGATGAGTGCCTCTTTTCGTTTTTACGAGTTCAAAGAGGGTAATAAACACTTGTTGTAGCTCATCTGAATATAAGTCCATTCTCATACGTTTTATGAACTTGAAAAAGGAGGGGTTCATTCCCAAAAGAGGGTATCTCAATGCTTGATTTAATGAGTCCAATGAAATTTAACTCGGCTTCATTCATGTTTAGAGAGTCTGAACGAAAATGGAAGAAGATTCAATAGGGTCCTTTTTTCGTAACTAGTCAATCTGATTCGAATAAGAGATAAAATACCGTCGAAAAGATGACTCTTCAAGTACATTTATGAGTGTGAATAAGACAAGTTCACTCAACCATATTTTCACATTTAAGGAGTCTGAAAAGAGTTTAAAGAAGACTCCATTAGGTTTTTTTTCACGATGAATGGGTTTACGAGCCTGAAAAGAATCGGAAAAAGACTCGGGACTTTGATACTAGGTTTAGGGAGCATGATCAAAGTGTCAAAATGAATGTTCAAGGACCCTTTCCATTTTTAGCAGCACGAAAAAGTCAAAAAATGAACTTCCCCATAGACAATACTGTTCATTTTTATCCCTGCAAAACTTTTCAAAAGGCTATTAGTTTCCCAAAAACATTAAAATTGACTTCTATAAACTATATAAAGGGTTATTTTTAATGAAAATGATTTAAAAAATATTAAAAATAATTAAAAACCCTAAAAATCCTTTATAAAAACCAAAGTAAATAGTAAAAAACCAACTCATTTACCATTCACCAACCTTGGAGAGCATTTTGGGAAAATTGGAGTGCAAATTTCAATCGGAGATTGCGGAGCCATCACCTGTCCGTTTTTTGAGCTGTTAGATCCAGGTAAGAGCTAGAATCCCTCTCTTCATTTACATGGTTTCCATTTTTAATTTTTCTTGATTTTTGGGGCCCTAAGGGAAAACCTAAAAGGTGCATGTCAGGTACCGGTTCTGGCCTTTACGAGAAGAGTGGTGCCTGATAAGAACCACATTTTTTTAGGTTTGGTCAGGTGGTGGCACCGCTCTTTTCTAAGGAGACAGGCATGGTGCCAGTTGTGATGCCCCAAAAACACAATCCCAAGTCAAAATAAAACATTTTTGGCATTTCAATGGTTGAATATGCTTCTAAATGGCTCATTAATGGTTTTTGACAGGTTATTTGGTCAAAAATGGTGAAATAGAAGGAGAAAAAACATGATGAGGATGATGCTCATGCAACAAGAGATGTGGGTTGCATAGTTTCCCTATGAAGCTGTGGCCTCTTAAAATTCTTCTGCACTCCTAGCATGCTTTCACATGCACGATTACTGAAGTACATCCTATGGACGTGGAATCCAGAACAACATCATTTTGAGGTGGGACCCCATATTGTGAGTGTGGAGGTGGAGGATATTTTTTTCCTCATAGGGTTTTCTAGACGAGGAGCACCTATTTCTTCGACTAGTTCCTAAGGAGGGGAAATTACTACATAGGAGCTTATTGTTTGCCATTGCTTTCTAGGAACAAATATGTCAGGTAAGAAGATCCCAATCAAGGTTGTGAGGGATCTACCACTTCAGACTGTCCTATTATTATGCAGAGGGTGGCAGGGAGCCAATGGGCTCACCAAGAATCTTGGGCACATATGTTGTATTCCCTAGAGGCCATGGCAGCCATGATATTCAACTAGGCCGAGGCACTAATACCTATGTTCAAAGATCAACTGACAAAATGTCGTTAAGGAGAGCTGAAACAAGACTTCAAAAAGTTCATACTTATTGAAAATACCAAGACATAATAATCAAAATGAGGCAATGGTCATAATCAAAATTGCACCTCTCAAGTCATCAGTGTGACACAGAGCCAGAATAAAAGATGACATTAGGAAATACTCTAGCTTTGAGGACAAAGATCCCTTAAAGGGAGTGGCAATGTAACAAACATAAATAAGATAATAAGTTAAATAATTAAATAATTAATAGTTAGGTTAATTAAGTCATTATGAAAGTATGCATCTCCTCATAATGAATGTCCAAGCCATATTTAAGGCCAAGACATCTTTGTTAATATCATATCATCTAATATATTATAACATTTATCATTCAAAATGATAGTCGGATTTGACTACTAACAGACCAACTGAATTCGGTTGCTCCACCATCCTAGCATGATTCTTATTTGAGAGGGTACCCCTCTTGACGCCCCAGGTAGTGTTCATAGAGCTTAGACCTAGGGACTCCCGCATGTTGTGGTGGGTGGAGATCATTGCCTGCATAGGAGGTGGCGGGGCCAAAATCAATTTCGAGGTTCCCTTCTTCCGTTGGTTGAGTGACCAGATCCTCATGATTGAGGATTATGCCTATGTAGGGACCAAATTCAGAGGGGATCCCAATCTACCACTACAACCTGGCTCTTAGTGGGGTGACATCGGTAAGAAGAAATATCCAAGATGTTGATTATGTGTTTATATTTTTATGTTTTATGATTTTTATGGATGATAACAAGACCTAAAATTTGCATGTAGATGTTGGTGATGAATGGCCTAGGGGATCATCCCCAATGGACAGGTGAGCTAGAGATCGCTTTCTCCATAGAGGTGATGATGAGGTCATCGAGCTGGAGGAGAACCTGGATCAACTGATGTTACAGAGAAAACTTCCTATGGCTTGGGTTGTACCACAACAGACAGAGAAACCACAGAAATCAATCCCTTCCCAATATGCAAGAGAAATAAAACATCTAACACTAAAGGATCTCAAAACATACCTTATTCTGGATGGTTGATATAGATTCATGTTGAGCTTTTTCCAATCCTGCTTGTGTTAACAATTTTCTCTCTCAACAACAACAAACAAGACACGCATGGTATATAATGGTGTTAGACCTACTCTAGCATATATAATCAATAATGTATAAGTAATTAAAAGCATCCATGGATTCAATATTCATTCAAATGAACATCATTGGATAGGAAAAGATACTTCTATTAACATAAATCAGAGACTACCTTAATGAAAACCTCTATTGGCATGTCTGCGAACCGGAGAAACTGAGTCCTCCACCACCTCAATCCTCCATTTCTCGATAGCAAGATCAAAAGCAAAGGAAAGCTTTGGAATAACACCAAGTGCTCGAAGGGACAAAGAGATGTAGGCTCAAGTATAAGAAAGCTACGACAACAATGGACTATAGTTTTCTTGCTCTTCAATTACCCCCCTTCAATGTATCCAAAGGGTTCTTTATATAGTGCTTCACTGGGGTAATGGAAGGTCAAATCCGAGGGATATAGAGGCATATGGAAGGCCAGGAGACAAGTGACTCGGATCCACATCAAGGAAAACTACAAAAATATTTGACCTTTTGCACACATCCCGATGTACGTGGGTTTAACGGTTATATCCGTGTGTATACGCAAGAAAAGGTTTAAAAGTCGCATAGAACAAATAATGAGTGTTTTTAGGGATGATCTTGGAAACATAAAAGGTACAAAAATGGTCCATGGTGTCCAAAAAGTCTGTAGAGGGATAGGGAAGGCCATAAATTTGTGATCTACCATGTGTGGTAAAATCAGCTATAACAGATGCCCCCTAATGTTGGAGGTCAGAGGGGTGATACAATGGGTGAAATACATTGTAAGTCCATCCCAGAAGTGGAGTGATGAAGAACCAGGTGGAAGAACCAGCCATCCAACAATATAGTACAAATATCTCTTCATATGACTGCAAATACATACAACAGTGTCGGATACATAAGAGTACAATGGCCATGAATACGCATGATATAAAATATTACATGTGTGGTCATCGCCACACACAATATAGATAGATTAGAATCTCCATGAAATCTGAAAATATTTGACATACATTGGAATCAATTCATGAGAGTTGAAATCTCATGAAAACTGGCATGATAAAGGAGGTAGCATATCAGAAATGCCACCAATCTGGAAAGTCTTCTACACAACCCGCTATAAGTACATGTCCTACTATGTGAATAGAGGTGTCGAGGTCAAACATAGTAGTCCATCGTTTGATTATCAGTCATTGATGTATATCATTAATAGATGCGAGATCACCCAATGATAATGAAAATGGGAATCAAGGTATCGGAGTGCAATCTAACAAGTGTGAATAAATGTGTTGAGGTCAAAAACTTGAAAGAATCCATCGATCAGGGGACATTGATGTATTCCCAAAAATTGTCGATGGCAAGAGAACCTACCACTGATGACTGTAAGTCTCAAGGCACTCAAAGGACTCTAGACTCCTATCCCAGAATAAATGATCTGAAGTCGATGGGATGTAATCCACTAGAAGGAGGGAATTAAGGCATCCCCCATCATCCAACACGAGGTACTCAACAAATATATATAATGTGGAAGGACTCGATCATAATGTGCTTGAACCAGTACTTGTACCGGCAATGGCGAACATGCAAAGTCAAGAAAACCGAGGAATGGCTGACTCAGGCTTCAACTTCCTTCGAACAAGAGCATAAAGGTGAATGGTGAATGAATGTAGGAAGCATAGACTCAATATAAAAAAATGGGACATCTCTACAACACATGAGGGATCGAAAGAGGCTCCATAGGAACGAGAAGCTTAACCAGTCGATGGAGATAAACATAGAGAAACAAGTACAACTCCTAAATTCAAACCCTTAACCCAACCAACAGATGTGATATATAGTGCTCTGTTCGAAGGTGACATGACTCGACTGTTGCTAAAGATAACATCTTTTCCTATCCGGCTTTTTGGTTTTTTGATTTTTTTTGGACCATTTCAGATATTTTGAAAAGCTTGAAAAAGAATAAAAGTGATTTATAGTTACAAATATAGGAGGAGACGAGTGTCAAAGGGAAAACAAAATAGTTCCAAATAGTGGAACATACCTATGCTTAATGCAAGGAAACATATGTATGATAACAACACTCGGGGGAAAGTCCCCTCCGGGTACAAAAATGAGGAATCAAGCTGCAAAAGATATATAAAATGGCTCTGCTTGGTTGGACATGAATAAGATCGGGCTATATGGCTGATAATCAAAGTCATGAAGCTGGTATAAGGCTCAATAAGGAAATAAAAATCATGATAATACAATTACAACTTGACATAAGGGAGTCCAGGGGAAAAGGATAGCAAAAAGATCAAGAGGAGTATGAAGCTCTTGCACAAAGTCATGGTGATATTATACAAAGGAATCCCACACCCTAAAGGAAAAATGTTAGCATGGGAACCAAATGAAAAACAAGAGCTAACTAGAGTATCCATGTGTGGTCAAGCTCTATTAGTCACATCATGGCACTTCTAAAAGCAACAAGAAGGTTCCATGATAAGATAGAATGGGTTCATACCGAAGGTTAGAATGAAATGGTCATAAGGTCATGCAAAGTGCCAACGGATGTGAAACCTAACCTATATTCCATTTTAGACATAATATCTAAAATAGGCATGAATGGTTCAAAACCACGGTCAAACCCCACTCAAAACGGACTCCTACATCATCAAATTAGTTCAAACAGTCCAAAATGGTCAAAAATGGTCAAAAACTATAGAAAGTGGGTAAAAAATTTAGAAAATTCCATACCATTTGAAATTTTTACCCAACATAGTGCATTTAAGCTCAAAACTTCCGACACGAATTATGGGAGCATCATCAAATGAAATCTGATCCTGTTTGATCCAGGTAACTTCTCATGTCTGCCCCTTCCCATTTCATGTAATTTTTTTAAGTTTTCATGGTCCAATCAATTTTTAGGCCATCCATAGTTGTGCGTTTCGACCCACGCAAAAATCAGGGTTTTTTTCACGTATAGGGCTCGCCATACACGGAAAAAACACCCAAACCCACATACATACATGGTTGTTTTGAAAACAGTTGTGTATGAGGCAACAAAAAAGGTTTTCAATTGAAAATGCTAATCAAAACTTTGGTTTTTTGTGAAGGATGGTGTTAGAGTGGAGGGAAAGAGAACATGGTGATGTGGAGGAGGCCGTGCAAGGTGATATTATGGCCGAACAAGCATTACGGGAATGTGGTTTGTATAAGTTTTGGTGTCTTATCAACTTGAGGGACAAACCAAGACTACTCTAGCTACTAGTGGATTACTAGGACTGGAGGCCATACTATCTAGGTTCTGGGACTGAAGGCCATACTATTGGCATTAGGCAGGATAGCCAGATTAGCTTCACCCCATCAGGCCTCTCAGCGACTGATGTTCTATGCAGTGGAGTGTATGAGACCCACAGTGTATGACTGGAGCACATCGTTGTTGAGCAACATGAAACAATAGCTTAGTGACTGCAAAATGGGAAGGGTGCGAAACTTCGGTTTCGGCAACATAATGAGCACGTTCTTCTTTGAGTGGGTACCAAGAATAAGCCCTAGAGTGGACATTCCTCCACACGAAGTTCAAGATCCATCCCAATGACATTGGGAAAATGTTATGTGCAGACTGGGCGGAGGTAGGGTGGCTAACCCCTACCCAGCAAAATTTTTTCCATGGTGGCAGAGGCAGATCATCACCATAGATGACTACCATTACGCAGGGATAGACTTCCGTGGAGATCCGGACATGCCCCTACCACCAGGAGAATCTTATGGTGACATAGGTAACGAATCCCAAACCCACTTTTTAAGTTGTTTGAATTATTCAATTTCTTTTTTGTGTGTGTTTTTTTATATATTGACTCAAAAGACATGTTTTTGGTGTGATGACACATAGTGACAATCTGTCATGTGTATGCAGATGTAGGACCATGATGACTAGATGGTTTCCCTCTTCATCGACATAGGGGAAGGGGAGACAATATCATGGGTGTGGATGCAGAGCGGATGCTCCAAATAATTCACACGAACTTCATACGCTTGACACATGGGGCACCCATGGCGCAAGTTGAGGACTTGCCTGAGGCTATGCAGCGCCAGGTGGTTGGTGTACCATGAGCAAGGGTTCAATTATTCTGATGGCTAGCTAGAGCCATAGTGTGCTACCACGATAAAAACCCCCTTCCTCCTCAGGCTTAGAGACCTAACAATATTCCTTTTTTATGACTGTGTATTATGTTTTGGTGGCTCGGAAGCCCCAATTTTGTATTATGACACTTATGTATTATGACATCAATTTTTGGTTATTAATGAAAAACTTTTATGATGATCGATTTTATTTATTTACATGTGTGCAAAAATGTATGTTTGTGATATGATTATGGTCTATGAAACAAATGCCAATCTAACACATAGTTAGCATATGAGTCAGTAACTTGATTAAAAATTCTTGGAACATGAATGTATGTTATATTCTCAAATTGTCGCTCTAGTAATCTCACACGTAAGAATCTTTGTAAAAATATCGGATCCCTAATATGATATGAGCCATTAAGCTGTGAAACCACTAACTGCGAATCAAGACGTACCTCAAGAGAGAGAAAACCATGTGAAATGGCATCAGGCAATAACTCAATAATAGCACTATATTCAACAACATTTTTCAAAGAAGGCTGTAAACATACGCCTCCTGAAGACAATACTTGACCCGTAGGAGTATAAATCACCCAAGCAACCAAAGCTGAGTTTTGAGTGTGACAGCTAGCACCATCGGCGAATCCTATGTAAATGGAAGACTTCATTGACATATTTCATAAGAAACAGAAGCTAATCAACAAACCCAATCACCATAATAAAATATAACTATGAAATTCAAAAACTGTACAATAATATACAACAATCAGCCCTAGCTGAAGATCATGCATAGTATTTTTTAAGATAGAGCCCATTTCTAGGCTCCGCCAAGGCTTTCCCTTCATAATCCACTAGCTCATAGGTGCCCTTCTCTAACACACGTTTGATCATGTAAGGACCATGCCACATGGGATTAAAATTCCCTACCCCCAAAGGTTCTTTAGCTTGATCCCACAAAAGGACCAAATCACCTTCACTAAAATTCCTCGGATGGAAAGACTTGTCATATTGAACCTTGACGTGACACTTATTTACTTCTAGAGCCACTAAGGAATCTCGGCGCTGCTCATCAGGCTGCTCTAAGTGGACCAAACATTCTTCCAATGTGGAAGTGTCTGGTAAAAGATCTATAGCTAGCTTTAGAGAAGGGATTTCACATTCAACCGGCAAGACAGACTCCACCCCATGTACAAGTTGATATGGAGAGAAACCAGTGGCAGTCTTAACCTCGGTTTTGTAGGCCCACAAAGCAGGATATAACATGATATGCCAATTCATATTGCTTTGTGCGATGGTTCATTGGAGAATGGACTTAAGTGATTTATTCACTGCTTCAACCTGTCCATTCACCTAAGGGTAATAAGAAGAGGAGTGCTCCTGCTTATACCCTAACTTTGAAGCCAACTCTTCCATCATTTTATTCTGAAAGTACCTACAATGGTTAGTGACAAGCTCTTTCAGAATGTTGAACTGAGTAATAATCTGGTTGAAAATGAAATGTGCGGCTGTCTCACCATCATATTTAACTGTGGGAATAGCCTCTACCCATTTTGTGAAATAATCGACAGCCACTATAATGTGATGATGCCCCGTAGCCGAAGCTGGGTTGAAATCCATAAAGTCAATCCCCCACTAAGTGAAGGTATAGGCGGTGACAACAGGGTGTAACGGGGATGGATGCAAGTGCATATTGCGTGCAAACACCTGGCAAGGGTGACACTTCTTGATCGCATTAACACAATCTTTGAATATCGACGGCCAAAAATATCCTACTCTCAAGATTTTTTGGGCTATAGAAAGCCCAGATAAATGACCACCACATGCCCCTCCATGGCAATCATTCAGCACAACATCAGCCTCCTCATGGGTTAAACAATGATGCAAAATGGAATCTACCCAATGGAGGTACAAAGTGTTATCCATTATAAGGTAGTTCTTAGCTACATGACGTAATCATCATCGCTCATCCCATGAAAGGTGAGTAGGGACCTTCATTGTTTGCAAATATACAATGATATCCCCGTACCATGGGTTCAAAGTTGAGATAAGGAAAATATGCTCATCGAAAAATGTATCCTCATAAACCTATTCCTCCTCCAAACTTGGAAAATTAGATATGAGCTCTGCAAAGATCAACGATTTCTTTGATTTCTCCGAAAAAAATTCGAGATCGAACTCTTGCAAAAAAACAATCTATTTATTGTATTTTCCCCCAATCATCCTTCTAGTGAGGACGAACTGAAACAGATTGATATGATCTATAACCAAGGTTTGGCGAAGGAGAATGTAATGTCTCAATCTCTGAGCTGCATGAACAATGGCCAAGGAAAGCTTCTCCACATGGGAATAACAGATTTTCGCATCGATAAGTTTTCGGATCAAATAATATATGACATGCTCATGGAGCTCCTCATCCTCCTGAACCAAAACCATACCAACCGTCTCCATGGACGCGGCCACATAAATCAATAAATCATGGCTATAGTTAGGTGGACTAAGCATGGTGGCTTTCTTAAGAGAACCAATGGACTGCTGGGCTCACTCATCCTAGTAAAAAGGAGTGTCTTTCTTTAAAAGATGCATAAAGGCTTTAGTCAAGTTGACAAAATTAACTACGAATATCCGCAAGAAATTTTCCATGCCTTGCAAACACTTAAGGTGTCTAATATTGCATGGGGGAGACAATTAAAGTATTGCGTCAACCTTTAAGGGATCGAATCTTATACCCTCCTTGGCCATGATGAACCCTAGCAAGCAACCAACAAACATGCAAAAGATGCACTTATGAGGATTTAAACGCACTTGGTAATGGAGGCATCTTCCAAACACTAACCTCAAATGGTATGGACAATGCACTCTCAAATGAGAATGAGCAGCAAGGTCATCCAAATACACTTTGATAATCATTTTGAGATCATGAAAAATTAAGGTCATAGCCCGCTGAAATGTAGCTTTAGCATTTTTAAGGCCGAAAGGCATCTTTCGATATGAAAAAGTACCGCAAGGAAAAATAAATGAGGTCTTATGTTGATCCTCGGGTTTGATCTGAATCTGATTATATCTGGAAAAACCATCCATAAAGGAGAACACCTCACTTCCTACACACTCATCCAAAATCTGATCAATAAATGGTGTAGGAAAATTATCCTTAGGACAAGCACGATTTAAATCATAGAAATCAGTGCATATACGGATCACTCCTTACTTCTTATCAACCAGAATGAGATTTGAAACCCACTCCATCAGGGGAACGGGATAGATAAAACCAAATTTTAACAGTTTCTCTATCTCAGCCTTAATGGCGGGTGCTTTTCTAGGATTCACCGCACACAAACATTGTCGAATCGGCTTCGCATTCGGATAGGTTTTAATCTCATGTTTGACAATACGAGGGTTAATACCTAGAATTTCCTCATATGACCAAGCAAAGATGTCAAAAAAATCTTTAAATAGCTTGGTATACTCCTTGATATCATCAGGGGAACAACCCGCCCCAATGTAGATGTTCTCAACTTTTCCAGGATCACGAGAAATATTGATAGGAATAGTAGGTGATAAATTTGGCATGTTCCCATCGGCCATTTGACCAGGAGAGCTCAATGGAACCACGGGACTACCAATCTTCTCACTAAGAATATCCGTAAATTCATCATGCTCCATACAGTCGAGTTCAGGAATAAAATATGATTGATGATGTAACTCTTCCCAAGGTGGCTAAACCCCAGACATGGCCTCAATAATGGCTTCATCCGATGGAAAAACATCGTCGAGGCAATCATGTGGGTGAGAGGACTCAACTACCCATGCAAGAAGCACATACAAGTCCTCCTCCTCCATCCGTGAAGAGGAAGGACTAGGCTCTACAACTTGATCAAGATTTGCTTGATATGCTACCATCATTGCAGGAAACGACACATCCATTTCAATAGGTCCAATCGAAGGACTTGGTGAAGGAAGAATCCAAGGATCTTCCATATGGGTAGTGAAAAAAGACACTGAATTCAATGAGGACAAAGCCCCACCAAAACTAGATTCGATCATAAGAACGGGCATAGGATAGCTAAAGGTTCCCATAAGAGATCGATACATACCCACACCCACACTCCCAGTTGTCGGCTGAGAATGATCGATAATTGGGATTGAAGTTCTTGATGATGCATTAACATTTAGATTATGGAATGATGTCTGATTAATCGTAATGATATCCCCATTAAATGGAAAGCATATCACTTGAAAGAGAAAAGAGGCTACAACTTGCATACTATACATCCAATTTCGGCCCAGCAAGAGATTGTAGTTAAGGGGCGCATCAACCACCTCAACCTTGATCGTGATGGTCTTCCCTCCCAATTGGACCTTAAGAGAAGGAAGAATATTGTGCAGCTGAAATGATCTACCATCAAAAGATGTCAACATAGTAGTGGATTGAGACAAGTTGGGAGAACCCAAACCCTTCCAACATGACAAAGACATCATGGAAGCAACGACACCTTCATGAACAATTGTGTGTTTGACAGTCATATTAAGACACTCTACATGAATCAAAAGAGACACATAGTAAGGAAAGGAAGGCTTTATTCCCATAATTTCAAATTTGATAACGAAAGAATAGTTATCATAATTAACCCCAAGAGCTGAGAGCAAGGCTCTCCTCTATGGAGGACAAGTCTGAAGTACTTCAAGCACAGACATTTCACAAGGAGTTTGGCCCAAATCCTCGACAATGGAATAGTTATGGGCCGCTCAGGCATTAGGATTGTGTCCTGAACACTTTAGGACTCCCTTAGGAATTTGAGGTGGAACTCCAAGTTTATTCATAGGCTTTTCGATATGCGAAAGGCTCTTGGGTGGAGCAGGTTCCTTTTCAAGGTCTGGTTGTGATGAGCCATAATCCTTTGCATGAGTCACAACCTTAGAAATGCACACCATGTTGATGCAAACATGACCAGTATTTTCCTTCAGTGGATTTTGATCTCCACTTGATCCAAAATGAGGATCAATGGTCCTCAAGTTCATATTTTGATTGTTAGGTAAAGGATTAGTTAGCACGGCTGGGCCCTGTGCTATGAACCTCAAGGCATCTTCCATACGAGGGCACAAGTGACTGAGGTGGTCCTCCTTACATAACTTGTAAGGATAATTTACCTTACGTTTAGTCTGCTTGTCCCCCCTAGCATTACGAGTGTTCTTGTCATTATAATTAGCATTTTCATTCTTATTCCCACCCTTACGATTATTTTTTCTTTTTTTCTTATTCCTTCCAGGCCGTTGGTTTCCCTTCGGGTTCGACAATTGTATGGAAAGTAAACTCACCGATTGGGTAGGTTGAGATGAAGTCGTGGCTTGTCCCGATGTGGAATGATTAATAGACAATTGGCTCACTTGTTTCACAACCGAATCTGCAAGTTTGGTACTTGTAGAGCCCACAATGCCATCAGCATGTGGCCTAGTCTTGACCTTGGGATTGAAACTAGATCACGAAGCATTAGGTATAATCTCATACAAAAGTTTAGATTGAGCGTATATCAAATCCAACACTTGTTCCCTAAAGATTGCTCGTTCCTCATTTTGGACCCCAGATGTAGAAACATCCTTCGTGATGTAAGGTAACAATGACTTGAGGAACCACTCAAGGAGAAATTCTGGTGGTATAAAGGCTTTAATCAACCGCTTCTGTCTATGCCACTCTTGAATATGATTCAAGATATGTGTGCCTTTGTCTTATTGAAATTTCGACAAGATTTTGGTACCAACGTTGTAACGTACGGGTAGATGAAAGTGCTTGAGGAAAGTCACGGCAAGGTCATCAAATAAAGTAGATGCCCCCCTTGGTAACTCTATATACCATTTCATTGCAGGCCCAATGAGGGTGCATTGAAATAGCCTCAAATGTATTGAATCGTCATGTAAGGAATTGGAAGAGCACCAAAGGTGAAAAGTAGTGACATGCTCACTAGGATCTTCTCCAACTTTACCCTCAAACTTGGGAATGTCTGAAGGAAGCTTGTTAGGGATGGTTGGCTAGGCTAGGCCATGAGATACCATATTGTTCATAAGTATCGATAAGTTAGGTAAGTTCAATGTTGTGAGGAAAGGGATCCTAGGTTGAGCCGGTCTATGCCACGTTCCCTAATAGTTCTGGTTCATGTAAGGTTGATTGCTATAAATACCATGTCCTTGGCCATAATAACCTCCTCCTATTTGACCCATATAGGGTTTGATGGAAGCATTTTGATGTGGGGTACCTTGATTATGCAATGCTACAAAGAAATAATTGGAAGAAGCAGGTTGTTGATACTCGTACCCATAGGGTTGATAGTTCTGTCCATACTGTGGTCCATAAGACTATCCATGAGAAGCTCCATAAGGTGTCCCATGGGATGTCCCATGAGAATGTCCATAGTTAGGGATATGTGGAACTCCTTGAGATGGAGCATAAGATGATCTAGAAATAGGGATATGACATCCCGACACAACAGGAGGTACTTGACTCTAATATACTATCGTGCGAGCAATCGCAAAACGAACATGGCTAGTAGCGATATTCCGGCCCGAAGGACCATGTGAATGAGGGGGGGGAGGGTTGTTAAAAATGCATTCAAAGGAGTAGGGTTCGAGGATGAAGGGACATGTGAAGGAATTTAATTGGTGTTCCCAATGTTCACTCATCTCGGTTTTGGTATCTGCATAAGATTACTAACACTAGGTCTAGGACAGACATGTGAGGTTGCTTCCAATGCTGGGATGGAAGGTGTAATGTGACTAGTGCTCCCAAATCTGTCAGCATGGAAAGGAATAGGAGTGCCCCCAAGCGTAGTGCTAGGTTCAAATTCTGACTTGACATGATGCATCAAATCAGGTGTAGGGATATCATGTATGCCATAATGAACATGACTAGTGCTTGTGGGTTCATAATGAGTCTCGTCTCCTGGAAACCAATACCGACGACTTGTGAATGAGGGATCATAACCAGATTGTGAAGGTATTTCTGGTGAAGTATCATATACAAGAGTAGGATATTCCTCCCCAACCTCATGAGGTGGAGAGGACATCTCTAGAATCTCATCCTCGTGATCTCCCATAGTGTGTGAATGAAAGTGAGAAGTAGTCCTCCCAGACTATCTGTTTCTCTCTCCCAAAGGAGGAGGAGGTGTGGAAGGTGGAATTCCTACTAAACGATGAGAACGGTGAAGTGCCACACTTGAATCCACAATGACTCAAAAAATAAAAAGACTTGATCTAATTATGCAAACCCTAGGGAAACTAGTGTGCACAGAGCATACACTTATAAAATGTAAAGCCAAATCATAAGCAAACAAGGGTAGGATATGTGAGCTCCCAAATGAAGGAGGTATGTCTAGACTAGGAGAGGCTTGAGACTCCCATACACAACAAGTGGAGGTTCATAACCAATTATAGTGGCCCTCAGCTTCAATGCATATAGCAACTGTGATGTCCAACCCCTACCTAATGTAGAAGGAGCAAGTCAACGAAGTCGACTTGAATGAAGACCGACTTAGTCAATCAGCCAACTAAGTCGATGGGCTGACTTAGTCGATCAGCTGACTAAGTCAGTCGGCCAAATAAACTAGAAGATTAGTCGATTAAACTAACAGTCATGTCGATTCACCGAACCAACAGGTAGTCATTTTGTAACTGTCTGTACATTGTATATATTAGGCTGTTGAGCCAAACAAGAACTTAGTTTAGTTCTCTGTCTTGTACGAAATCATTACAATAATATAATCTATTTTCCTATCTATTCTTGTCTCTTGTCTCTGATTTATAGTCATGTATGTTTAGTATGTATTATTGGTAACCTTATGTGATCTGTGAGATTACAACATTGGTTCCGTTGCCGGTAGTACATGTCTAAAACATATGCTCACATATGATACCAGAGTAAGAGATTAAGGGCTGGTGGGACCGTAAAGTTGTGAACTACTTGCAAAATTATGCAAGAAGAAACAGATTAACAGTCGCTGAAGCCAAAGCAAGATTTTTCACAGAGACACATGAAAAATTCGTTGAATCAGTGCCACAACTGTTGAAGTAGCTTCTGGATGAGAAAGTCGGACGCGACTAAAGAACAACAGTTGCTAGATAAACTGTTCCGAGGAGGTCGAACAAATTTGTCGGAGTGGATCAAGCAAATCGCCGACGACTTCTATGAGGAGAAAGCAGTCGAAGACCGAACGTCGATGGAAATTGTCAAAGCAAAATTTTACACAGATTTCACTGAACAATTCTTGTGCTCGCTACTGACCTTGCTGTTCAAATTCTTGATAGAGAACGGAGTAGGCCACATTGTCAAACCTAGACCACCACTGTGCGAATAGCCACCAAACACCAGCTGGGCAGAGAAGCAGAGGAAGTGGGAGAAATTTATTGCAGAAAGGGAGTGGGAATACTTCCTGAGCAAGTGATTCGAACTATCCAGGCTTTCTAAAATCATTGGGTAGGCTATGGGGGGGTAGTTGGTCATGTGTCGGAGGTAGAGTATAGTGGATCCTAGTCGGCCTATAAGAGGAGCCGTCACTAGTAATGAAAATTCGATCGTACAGGACCTGAAGAAAATAGTACTGTACGAAAGTATGTTAGACATTTAGAAACAAGAAAGGGACGAAAGACAGAAGAGCAGGGAAGCAAGACGCGAAAGAGCCGCAGAGCTGCGCAGAGAGAAAAACCCTAGGGAGAACGACCATGAAGAGAATCCTCCAGAGTTGGGTCATGACCGACGAGAAGAGGGCGTAGAATAAGAGGTGTCCCCTATGGAGGAAGAAGTGTGGATAGAGTATCCATAAGCTCTCCAAATAAGAGCTCCCGATGACGGAATAACCCTTTCCTCGACAAATCCACATACTAGAATCCAGACTATTATCGAAGATGATCTAATACTACGAGGTTGTGACTACAGCATATGGAGTCAACTAGGTGACGAAACATACATGGGTCGACACCTTATCATACATCGACCGCTTGAGGTAAACTGGGTGACGTTTCAGGAAGCACCCTCCCTCCGAAGTATCCACTTTCTCTTACCGACACAGGAAGGAGCACCCCCCCCACCAAGTACATCTTTTGAAGAACTTGAACAAGCAGACCAGCGCACACAAATTTGTAGTGGACCATCGACAGTAGAAATCCACAACAACCCATTGTACGTCGAAGACCCACCCAGTGTTTCATATGTTATAAAGAAGGGCACCGATACGCAGACTGTCCATATAAGGAAATAACTGATCTTAAATTCTGTACATATTGTGGAGTAGGTAATCACTCGTTGGAGGATTGTCCTACTATGCTAGAGAAAATCAATACAAAGAAGAATGTTAATGTCTTTTCTTGTGTACAAAAACATGATGTGCTAACTACTAAGAATTTACATATTGTTACACGACAAGGCACAAAAACAGGGCCTGATAACCCCCAAATTAGCAAGATTAAAGACACAAATGCTTATCCTGACCCTATAACGCAAAAACACACATATCAAGAAGCAACACACATATTTCAAGACATCGCACAAAAAGAAGACCTCGTGAGTAGTCGACCTAACATAGTCCAACAACTAATCTATCTCACTCAAACAGACAAATTTGTAGCCCAATTCATTGATTTATTGCATCAAATAAAAAGTACTAATCCCGAAAAACAAACTAAGAACATATGCAGCCTAAACCAAAAAGACAAAAATGATGTCGACCCACTTGTCGACTTGGAAATCGAAGGGTTCCATGTCCGACAAGTAGTGCTCGATTTTGGATCTTAGGTAAATATCGTGACTCGGGATACATGGGAAAAGATGGGTCGACCTTGACTCTATGAGTCAGGCATCTACCTAAAACTCACCGACCAAGGTCTCATTGAACCCATTGGGGTTTGGAAAAATGTTGACACGACCATCAAAGGAATATCAACTAAGGTCGATTTCAAAATTATTGACCCAAAGGAAGGATCTAGTTCCTTCCCAGCACTAGTCGATCGACCTTGGGGACGGAAGATGAAAGCCTCCATATCCTTAGACAAAGAACGAATTAAGTTAAAAGGAAATGGTCACAAAGTCATTGTACCCATTAATCCTTCCCAAGGAGCACCTTGGACCGAACCGATTGATGAGGAATTCGATGTCAGACAACTGTATCAAATCCAAAACAATACGGACTACACAGAGCCCAACATCCATGGAGAACTTCACTTAGGTAACCAAGACTCAATTGGTTACAGTTCAGATGCTGAATTATATGATTAGGAAATGGAAAATTATGAAACACAAGCAAGAGGGTGCTGGACTATACAAAAAGTACAGAAACAACCCACCCGACAGTGCTTCATTGTATCAATTATCCCCAAGGTATTTGAAAAGAAAGTCAGGGAACGACCCACCTTACAACCAACCAGATTACATACTACTCAATTGCCCAAGTAAAAGGAGAGAGAATCCCCAATCATGCATGTCGAACAAGTATCTAAATATATTGGAGAACATGGTAGACTTCAAAGCTTAGTGGAAACATTTACAGGTCAAGCAGCTAGATGGTGGGATACCCACAAGACAAAACTTCAGACCTGGACAACTGCTTCAAATTTCTTTGTCGAATGGTTTGGTGGAAAAAAGTTAACCCAAGAAGCTCAAATCCCTATCTTTATCCAAGGTCAAAACCCATAAGAACACATCAAGCTTTGTGAAAAGGAATGGAGAAGGCTTGGATACAAAGATGAGCGAGCCTGGCCACATTTGTTTCCTTCAACCCTAGCCAACTTACCTAATAAATGGTATAAGATGGAGGAAGCTAGAGGAGAAACCTTCTTTTGGCATGAACTTAAAGAAAATTTTATTAAGGACTTCCAGTTCATACCTCAAAATGAAAAATTGGCTGGGACAGCACACCAAATCAAACAGTTTCTCCAACCGACAGAAAAACAACCCTCCCAAGACCATCGACAAATTAAGGACTGTAACAAGATATAAACTGAATCAAAATCACAGTCGACACGATTACACTTAGAAAATGAGCACACAGAAGGGAAAAGATTCAGATGGAAGACCGACCACATGGAAACAACAAAACCCATCTACTCAATCTTGAAAGTCGAGACCACTGACAAACCAGATCTTGATAGAATGACTGCAGCCGACTTCCCTGCCACATTCTCACGTTTCACAGAAGGAAGTCAGCCAATCAATGAAACTAAAGCACCAGAGTGGCTAGATGCCAAAGTGAAAACTAAGGAGGTCGACATTTCAAATGATGACCGACCAAAAATAGCCAAGATTGGTGACTACTGGAGTGAACAACAGACCACTGAAATAGTGAACTTACTCAGAGAGTTCTAGGATGTCTTTGCAAGGGACTATAAAGACTTAAAAGTCTTAGTACAAGAGATGGGAGAAATGAAAATAGACACTAAACCTGATGTCCGACCTGTCAAGAAAAGACCTTATAAATTAGCTCATAAGTACAAAGAAATAGTTAAAAAGGAAATCAACAACATGTTAGCAGCAGGGATCATTTACCCCATCGATTAATCTGAATGGGAAAGTCCCATGGTCGTACAGCCAAAGAAACATGACCCGACAAGGTTGAGAATTTGTGTCGACTTTAGGGAGCTTAACAAAGTAACATTAACAGATCCATTTCCAACCCCCTATGCTGATGAGATATTGAATGAAGTTGCAGGCCATGAATGTTATTCATTCACAGATGGCTTCTCAGGGTATAACCAAGTTCCCATAGCAAAAGAATATCAAAAGAAGACAACATTTGTCTATGAATTTGGCTCTTTTTCTTACAGAGTTATGCCTTTTGGGCTAAAGAATGCACCTGCAGTATTTTCCTGAATTGTTGTCAAGACTTTCCAAGAATATATCTATAAGACCATGGCAGTATACTTCGACGATTGGACTATATAATCCACCTTAAAATATCAATGCACATGGCTTCGACTTATGCTGGAGAGATGTCGACAGATTCAACTCTCCCTGAATATTAAGAAATGTATCTTCATGACTCCCATAGGGATACTCTTAGGGCATATTGTCTGTAAAGATGGTATCAAAGTCGATTTTGCCAAGATTAAAATCATCCTTGAACTGAAGCCACCAATAAACCCTAAACAAGTTCGGGTGTTACTGGGCCATATAGGCTATTATAGGAAATTCATAAGACACTATTCAGACATGACCTGCCCTCTAGAAGAATTACTAAAGGAAGACCAAGAATTTAAATGGACAGAGGAATGCCAGATCTCTTTCGACAAACTGAAAAGAAAACTGGTCTAAGCTCCCATACTCAAATTTCCAAACTGGTCGACCAAATTTCATGTGCATATCGATGCCTCAGGAATAGCAATCGGAGGAATCCTGACTCAACCAGGGGATGATGAGATGGATTACCCTATCGTCTACAGCATTTGAAAATTAAATAAGGCTGAAAGGAACTATTTGACCACTGAAAGAGAAGCCCTAGGTATGGTCTTTGCCCTCCAAAAGTATCGACATTACCTCTTGGCCAACCCCTTCACATTTTACACCGACCATCAAGCTTTGAAATAACTTGTCAATAAACCCCTTCATCATGGGATAATTTGTCGCTGGCTACTTCTTTTTCAAGAATTTGAGTTCGAAGTCGTTGTCCGACCAGGGAAACTAAATGTCGGGCCCGACCATCTATCACGTATAGACATAGGAGAGGAACCGATCGGATTCGACGATGACTTGCTGGATGCACATCTATTCTGCATAGAAGCAGTACCTGAAGAAGTAGAAGAAATAGCTCAGTTCTTAGAGACAGGTCAGGCACCAGAAGGTCTGAACACCAAGAAAAAACAAATCTTAGCTATGAAGGCTGCACCCTACAGCCTCATCAATGGATTTTTGTACAAAATAGGGTTAGATGACATTCTCAAAAGGTGTGTACTCAACCATGAGAGAGAAGAAATTATGCATGAAGCACACTATGGACCTGCAGGAGGACACTTTCAAGTAGACACAACTGCCAAGAAAATCCAACAGTCAGGATTATGGTGGCCGAAAATCCACAAAGATTGCAAAATTTTTGTTAGTCGATGTGATAGATGTCAACGACTTGGTCGACCTCTTCCAAGCACAGAAATTCTCTTGATATCTGTAAACCCTAGTCTCACATTCGAAATTTGGGCTATAGAATTCATAGGACCGTTTCCTATCCCATCCAAACGATCAGGTGTAAGATATATTATCACTGCAGTGGAATATGTCACTAAATGGGAAGAATCTGAACCCATCGATACATGTTCAAGTGAGGTAGCTGCTAAGTTTATCTACGAAAACATTATCACTAGATTCAGATGCCCACTCACATTGATTAGCGACCAAGGTTCACATTTTATCAACAAAACCATCAAAAATTTGACCGACCAATTTCACATCAACCACTGACGAAGCACCGCATATCACCCTCAGTCGAACGACGCGATTGAAGCTTTCAACAAAACATTGACAAAAGGGTTAACCAAAATATGCAGTACCGACAAAGACGACTGGAATGAGAAAATCCCTGCGGTTCTCTAGGCATATAGGACAGCATATAAACAGTCGACCGATCAAACCCCTTTTCGACTAGTCTACGGGAAAGAAGCAGTCGTCCCCCTACATTTTCGACAGCAGACACCTATTAGTGCACAACTACTACATGTCGATGTCGAACAGGAAAGAAAGGACCGATTATTCCAACTCAGTAAGCTAGAAGAACATAGACTTGTGGCTATCCAACACCAGGAAATTCACAAACAACAGCAGAAAGCATGGCACGACCGTAACATCAAAACCAAAAACCTGTCGGTCGGTGACCTTGCTTTACTTTATAACAGTCGAGTCAAAGGAAAACCCAAGAAACTACATACAGAATGGATGGGACCTTACACCCCAATGGCTCGGTCTGACTAAAGACATTACAGGGCCTAGTATTTCGGAAGCTCGTTAATGGAGCCCGACTCAAACGTTACAGAAACTGAAAAAAAATAAAATCCAATAACGACCTTAACTGTCAATCAAAACCCATAAAAAGCTAAAAAAACTCCATAACAAAAACAATACAATCAAAACACAACAAACATGACACCAACTAACTACTTCGCTAACCGACATCATCATCCTCGACCATCCTCATCTACCAGTCCGGCCGACCATTCTCACCACTGACACCGACCGACGACCTCAAGAGTCCCATCACGCATTGATGGCCTCGAGCACCGCACACATTCCACCATTAAGTCTCATTCGAGTATTACAGCCAGACCATCCAGTCCGCCATCAATACATCCATCCCCGCATGCAAAAACACCTGCGCCTATAAATACAAGACAGTCGAAGGTTCATCCACCACACCATTTACCCACAGAGCACCTGCAACCTCAGTCGACTAAAGACCAAGAACCTTGTAACACCTTCGACCAACCCAACACAATGGCACCCAAACTGACCCGAACAGCGACTAAGGCAAGAGAGCTGTAGGCAGAGGACACACCCTTGGTCCGCCGATTAAAGAACATAAAAAACGCTAAAGTCCAAGACGATCAATGGCAGAAACTCTGGACAGAAATCCAAGAATGGGCCTATGTCTACAAAAGGATGACCCAGGCCACTGAGAAAATCCGAAAGAGCACCCTCTTCAACTACCCTAATGCACCACTGATGGCAAGCTTTGGTGGGATGAAAGAAGCAGTGGTCAAATTCATTATCAGCCGCTACCACAACGACCGATTCTACTTCGACAGGCCGATCAACATTACCAAGGATGTTATCTCATGACTTACTGGTCTGTCCAACCAAGGCAGCCCTGTACCAATTGGGATAAAAGAAGGGTTAGTCAAAGAGCTTATGGGCTCGCCATCGAGAAAGAATTCCAAGGGGCTGATGATTGGCCAGATTACGACACGGATGCCAAAACTTGTGGCTAAAATCATTGCAATCACCCTTTCATTAGCCAGACAAGGCAACGACCTCAAACTGGAGATGCTGGAGGCTGTCGACACAATTGCAACCGACGGTCGGATCTACCAATGGGGAGACTATGTTGCCGACATGGTCAAAACCATCTGCGAAAGATGCCAAGAGACAGGAGGTATAATCAAGTTCCCCTCTCTTATTCTCTGGATTTTCATGTACCATATCTGTCCAGAAGGCAGTCCAGTATTCCGGGAGCCGACCAAGTTCGAGATGAACCGATTTAAACCCTTCTCACAAAAAGGAACCCTGCAGGAGCTAGCACAGGGGAAAGTCTTCTTGGAAAACTTGTTTCATTAGTTGAAGGTTCGCACGACGAGGTGGAGGGTGCCCTAGAACATCAGACAAAACCTCCCTGTGGACTCCCATATACAGTTAGAGCTTGACCATATGTCGATCTGGTACATGCAGGGTTAGGACCCCAAATCCCAGGACCTCGACTACTATCCGACGGTCGATCATATTTTCCGGGAGTTGACCCGACAGGCTCAGAGAAGAATACAAATACCCGAGGCTGCCAAACAGGTCAACTTCTCCATCACAGAGCCACTTACCGGCCAGGAAAAAGAGGAAGACTACGAGCTCAAACTCTACATCAGCACATTTGTGTCGAAGGACACCCCGGCCGAGCACACCAGTCGGGTACACATCACTATCAAACCTCCGACTGTAAAGATAGTCGACCCATAGCTGACAGAACAACAACAACCAACAGTACAACCATAGCAACAAACAACCCCTTTGGCTCTAGCAACTGTCGACCCAATTCAATTACCGACAGGTGAAGTCGAGGACACCAACCTAGAATATGCTTTATCCAAAAGCATTATTAAGAAGCTGGCCAAGGAGATCATTGTCGCCAGAAAGAGAATCAAGGCCCAAAAACTACAACAAGGCAAGGGCAAGCGCAAGATTCTTCTTGCTGACTCGTTCGACGATGAGGAGGATCTAGTAGCCATGGCCGTTGACATTGTCAAGGACGCTGCTGCAAATAAAGTATCAGTTGAAACTCAGTTTCAACGGTATCTGGACACAGGAGCTCCGGAGGGTTGGCCAAAGAAAGCAAAAATGACATCAACGCCTGAAAACATTGTCGACCTTGTGTCAACCCCTCCACCTCCATCCCTGACACCCGTAGTCGAGGAGAAAGCATCAGTACAACAGTCGGTCAGTCCCCAGAACGTATATCAAAGAGAAATCCTGGAGATAGTCAAAGCCAAGGTCAACCAGGATGCTGAGCTTAAAGCTTTCTTCGCGACGCTGCTTGCACTGTTTCAGTCGGCTCACAAAATACAAACAACAGCTCCTCTCTATGCAAGCAAAAAGCCCTATGCAAATATTACTATGACATTCACCCGAAACCAACAAGGCGACGTAATTGGAGAATCACAGTCTATCACAGAGCCAATTGACCCCAACGCCCAGGAAGACCTACCCACTACACCTTTGGAAGCAGGTATATCTTCCAACGGAATCCCATAACACACTCCAGCTAACCCATCCACTCCATTTCCTTCTCCAACCCTATCGCCTCCACCACCATCATCACCACCCCCCCCACCACCCCCAGATTCACGACTAGACCTATCACAACCACATACCTCTTCCCAGCCGGATGTAGTCATACCAACCCCCCAACCAGTAAATCCATCGACTTCTATTCCCCCGACCACAGACCCAACCTCAACTGCCGAAGGCACCCAGGAGCCAAAGGCTAATAAACACAAGAAGAAGAAAGCACATTAGCCCAAAACTTCCAACCTCCAGATCAGCTTAAGGGATGCAAGTTCCTTGACCGACACAGAGGTCAGCCAACTCCTCAAAACCATGGCCAAAGAAGCAAATCTAAGGACGGTTCGGAAAAGTAAAGAGCTTACAGCCAAAAATGCAGAAGAAGTCGAGTTTCTCAGCAAATGCAGAGCTCTAGCACAGACCGTGATACCAGGGCCTGTCGAAATTGACACAGATCGACCACTTGAAAGAGCATACCAGCTCTTCGAGACTATGGTATTGACCGTCCAGGCCCAGATGCAAGAGACTAAGGAAGAACAAAAGGAGGAGACTGCTCGACTACTCCTAGCATAGCATACTGCCTTCTTAGAGGCCTAGAAGGTGCTCCAGGACCACATGGAGGAGTCTGTCGTCACAGAAGATGTTTTACACAACTGGCCTACTCACTATGGGAAGGTCTACCAAAATACACGACATACTCGTCAAGGCATTCAAGCCTTAGAGAGAATGAAAACGACAGAAGCAGCACTCAGACAGATGATAGAAGATCAGATAGTGCTGGAGAACAACAAGCTGCAGAAGCTGGAGCGGGAAGCAAACCAATGGGTGCAACAGGCTCTACCAAACCTAGAAAAGGTCGATATCATCTACCCCCAGATGAAATGACTCATCGACGCCGTAGAAGAGCAGAACCAGTTATTAGGCCCCACCATGGAGAAAATCGTAGAAATTCCCATTTCAGAAAAGATGTCGGTCCTATCAAGTTTAACGACATTGACGATTGACATCCAGAAAGCTTTGCAGAGTTGGACGGAATTTCAACATCACCTTGCCATCACAGCTCTGGCCATTGTTGAAGTCTGCGTCCAGAAGAGACCAACCATCCGTCTGCACAGCCCACAGCAATAGCAATTTTGAACGGTTCGACAAAAACTTCAAATTTTGTACCTCCCTGTTTCTTCGGGAAAAAGAAACGTTTTGTTCGTGGGGGAGATGTAGAAGGATCAAGTCGACGAATTCGACTTGAACGAAGACCGACTTAGTCGATCAGTCGACTTAGTCGATCAGCCAACTAAGTCGATGGGCCGACTTAGTCGATCAGCCAACTAAGTCGATCGGACGACTAAACTTGAAGATTAGTCGGTTAAACTAACAGTCGTGTCCGTTCACCGAACCGACAGGTAGTTATTTTGTAACTATCTGTACATTGTATATATTAGGCTGTTGAGCCAAATGAGAACTCAGTTCAGTTCTCTTTCTTGTACGAACTCATTACAATAATATAATCTATTTTTCTATCTGTTCTTGTCTCTTGTCTCTAATTTATAGTTATGTATGTTTAGTATGTATTATTGGTAACCTTATGTGATTTGTGAGATTACAACACCTAGCGAGGACACCTGCAAAATAACCTCTGTGAAGTACCCCCTTGATAACCTAGGTAAGGCAACTAAGGTCACCTCAATATAATCAATGCTCAGGAGGATAGTCATAGGCAAGATTGATCTTATGGGAAGGGTAGCAAAGCCTGAAACTCTCGAAAGAGCCCCCAAATATGAATACAATCCTGGAAATATCTTTGGTGCTACTCAATTACAACCAAGGGTCATCCCAATCATAACCGCTCACACTGTTTCATGCTTAACTACCTTGTAAGAGGAGGATCCTGAGAACACTAATTATATAAATGAATTTCACACTCTCACCTGGACAGACACATAAATGTTTTGTTTAGTGTTCTGGGATAATTTACTCACAATGAAGTATTCCAAGACCTTAAAACCTAGTCTTGTTGGTGCACCCTATAAAAGAAAAGAGTGTAACTCATTTTATTATGCATTGATTTTAATTGGCTTATTACTCAAAGGGAAAATGGTCATGTAACTAATAATGTTATGACGCAACAAGAAGTAAAATGCACACTTAACAATCAATGGAAATGCACCGTGTCAAATGAAGAACAAGGTATGCTACTACGTGAAGTGCAAAATTTTCCTTCAAATGAATATGCAATCATTCCTATATGAAAATCTCACTAATATTCTCCAAGCAAACCTAATGCAAGTACCATGCAAATGCAAAATACAAACAATGCATAATGATGCAAAAAGCAAATCATTAGAGAGAATTTGAGGTAAAAAATGGGCCTCAAAAGGACCAAAATGTACTATAAAAATCAACCAATTACATTCTAGTGGATGACATCATCCCCCATGGTTGAGGTGGCATTGCATGAGTTAAGAATGCTTATTTGTCACATTTTCTATGGTGGATGAAAACCCATAGTTAACCAAGGTAGTGGTACAAGTACTTTTAAGTCATAAAGTAAAGTACTCATAATAAAAGTCATTTCACATTTTCTCATAAAATAATATTATTGTTATTTTCAACTAAAGTACTCACAATTCATTTTCTCATAAAATAATATTATTGTCATTTTCAAGTAAAGTACTCATAATTATTGTCTTACATTATTTTCTATGAGACACTTAACTATACAACTCATTTACAATAAAATAAAATAAAATGTTTTACAAAATAATAATGTTCTAAAGATAATATTCATAGTTATTTTTTTTATATATTTTCACTAGTCAATTTTTAAGAATAAATCAAGTCTTATATTATTTTCTATGAGAGACTTAACTGTAACATTCATTTACAATAAAATAAAATAAAAATGTTTTACAAATTAATAATGTTCTAAGGATAATATATATATATATATATATACTACTCAATTTTTAAGAATAAATTATATCTTATATTATTTTCTATAAGAGATTTAACTATAACATTCATTTACAATAAAATGAATATATATAAAAAAATTATGATTTTGATATTAATTTATTCTAATAATGCAATAAATATTATAATAATATTGTTAAAATTTTACACGTAAATAAATACCAATTAAATCACATTAAAATTAAATTGATGAGGAATGTACTAAATATAAAAAGTCAACATAAATTAAAAAATAACTCATAAAAATATTTTTTTTGTTTAATTTCATTTACAAGTTCAAGACAAATAAATGCTAAAGTACAATAATTTTTTGGGAATTTACAATGAATCTTAGTCACATCATTGTAGAGTTATTTTATTTATTTTATTTATAGTCAATTTAGAAAAGTAACTCAACCATGGTTATTTATATTGTGCATAAAAAGTAGTGTAGGAGGTGAGTTGTCATATATACCTACCCCATAAAACCCCTAAATCATAATATTTTAATATATCTTATATTTTTGTAGTACATCTCTTAGGAGGCCCATTTTTACCTCAAATTCTCTCTAATGGTTTCTGTATTTTTTCAATTAAATGAGATAAAAAGAAAAAGTATGACTCTACAACCCTCAGAATCTGCAAGCACAACTAGACAACACCCAAGCAAAGCACCAAGGTAAAAGAGACCTAATGCATTAATCCCAAAACAAAAAATAGAAAATGAAACGACAAGAACATTTTCAAAATTTTAAACTAACAAGGTGTCTCTGGTCAGAAACAGGGATGTATACAGACTCCAAAAGCATTCAAGAAGACTCAGCAATCATCCAAACTCACCCAACAACACTTAATCTTCCCAAAAAGGCTAAAAATTAGGGCATACACGACTGTTCTCAGTAAATCCACGTATATACATGGCTATTCTAAGAAAACCTGCGTGTACACACCACTGTGAAAGAAAAACCCACGTACAGGAAGAAAAGGAGACAAAAAGAAGGCAAACAGACAAGCTAAGACAAAATTTACTCTTGTAAGACACTACTAGGCAAACATGCCCCTAGACCCGACTCAGAAACAGAGAAATCAGAGCAATTCAAGAACATTGAATGCCAAAAAAATCCCCAAAAGAAATGACTAGGAACTTCCCTGTATGGTCACCAATTCTGTTACGGAGAAAACTTCCTATGGCTTGGGGTGTACCACAACAAATAGAGAAACCACAAAAATCAATCCCTTCCTAATATGCAAGAGAAATAAAACATATAACACTAGAGGATCTCGAAACATACCTTATTCTGGATGGTTGATGTAGATCCCCGTTGAGCTTTTTCCAATCCCTCTTGTGTTAACAATTTGCTCTCTCAACAACAACAAATAAGACAAGCATGCTATATAATGGTGTTAGACATACTCTAGCATATATAATAAATAATGTATAAGCAATTAAAAGCATCCATGGATTCAATATTCATTTAAATGCACATCATTGGATAGGAAACGATACTTCTATTAACATAAATCAGATATTACATGAATGAAAACCTCTGTCGGCATGTCTGTGGACCAGAGAAACTGAGTCCTCCACCTGGGCCTCCACCACCTCAATCCTCCATCTCTCAATAGAAATATCACAAGCAAAGGAAAGATTGGGAAGAACACCAAGTGCTCCAAGGGACAAAAGGATGCAAACTCAAGTATAAGCAAGCTACGACAACAATGGACTATAGTTTTATTTCTCTTCAATTCTCCCCCTTCAATATATCCAAAGGGTTCCTTATATAGTGCTTCACTGGGGTAATGGAAGGTCAAATACGAGTGATCTCGAGGCATATGGAAGGCTAGGAGATAAGTGACTTGGATCCACATCAAGGAAAACTCCAAAAATATTTGGCCTTTTGCACCCATCCCGATGTACATGGGTTTAAGGGTTATATCCGCGTGTATATGCGATAAAGGGTTTAAAAGTCATGTACAACAATTAATGAGTGTTTTTAGGGATGATCTTGGAAACATTAAAGGTACAAAACTGGTCCATGGGGTCCAAAGAGTCTACAGAGGGACAGGGAATGCCATAAATGTGTGATCTACCATGTGTGGTAAAATCAACTGTAACAACTGACTCTGGATATCCTGGATGCTAATGTAGATGAACTCCCTAGGAGGTTTCAGAGACATACTATAGGAGTATCAATCCACTTCAGTCTCTTTCTATGTAGGGTAGCAAGGGCCATTATGTGCTACCCTGAGAACCAGTAGAGTGGTATGCATGATGTATCCATTAAAGCTAGCTAGATTCGGGATTTTTGTATCATTTTGTATGCCTGAAAGCCGGAGTACTTCAGATGATGTCTCATGACCATATTTGTTGTAAAAAAGCTTTATATATATATA
>LPNX010467225.1:191338-239214 GCA_001517045.1 Pseudotsuga menziesii | reverse complement strand
ATTGTCACATAGATGGCAGATCCTTTCCACCCATGGTATATATATATATATATATATATATATATATATATTGAAATTTGAATATATATCAAAATATTTAAAATAAAATATATGGGTTGTTTAGATAAATGCCTATGTCGATTTAAGGTTCATGATTGTCTCGTGTCTAGCGTTTGGATTTAAAATATATTATAAGGTGTATGATCCCATAACTCATAAATTTTTTGCAAGCAAATCTTTTTACTCCATGAGTATATAGATGAAGGACAAAAGGAGGATGGTTATGATGTATGGCATCTACCAATTGAGAGTGTTAATGAAGAAGATGTTGAACAGGTTGAAGATCAAAGAAGCATTGAAACTACAAGCAACCAAATCACACCAAGAAGAAGTGGAGGAACCTCTAAAAGCAACGAGCCTCTATGAAGACCATCAAGGAAAGTGCAAAATCTAATCAGGTATAAGGATTATTCCTAATGACTCAAGTTATGAATGTAGTGGAACTTTTAAATTTTAAGCAGGCTAAAGATAAAAAAGAGTGGATGAGTGCCATGAATGAATCATTAGTATGATTCAATAACGAAAAATGAAACATGGCAACTAATAGAATTGTTTGTTTAAGTCTAAATCCAACGCTAATGGTAGTATAGATAAATACAAAGTCAAATTGGTAGCCAAGGTTTATAAAAGAAAGAAGGGATAGATTATGAAGATACCTTTGCACCTGTATAAAAGACAAATACCATTAGAATAATTATTGCATGGAGTAGTAAGTATGATTGGGAGCTACATCAATTGGACGTCATGTCAACATTTCTTAATGGGGAATTAAAGGAATAATTTTATCTTGTGAAACCAAAGGGTTTTGTAAAGTAGGGCCATGAACATCTTGTTTGCAAGTTGAAGAAAGTATTATATGGGATCAAACAAGCACCTAGGTCATTGTATGTGAAGATAGTTTATTCTTTGATTAAGTTTTCATAAGAAGTAAAAGTGACCCTAATTTGTATATCAAGAAGGATGAAGATGGGTATATTGCTTTGATTTCCTTATATGTCAGTGATCTAATCATAACTAAAAGTGCTACTATGTTGATTGAAGAAATAAAAAGGAAGTTTTCATAGGAATTTGAGATGAAGGACCTTGGTCAATTGCATTATTTTTTAGATTTTGAAGCATGGAGGGGTGATAGTTTGACCTTGATCACACAAGGAAAATATACTGAGGAGATCATTAGGAGGTTCAATATGACTAAATGCAAGCTAGTATCCACTCCATTGGAACTAAATATGAAGCTCAATGGTGAAGATGAAACAAAATAGGTGAATGCTATTTTCTACATATAGTTGGTGGGAAGTTCCAATATCTTACAACAAGTACCAATTATAAAGGACTAAGTTTTGGCCATAGCCATTTTTGTCTTAATATGCCTATTGGCTAAGGGGTCTTTTTTTAGTTGTATAAAATGCTAGATAAATCATTATCATTAGTGAAATAAAATAGTAAAAAACAAGGATTATGCACATTAAAACTTCATAGAAAGTAAATATATTCATCTCAAGGGTCAAACTTCACTAATTCAACAACATTGTGGGGACATATTCCTCTCCATCTATAATCTTTATACATTCTTTTTAAACACATTCTCCATTCTCCATATGGAATCTCCAAATGAAGTATCTCTTTCCATCCAACTTGATGTGAGAAACGAAATGTTTAAAGATACCAACTCCATTCTACCTCAAAGTAAAAAAAAAATTGACTTTGGTTTCATGTTGAAGACACATTATGTAGCAACTACAACTTCTTCACGATCCAACATGAGTATAATATTGTATTGGAGATTAAAGAAAGATTCATGTGCTTGTTTATTTGAGTTTGTGCCACTTTACTCTAATAACACATATGACCTTTTAATATATTATCATATTTGATACCAATGTATTTTAAGTTACACAACCATGTTAAAGAGTGTACAATGTAACTTTAAACATATCAACCACAACAAAGAAATCTTCCAGTTGTAGAAGATGAATATCAATTTAAAATCTACAGTAGTTAAATATAAACAACGCCCTTATTTCAAATATAATAACATATACTATTCCTAATTAACTTAAAATTAAAGCGGTTCTATAAGTGTACAAGTAAAATACATTATAAGAGGATGTACAAAAAGTCAACTATGGTTAAGTAAGGATCTATGACATGTAAATGTAAATATAGGCAAGGATATATGACATGTAAATACAGGCAATACAATTATCATGTTTAATTGTGTAAATTCCTAAATTACTCAATAATATTTTAATTATAGGATTACAAGTTCAAGAGTGATGACATTTGCTCTTAAACTTTTGGATAACTTTTTTACTCAATCAATGAAATTATGTTAGAAAGAGGAAACTTCTTTACTAAACGATTTTAAGCACTAGCACTTCCTTGAAACTCAGTGTGATGATGTGGAGTGTGATCCTTATTGGTTTATGTAATAGATTCCAATCACCAACTCTTCCTTCAATCCAAAATCCCAATATGATGATGTGGTGAGGTATGCTTCACTGTGAGCCTTATTTTCCTATGTAATAAGCAAAACCTTTGTGTCAACAATCTCATCAATCTAACCTTTGCTTCAACAATCTAGATATAGATTTTTCAATAACATTTCTAACACCTTAAACATTATCAAATACCAAATAGGTTTAGATATACACCAGTACCCTAGGTTACCCTCTAGTGTGAAAAATCAATTGACTTTACAACCTTAATAATCACATTTGATTAACATCAAATCTTTCTTGTTTATATTAGAAATAGAGAACTATTTTTTCTTTTGTAAGTTGCAGAAAATTAGATTAATATATAAAAGATAGTACATGTATAAAGTCTATATCTCAGATAGCATCTGTGTCTAGATATTGAGATGAGTCCTTATCTTAGATAGCTTTTGTGTCTTGATTGGGCATAGAGAACTATTATTAATTGTTAATGATTTGATTAGATCCTATATGCTTATAGAATGTTGTTATGCACCAAGAGAAATGAGGTACACTATGCAATTCAATATGGATAGGATGTGTAAAAAATGTTTTTTTAACAAGAACCAGGAAAGTGTTGTATTATATAAAAAGGTTGCTAAGAGCATACAAAAAAAGGTCAAAGATCCGCAATTCATTATGTCTATCCCCAAAAACCTGAACTGTTTATGGTAGAGACTATTAACTTAAACTTTTTGTTGTGCCAAAAAAGACTAATATCACCCTTCGAAGGGTATATACATACATAGATTCCTAAAATGAGAATACAAAAAAACATAAAATACCATTTTAACTTAAGCTACTTCAGTTGCTTTTCCTTTGGATCTTAGGCTGGCTGAGCTACTAAGGTCTCCTCCATTAGTTGTTCTCTGATAGGTGAGTATTGAAAACAACTTCTTTGTTTCATGTTTACTAGCTTCTGCAAACCCTCCTTAATGTAACAAATAGTTCCCATGAGCTCATGCATATCTCTATGGTTATCTTCAATTCGTGCGTCATGGTTACCTATTTGTCTTGCCATCCATTTTACCACTTCGACAGTTGAAATCCCTAATGTAACCCCCCTGATTCATGATATCATAGAATCATTGAATGTGATGCTTGATGTCCCTTTAGGAATCCTGCAAATCATTCAGAGTAACATCCTGTTCGGCCATAGATTCCCGTGAAGGAAATGAATCTAAGTGCATAGATAGAGCTAAGAGTGCCGCTTGGAAACTGGCATGCTATCTTTTTCTTCTATGCTGAGGGAGACAAGAGAAAATGATTGCAAGGAATCTACAGGAAAAACATTTGTTGCACTAGGGAAAACATTCTCTACACCATTTACTGTACTAGGAAAAATGTTCACTGCACTAGGAAAACTATTCGTTGCACCAGGAAAAACATTCACTGCACGAGGAAAACCATTTGTTGCACCAAGAAAAACATTCACTGCACCATAATCACAATGACCAAATAATGGAGCTAGTGGAAGCTTCTTGATGGCGTCTTCCATGGCTCATGTGAAGAGTCTAATCCGCTTGAGAGAGCTAGGATTTTCAATAAATCCCATCACATGGGCTGCATAAATGCATGGGAGCGAGTTGGACATCGAAGAGCATGCATCCAGCTGGTTGTTGGAACATCGGGGAGGGGAGGCATCCACCCAAGTGCCAAGATTTTCGAAAGCAGGAACGTTAGGGGCAAGATAAGCTCTACCCTTGAGCCCATCCTTCATTGGAAATATTCCTAAGAGACATAAATTAAATTTTTTAAATTACCATTAACCATAAATAATCCAATTTTTAGCTTAGCACCTTGATTCGCTAAATTATATGCTTCAGCGTTATTACTTCTGAGGATGTGATAAAAGGTGGTTTGAACATTTACAGAGGTTTGTTGAATTCGCTCGTAGATTCTTCGAATTTTGACTGCTCCTTTATTGTATCCATAGATCATTTTGTGAATAACTTGCTTAGAATCTCCCATGACTGAAATTTTGGTGATCTTGTGTTTCTTAGTCAGATCTAATCCAAAGAGAAGCACAAGCCACTCGGTTTCATTATTAGTTTTTTGACCAACACCCCAGGCATAAGTTGATACTATAATCCCTCCAGGATCGAAGATGATCCCACCCACACTTGCCTTCACGGGATCTATAAAGAAATGTTTATAATAACTAAAAATTAAAATAAAATTAAAATCAAACTCTATAACATAAAAATTTAAAATGTAAACATAATAATAGTAAAATAGATCTTGATACGAACTCTTAAGATTAGAATCATCCATAAATATAAGTTTTCTTTTTTTTTGTAATCCTGATGATTAATAAATATAAAATTAAAATAGATAATTAATAAATCTATTTTAATTAACTTAAAATAAAAAACTCACTAACATAAAATAGCCTAAAATAACCCACTTAAATGAATTAAAACACTTAAGCACCAACTTATACCTTTAAAAACTTTAACATAAAGTAAGGTAAAATCATGGAGGAAAATTCGCATTTACAATAAGTTTGATATATGATAAAATATATAGGATTTTAAAACTCAAAGTCCAAACTTAAATTCTTTTAATAAATTTGAATGTAACAAAGTTATATGATTGAACATACTGAAATCTTTAAAAACTTTTATATGACATCCTACTTTTATATAACATCATTGTGGAAGAATCCCATTTGCAATAAGATAAATGTATAGTGAATATAAAACTCAAAGTCTAAACTCAAATTCTTTCAATAGTTTTGAATGTACCAAAGTTATATAACTGAATATATTGTCATGTAGATATATAATTAAACATGTTGTCATAGAGATAAGTTTAAGTAATCGTACATGTTATTATTAGTCCCTGCCTTAGGATGGTGGGGACTCTATGAACGACCTTGTCTTTGTTTCCACTTATTTGCATTATTACCAAGATAAATTATAAGCATTTAGAGTTATTTTTTATGGTAAAGTATTGATACAGTTTATTTAAACCAATCCATATATAAATGTTTTTTTTTTAATCAATCAATTAGTTTTCCTTCTTATTTGGTTTAATCAATTAGTTTTCCTTCTTATTTGACCTCATCTCGACGCAAATTGGTATTATTGATAAAAAATGCTTAAGTTAAACTAGAAAATGTTGTATATTTTATGAAACCTCACAATGCTAGAAATAGCTTTAGCATTACTTATTCCAGCATTACATGTTAAGGAGACAAATAATATCAAGAATTGTAGTATGTTGTCATTGGGTCTCTACACAACCTCACACCAACCTTGCAGCTGCTATTTGATAGTTGTGTTTGTCCCAAGGTGTCAGGGTGTCACCATATATGGTGGGAACGTGCCACGGGTCAATGCTACTACTGTAATCCGGATCAACTGGCATAGCAGATAAATGTTTTGGATGCTACACAAGTTATGCATAAGTTCCTAGCTGTAGTCAATATCGTCTTCTCAACTAGTTCTTTTTCTACTATATTAATGAGAAAAACTGACACTATGTTTCTAAGGAATGAATTCAAGAGAGCCTAACGCCACCCATCCAATCCATCAATCCTTCATCAATCTCCACAGGAGCCCCTTCACCATTTTTCAATGATGCCCATCCTTGGTTAGCAGTGCAAATATCATTCCACATTCAACAACTTTGACCATCCATGGACTAGAACTGGGGTCTTTATCATCACTTTTGTCAATCTTTGGAAAAAAACCGATTTGTATTTGTGAAAAACAGACATTCCTTATATCTAGCTTGTGTACATCTCTCTTACATGCATATAATATATATTTAATATCCAAAGAATATGAATTTAATGCTTCATAATACCATGCACCTTTGGTTTTAATGTTTTAGTGTTTGGGTTTTATATTGGAAGAGGATTTTATACTATAACACTCATAATTTATGCATAGTCTGTTAATGTATTTGTAACTTCGGAATGTATTCACTTATGTATCTTATGTATTGTACCCCGATGTTTATTCAGGGATGTGTCTGTAATGTACTTGAGTCATTTCATGCCCTGATGTTCCTATCGGGAGGTACTATAATGTAAACAAGTCATGTCAAGTCATTGTGGGTAACCCTCCTATTGTTCAAGGGTTAAAGTCCTCATAGTTCTGGGGAACTAGGGTTATTAGAATCTCCTAGAGGAGTCGGCCCTAGTATGGTTTAGTCAAGTCAGGAATTAGTATAAATAGAGAGCTAGCCTCTCTATTTATCACACACTCACTCACACTCAGTTGTAGCGCATAACTGAGGAAGAAGAAGACACTGGGGCTAGGAAGAAAGAGGTTACTGTTGTCGAAAGATCATCTTACTATTTTTGGGGATTTTCTATTTGGTGTTGATTCTATCTCTAAGAAATTTGTGGGTTTTTCTCCATTTATGGTTTCCCTGAGGAAAAACACCGTGTTCATTGTCTCTTGTGTTTGATTGCTGTGCGTTTTATTCTCTCAGTTAAAGATCCTAATATAATGCTAGATTAATGTTAAAGATATAACATGGTATCAGAGCTAACCTAAGAAGAAGATACCATGCAGCTGCAAGAACTAGGGCTTCCTACTTTGTGGATCTCTCTCCACAGATTTTCAGCAAAACAAGGTTGGAATAACTCTCCTCCCTAGGGTGCATCTTTCTGTCGAATCAGAATCCAATTCTGAGGTTTTTCAGTTTTGGACCCGACACTACTTCCAGAAATTAGGGATTTCCACAGAAGTGAAATTTTGTAGTGAGCCTAGGCATGGATTGATCTCCTCCCAAAAATCAAACTTTAGAGATCAAGATCAAAGCATTTGGTTGAATAGAACTCTGGAAAAGAAAAACCCTAATCTGCTCCTGAACCAGCACTACATAATTTTAGCTCCAAATCTAGATCTGACATCTTGACCTGGTAAGATCTAAATCTTTTGTATTTACATTTGAGGTTCTCAGTTAAGATGTCTCATCATACCAAGCTTTATGAAAATCTTGAGGGAGATGATAACTTTCGAGCCTGGAAGTATAGGATCTCCCTGGTCCTGGAAGAAAATGAGTTGGACTCCTACATCCATGAGGAGGTTCCAGTTCCAGAGGGAGATGAGGCTAATTCCTTACAAAGGAAGAAGTTGTTTATGGCAAAGAGGATTATTGCTGATTCAATCAAGGATCACCTCATACCACAAGTGTCCTCCCTAAAGACACCTAAAGGTATGTTTGATTCCCTAACCAACTTGTTTGAAGGGAAGAACATAAACCGGAAGATGACTCTGAGAAACCAACTGAAGAATGTAAAGTTCTAGAATGCAGAGACCATCCAGTCTTACTTTACAAGGGTTTCTCAGATCAAGGAACAAATGGAAGCAGTAGATGAAGAAGTAGAAAATGCAGAGATTGTAATGACCACCTTGAATTGTCTCCCTAGATCATAGAACTCCATTATTCAAGGAATCTATGCCAGAAATAAGTTAGTCAAGTTCAACATACTTTGGGAAGAATGCTCACAAGAAGAATCTCGGATAGCAGCTCGAGAAGAAAAGATGGGAAGTGAAGATCAATCTCTCACAGTACAATCCAAGAAATCTAGATCTAGCGACCATAGAAGTAAGTACTCTCATCAAAGGAATAACTCTAGAAATCCTAGAGATGTGTCTAAGTACATTTGCTATACATGTGATGAAAGAGGACACTTTGCTAGAGATTGTCCTATAAACAAAAGTAGCTCTCACAAGAAGAAGAGAAACAAGAGAAGACATCATGCTCATGCTACAGAGGATAATGAACCTTCCTCAAAGAGAAGTAGACAGGTCAGTGATGATTCTTCAAGTGATGAATAATATGTTGTGATTTCCTCTCTCATGGGAACTATCACACATGGCAGCAATGATTGGCTAATAAATAGTGGTGCTTCCAAACATATGGCAGGATTCAAGGAATCCTTTGTGAAATTATTTGAACATGAATCACCTCACAAGGTGAAACTCAGAGATGACTACCAGTATCCAATAAAAGGTAGTGGTGAATCCTCATACAAGATAGACTTTGGAAAGTCTATCAAAATGAAAGATGTATTGTTTGTACCTGGACTAAATAAGAAACTCCTCTCCATATCTACATTAGATGCAAAAGGAATGAGGGTTGCATTTGTAGATGGCCAATTCCTCATGTGGCCAAAAAGGAAAGTCTTTCGATGATGCAGTAGTGATTGGGGAACAAAAGTTTGTTGCTTGTGGTTTCTCCTAGAAAGAAGGAATAGATTATGAGGAAACTTTTGCACCTGTATCCACATACACTTCCATTAGATCAGTACTTTCTCTGGCTGTCGTGATGAAATGGAAGATACACTAGATGGATGTCAAGACTACTTTCTTGAATGGTGTAGTGGAAGAGGAATTGTATGTGGAGTATCCACTTGGTTTTGAGACACATGACAGGGAGTCTCATGTGTGTATATTGAAGAAATCCCTGTACGGTTTGAAACAGGAACCCGGGACATGGTACAACAGAATTGATGGTCTTCTATTCAGTTTGGGCTTTACCAAGAGTAAAGCAGATTCCAACCTTTACTACAAGGTTGAAGATGGAAATCCAATGATACTCCTACTATATGTGGATGATCTATTTGTAACAGGTATGGATGGGTTGATTGCTGATATGAAGAGGAAACTTGCTGCCGAGTTTGAAATGAAAGACTTGGGTATGATGCACTATTTCTTAGGCATGGAGGTGTGACAGAATGCGGATGGAATCTTCCTTGGACAAGGGAAGTATGCAGTAGATATTCTGAAGAGATTAAAGATGATGGAATGCAAGGACATAACCACACCTATGGCATCAAACCTGAAGCTATTGAATGATGCTTCATCAGAAGAGGTTGATGCTACAATGTATCATCAGATGATTGGGTCCTTGATGTACTTGATGAACATGAGACTAGATATTTTCTTTGTTGTGAACACTTTGAGCTAGTTCTTGATAGATCCAATACATGTTCACTTGATTGTTGCAAAGCATATTCTAAGATACCTGAAGGGTACAGTTGATTATGGGCTCAAGTATGAGGCAAATCAGAATATTAAACTGGAGGGTTATGTTGATTCAGATTGGGAAGGCAGTGACATCGATAGGAAGAGCACTTCAAGGTGTTTCTTCAGTATGGGATTAGGCGTGATATCTTGGTTTAGCGGGAATAAATCCTATGTGGCACTAAGTATAGCTGAATCAGAGTATGTCGGAGCTTGTTCAGCTAGTTGTGAGGTAGTATGGATAATGAAGCTACTATCTAATTTATTTGATCTCCAGTTGGATGCTACTTGTATATATTGCAGCAACCAAAGTTCTGTGAAGTTGTCAGAGAACCCAGTGTTCCATGACAAGTTTAAGCATATCAAGATCAAGTATCACTATATCAGGGATATGGTGCAGAGAGGAGTAGTGAAGCTCTAGTATGTTGCAGCAGATGAACAGATAGTTAATGTGTTGAAGAAGCCATTGGCTAGAGTGAAGTTTGAGTACTTCAGGGAGAATCTTGGTGTTCTCCAAATCGAGGTTCCCTCTAAGGGGAAATGATGAGACCTAGAGACATTCTGACATGGTGAGAGGATTAGGTTCCTTCCATGGTCAGATGTAAGGGCTGAGCCATTCTATCATGGTGAGAGGATTGGTTCCTTCCATGTCAGATGTGAGTGCTGAGCCATCATGATGTGACTATAGGATTGGTTCCTACATGATCAGATATAAGTGCTAAATGCCATTCTTGGAATGGAGGCACCTGGTCAGTTACCAGGAATACTCAGCTTGGTGCTGAGTTGCCATTCTCTGGGAGAATGGAGGCACCTAGTCAGTTACTAGGAATACTTAGTCTGGGACTGAGGGCCATTCTGATATGACTATGGGATATAGTCTTACATGATTAGATGTGAGTGCATGGCCATTCTGATGTGATTGAGGTATGTGTTCCCACTTGATCAGATATAAGGGCTGATGCCATTCTCTAGGAGAATGGAGGCACCTGGTAAGTTACAAGGAATCCTCAGTCTAGGACTAAGATCCCTTTCGATGCGGTGTTTTCGAACATGGTAGAATGTAAGTGCAGAACCCTTTTGATACGGTGATTTCAAACATGGTCGAATGCAAGTGTAGAGCCATTTTGATGCGGTGTTTTCGAACATGTTCAGATGTAAGTACTGATCCCTTTCAATGCGGTTTGTTAACACATGGTCAGATGTGAGTGATGGGCCTTTTTGATAAGATGAGGTCAAATGTGAGTGCTAGGCATGCATTTCTGACAAGATGAGGTCATATGTAAGAGCTAGGTGGGGCATTCTAAATTAGGGTTAGATATAAGTGCTGAAGACCTACATGAAGGATAGGCCTACAACCAGCATGAAAATGGGCTGGCTCTATAGAACTTCCTGTGACAAGAATAATTGGGAGATAGCACCATTCTGAGATAGCACCGATGATGATGATCCAGACTTGATGATGATCCAGATTTGATGATGATCCAACAGTGATGTTCCAGCAGTTGTGATGATCCAAATCCTGTGATGAAGAAGACTTGAAGAAGAATATGACTTAGAAGAAGACTTGAAGACAAAGATGACTTCAAGATGAAGAAGAATTGAATATGAATACAACTTGAATATGACGATGACAAGATGATCCAGTCCATACAGAGAAGAATACCAGTGCTAAAAATTGTGTCAAAAGAATACCTTCCTAGTTAAGAGGGAGTGTTAATGTATTTGTAACTTCAGAATGTATTCACTTATGTATCTTATGTATTGTACCCTGATGTTTATTCCGGGATGTGTCTGTAATGTACTTCAATCATGTCATGCCTTGATGTTCCTATCGAGAGGTTCTATAATGTAAATAAGTCATGTCAAGTTATTGTGGGTAACCCTCCTATTGTTCAAGGGTTAAAGTCCCCACAATTTTGGGGCACTAGGTTTATTAGACTCTCCTAGAGAAATCGGCCCTAGTAGGGTTTAGTCAAGTCAGGAATTAGTATAAATAGAGAGTTGGCCTCTCTATTTATCACACATTCACTCACACTAAGTTGTAGCGCATAGATGAGGAAGAAGAAGATACAAGGCTAGGAAGAAAGAGGTTACTTCTGTCGGGAGATCATCTTACTATTTTTGGGGCTTTGCTATTTGGTGTTGATTCTATCTCTAAGGAAGTTGTGGGCTTTTCTCCATTTATGGTTTACCCAAGGAAAAACACTGTGTTTATTGTCTCTTATGTTTGATTGATGTGCTTTTTATTCTCTCAGTTAAAGATCCTAATATAATGCTAGCTTAATGTTAAAAATCTAACATAGTCAACATAAATCAATACCCATCACTGGTTTTAGAGCCCTTACCCTTGCAATCATCAATGAAGAGAAATAATATCATCACCAAATAAAAGTTATATATTTAATTCTCTTACCCTTTATTACTTTCAATATTTTTTTTTGCTCTTATCGTTATCACTTTACAAAGAGACGTCTGTCACTCCAAGATACTCTCTGTAACTCACTATTGTTTCTTATGCCTTTCTATCCTTTTATTATTCCATGGAAAGGAGCTCACGAGTACAAAGAAGCTCGCCAAGATAATCATATTGCTAAGTCACTCATTTTTTACTAGTCACTCGCCTTCTTAAGATAACTAGTTTTTTACTAATATTCATAAATTCCTGGCGTTATGAGCAGGTTGAAATCACCATATAGAAGTTCTTGCATAGATCTAATATCTTGCATTTCTATGGTGTTGCATATATGATATTTCCATATCTAACAAACTATATTTTGCATGAATTCTGATAATATATTTATTTCGTTAGCTAATAAGAAACTGAATACTAAAAGCAAGTATTTGTTATTATGAAGATTTAGTTAAAGTTACAATTGCAATAGCAGATTATGAGCCACCTTTTCTTTGTCTCTTTTTCATAGAAAGACGCCCCTTCTCTTCTCCTAAATCTACTTATAACTAATTATAGTATTGCATAGAAACTTGATTTAGCTTCTATATCTCCAAGCAAATGGATTCAAGGGTGAGTGCACAAAGTTGAGGGACCTTTTAGATGCAATGGTAGAGTGAAGTCAATCACTCTTGATCCATAAAATAGAAATCATCCCAAGCAATCCCAACCCTGGAAATCCTAGTCCCAAGGCTACAAACATGCATGACAAGTAGGATAGTAGACCAAAACGCACCCCTATTTTATTGAAGCAAATCGGGCTCCTATTTTTATTTGAATAAACATGATCCCATTTACTAAAACCTGTTTTATGGTTAAAACAGGTCGAGCCCATCATTCTCGCCACAACACAGTTGTGTTGGAGCTTGGACGGATCAAAACAAGAGTGGGAGAATGCATTTTGGGTGAGCCAAAGCCATCCACCTCCACCTTGGGATCAACCTCTTCTTTGTGAGGTATTTTCCTCAAATATTCTCATGATTTTTTCCCTAAATTCATTAATTTATTTTCCCTCATTTGAAATTAAATCAAAATATTTAATTTATATGGCCAATGGAAACCAAAACCCCAATGGAATTGTCCAATGGAAACCAATGGAAACCAGAACCCCAATGGAATTGGCCAATGGAAATGAAAACCCCAATGGAAACCAAAACCCCAATTTAATCATAAAAATAAAACAATTTTTATTATTTACAAAAACTCATACCCAAAATTCACATTCCCAGTGGAAACCAAAACCCCAATTAACTCATAAAAAACAAATCAATTTCACTATTTCCATATGCATATTCACAAGAATCATTGTGAATCCATACCAAAATTCACAAATATGCAAAGTTTGTCAATCACATTGCAAGTTTGCATAAGTAATTTACATGCCCAATGTAAACCAACACCCTAATTAACTCATAAAAAGCACAGTGAACTTCACTATTTGCATATGTATATTCGCAAGCACAAACCAAAATTAACAAATATGCAAAGTTTGTCAATTATAATGCAAGCTTGCATACAACTAAAAAAAATCAAGTAGAATTCATATATTCCCTAAAATACATAAACAAACATGGTAAATCCCTTGCCTCTAACCGAAATATTGATGTTGGTCATCCAAGAGAATTAGTAAACAGCTTATAGTTTTGATGAAACTTCCTAATCCAAGTGTTAAAATAAGGTACATAAGCTTCCCATGCTTAACAAATATTTCCTTTTGACTGAAGGGTACTTTTTGGTTAAGGTCAAGACAACGAAGTTCAACAATAGGCTCTACAAACATCAGGATACATAGGGAGGTTGCTGTGTTTGATTACATGCCAATCACATACTATCATACATGATAGAATCCAGTAGAAACCTTGCAACCATAAAATCCACTAGACACAATTGTGCATTTAAAGTCTCTCATGGGTATATAGAAAGAGGGAATAGAACTAAAATAACATCAAGTGGAATCCATACATGGCCCAAATTACATATAAACAAAGATCTGCTAAATAGACGTTGGAGTCCCAAAAACATCACACTACAACAAATAATTACATATATAACAAAATCGTTGCCTATACTGGGATTTCATTCATCAATAGGACATTATGTCATCTATTCTAGGGTCTATTCATTGCCTCTACCCACAATTTAAGAGATGGTCCTGCAAGGGCATTAGTCAGCACCTCACAATTTCGATGAAATTTCGTAATCCAAGGCTTAAAATAATATAGAGCTTCCCAATCAACATATGCAAATAGGACATTTTATGTACACATGCATATGGAAATTGGAATTAATACTTGAATTTAGGACATAAATTTAAAATGTTAAATGTTAAATGTTTATTCTTTATTGTAAAATTCAAGATCAATTTTAAAATTTAAATAATAGATTTAGTTTATGTTATTATTTGTCATACATTAGTTATACACTTTTCAATGCTTAGAGATGTCATTATATGATGTGTTTATTTTTCTAATGATATTTTATTTGTATTTATGATTGAAGTGGCTACTATGGATAATAATGCTGATATATTGAGGGTTATTGGCCATCTCAGATAGATTGGTTCTTCCTGGAGGGGTAGAGATGAGCTTCGTTGCTCCTTGTCAGACTCAATGCTGACTATTGTTGATACGAATGTAAAATCGAATGATGCTTTGTATAGAATCGCATCCTACAGGGAGTGGAAAATACAAGGATACGCTGATGGGTTGAGCCACAATGCGATAAAGAAGTTGAAAATAACCAAAGAACACATTTATACATTGTTTAGAGTGCCTAGGATAGATGACATTTCGAAGAGCACCAGGACACATATTTTGATTGAGTGGTGCACCTTTCCACCCATTAGAGACCATTGGATGGATAGATGGTACATGGTTTTTGACATTCCCCCGCACAACAATAGGGAAGTACCATTGTACTTCTGGAAGTTATATGCAGAGTTTGTGATGGGGAAACATGTCAACTATTTTGACATGTTGGGATTCCAAGGAGTTGGTAGGGGTATGCCCGAAGACTGACCCAATTCTAGGCATAGAGATGTCAATCCACAGATACCTACACCTTGTTCCCAGCTACCAAGGGTAGACATCCCTCCTGCACATGATATGGTTTCCCAGACACGGGAGGAATTTATGACTCTAGCTGAGATGGTTTCTTGACACACAACTACTATTGACCAAACAACGCCCTCTTCCTTTGTTGGGGTACAACCACCAACTTCTAGTGGTAGAGGAACATCTATTGATGGGGATAGATCGACATCCCATGTGCCTTAGAGCGAGCCACACGTCTACACAACGTGTGGTCAATCCTGTTATGGTCATGGTCCAAGACATGGTACATCTACGATGACTGGTGCTCAGGTAAGGACAATGTTAAAACTATGATTATTGTTCAATTTTTAATTTTTCCCTACTATATGTAACATATTAAGAGATTTGTAATATATGCAATATTTAATCTTGCAGGATATTGATGCCTCTCAGGGGTGGTAGTGCACCCGATGTGGTTGTATCTGAGGTCCAAACAACCAACATTGAGGTAATATTTAAACATGTGTCATTTTGTTAATACATATCATTTTGTTAATTCATGTGTTAGTCTTGATTAATTTGTTAACTTGTCTAATATTTACATTTTTTGAAGTTGTAGGAACCCCATTTAGAACTTGATGCTGGAGACATTAATCTCAGTGAAATACTCTAAGGTGGAATTTATGATTACTTGAATAATATAAGTACATGGTTAATGACTAAATATTGTTCCAATTATTTAAATTTCTTACTGTACACTCCTTTATAGATTGCTAATATTTATAATTTTTAAACTTGTAGATGTTATCTGCATCTGAATAGGGGCAAGAAATCGATGGAAGCGGTCACTCCCATGGGGGAAATATGTCCTAGACAGGGGTAAGTATATTATAACATGTTATTTTTTTAGTACATATTATTCCATCCATTCAACTCCATGTCTAACTATGGTAACATTTTATGACTGCAGACATTATCGCAAATCCCTACACCGCCTCTTTGATTTGGATCTCCCTGTAGTCGAAACGTAGATAAGAGGGTTGTTTACACTAGATGACCCTATTCCTTGAAAAGAGCGGGTGTCCATGAGGATCAACCTACTCATCCCACGACAATATACACACTTCCAATGGCAGTTTTTGGTTAGCTTTGAATTCACTTCATAACTAGTTTTTCTTAATGTTATTTCCGCATGTCTATAGCATCAGGATGTAGAGTCATCTGTACCAGAACTTAGAGGGGTTGTTGATGCTGTAGTAAATGTTGCATCTACAATAGAGATAAGTCACATAGAGGTACATCTACTTGAATATTTGTAATTGTATAGTTCATTTGTATTGTCTGTGGTTCCTATGATGTCTAACTATTTTATCATTTGGTGAATGTAGCCACACCCTAGTCCATTAGTGGACGCGACCAAAGTTAATTTTCAACCTACGGCTCCTCTTGCTTCTAGAGAAACCCTGCATCATTCCTAGGAACACATTTTTTCTGTGAGATTTTCATTTTTTACATAATTGATTAGTACTTTCTCATTCGTGTACATGTTGATAATTGTTCAGATAATTGACATTTTTTTTTATTTGCAGAGAATCATTGCAGAGAGACTCTCTGCAAGGAGGAGGACATTAGAGGCATTGATACCCCGAATGGATGTAGCGAGTGTTTTTTTTATGTACAATTGAGTCATATTTTAAATTTTCAAACTTTGTTATTGTTTGATTGTACTAGTTCAGTTACCTGATCAAGAAATATTGTCATTGATTTGCAGTCGCTAGAGATACACAGTGGTCATGGAAAAAGGAATCAAGCATCAGGGCCGGGAAAGAACAAGATAAAGTTAGAGTTTTGATGTTTGTGTCCATGAGAAATATGTATTTTTCTATACAATAGGAAGTTAGAGTATAGGGGCTCGGTCTAGGACATATATACTTTTGTTTACATGTACATCAATTATCTTTTTGATACATGTATATTGATAAGACATATAAGGGCCTACTATTTTTGTATTATATAACATTCATGATATAAAAAATATTTCATATCAAGGCTCTTGAGATATTCATGGTTCAGTATTTTAAGTGTGATTATACATGTGTGGCTAAGAATGTTTCTATGTGTAATGTTCCCAATTTTTCATAGATTTTACAATTGCATGGAGATATCAGTTATAAATTTGAGAACAATGCACAATTACAATATTACGTAATGAAAAAAATGTACATTTAATTTTTTTTTTACCACGATCCAATTGCATTTACAATGTTAAATTGTATTCACAAAGATGGAAGATACCCAATACACATAAGCACCCAACACAACTAAGCAATTGATCCAACTAAGTGGAATACAAAAGCACCTTACCCACATAACAACCTAACAAACTTTTAAAGGATGCATGAGGTGGACACACCTAAGTGATGCACTTGTGTGGTCTACATAAATGAAATTAGTGTTTGGCATGATATCTTTCATCTAACGAATACATGGGATACACATCAAATCTAAAAGTATCTGATTATTATAAGGTTGATTCAAAATAATGGTTATGATTATATCCTGCACATTATTTTATCACTTTGTTAATATACATGGAATTTGATGAATGGACTCAAGGAACAACTTTGGAAGAGACGAAAATTATGTGTGATTTTATTATAGTTTAAATTATTGGAGTACTATTTTGAATCTTGTTTTATAAATTTATGTTTATGGAGTATTATTCGAAACATTCGTAGTATGAAGATATATATTTTGTAATAATGACGTAATAGGTTGGCCAATTGTTTCTAAACATAAACATGTTCCATTACATGATTACTGATGTAATGGCATTGTCTCCTCCTGCATTTCATCGTACAAATGCTCACATCTCTTGGATGACCAAGATAAATTAATATGGGAAACAACCTTCTTTCAAATTTCCAGTCTCACGAATGATATGATATCCTAAGATCAATTCACCTCCACATAGAGATTGACAACTCCTTTCACCTTGATTAAAAAAAAAACAAATAATATTTCTTGCTTGACAATGATGGGAAATAAGTGAAGCTCAAAACCTCACAATAGGTAATAGGATTCTCAATAGCTACACATGGAATAATAGTTTTCAAACAAGTTTTTTTTAAAGAGGGGAAGATCTACAATCACCTTCAAGCTGACCTCTATGTGCAAACATTTCACATTCACATACTGAGCAAAACCTTAGTTTCCAAAATTGACCTATAACAGGATCCCTTTTCTATGGACCCAGAGTATAGAGCCACCCCTAGAACTATACCTATGTCTCAAATCCAATGGAGATGATGGTTCATCGATCCAAGAAACAGTCATCATTCTATGGCATGTTGAATCCCACCTCCTATAGGCTTTCAGGGGCACTTGTTGAATCCCTACACAAGGCATATAATGGAAACTGTGCATCAAAAAGGGATTTTGGTGGGTCATGCAAGAATGTTTAGGAATTTTCCATGTGCGAACTCTAGCCACACATTCATGACTCAGGAATTTGCAAAGCTGACCCCTGTGTGCAAAAATTTTGCATTCACTTACTGATAAAAACCCTAGTTTCCAAAATTGACCAAAAATATGATCCCTTGTCCATGGACCCAGATTAGAGGGCCACTTGTAGCACTATCTCAATGTCTTGAATCCAACAGAGACTTGTAGCACTATCTCAATGTCTTGAATCCAACAGAGCCGATGATTTTTGGATTTGAGAAACGATCATTATTCTATGGAAAGTTGAAGCCCTCCTGCTACAGAATTTCACAGCCACATATTGAATCCCTATCTGGTGCATAGAATGGAAACCGTGCATCAAAACAGGATTTTGGTGGGTCATGTAAGATTTTTTAGGCATGTTCTATCATGTCCCCAACCCTTACTTAGTGGAGAGGACATGACTAACATCTAACCACCCGGGAAAACTAAGCCCCATGAACATAATATAAAAATTTCTTTGAAATAAACCTTCATAAGTATAAACATATGCATAATGAAATGTACATGATATACACAGCGGAAGAAAAATAATTTATTCAACCCATTCATGCATTCAACATGTTCATGATCATTTTATAATAATTCATAAGAAAATATAGTTGCAGAACTTAAATACACGAGAAAACTTATCTTTGAAAGAAGCTCGTCCCGCAGCCAGCTATGTCGCTACAATGTTCCAACGGATCCGATGGTTTGTCAATTTGAGCAACGATCATAATTCTATGGAATGTTGAATCCCACTTCCTATATGCTTTCACAACCACCTTTTTGTTGGAATATCATAAACCCACTCATAAAATAATTGATCATTATTTGATTAATTTCCTACCCAGTAGCTTAGATAGTTGGCATTCACTTGCACCATTAAGACAACACTTGCCATCTATATCCCATGAATGATTTATTTATGATTCTAGGTTGATCTTGACCACTTTATGTCCATATAGAATTAGTAATAGCGCTTTACAAGAAATTATTCTTTATTATGCTTTTCCTGCTTTATCCTACTTTTATGTGGATAAGGTAAAGCTAGTCAACTAGGAAACTCACAGCTTTTGTTGCCAACCCATCCTCCATTATTTTCTCTCCTTATTCTAGGATTAGCAAGTATTTACTTCACTCATCATCACTCACACATGCTATTGCTAATTCGTGAGTTTCTTGAGGGATTAGGAAAGTGCTTTATCCAACTATGGAGTTTATCATAATTAGTAAGCCTGCTTTATGAGATAGATTGAGTTGTCTTTTAGCATCTCCATTTTCCTTTATAAGGATTCATTACCTATGTAATAATATCAATTATCATTTATTGATCATTCATTAATGTGTGTTCATTAATTCTTCTTCTTCTCTCCTTATGCTAATTCTCTACAATTCTCTGTGAGGTTAATTATGTGCCCAGATCCTTAGCCTATTTATGAAATTCCTTATGCCATCAAGGCTTTAGAATTTATACATGGTATTAGAGCACATGATATCAAAGCTCTACATGATATTAGATATTTGAGATTTCATTAATTATTCCTCTTTTTCATATTTGTAGGTTTATTCTATAGGTACAACTTTATATGGATTCAAGAGTATCAGTTCCTCTTCTTTCTCCATTCACTAGCTATTCAGAGTCGAAATTGAATATGATTTCATCTCTAAAGAGATAAGGTCTCTATGAGATATATATTGGAGCTGAACAAGAATCTTATGAAGAGACAAGTTACTAGTTGAATGACTGTGATAGAGAAATTGGAGTTATTTGTCTTGCTATCTCTCTAAGCATGCGCTACCTTATTGATTATGCTGAATACCCAAAGGATCTCTGGACAACATTGGATAGATTTTTGGGAAAGGACAATGAGAATCCTTCTAGATATGTGGAGAGTGCCTCTATCTCCTCAATGATAATTCTCTCTCAAGATGCATCGGCCTCTATAGTCCCTGATGATGTTTATCATACAATTCTTGTTGCTACTATTCTGTTTGATTCGAATGCGTCCTCTTTCAATCAAGAAGAAAATATTGAAGATCCATTATTTCTGTGTCTCTTAAATGTGAAGATCTTGATTCATCTTCTTATGATGCTGTTGATGAAAAAGAAGGGACTAATGGAGCTTCTATTTCTATTGATGATTCACTCACACATTCAGTGTTCTCTATGTCTTCTATCATGGATTTTGAGATCCATATGCCAAACCTCTCACACCTTGTTCATACCTCTCTCCTTGATGGTGCGCAACCTAGTGAATTATAGGATGTTTTCTTAGCCAAATAAAGTCCCTTTAGTGTCTTATCACTTACCATACTTGATCCCATGCACTTCTACAACTCCTCCTTTGTTCTTGGCACTCATTCTCTGAGCCTCCTTGAAGATTTTGAACATCACTATCTTTCCTACTTACATTCTTCTACAATAGAGGATTCTTTACTAGTATATTCCCATGAGTCTACTGTTGTGCTTATATGTGATCTCTTGTATTATTTGGAAGCTATATCAACCCATGGATCCCATGCATTCACACTCCTTGATCCTATGCCTCTCTATGTTCCTACATGATCACTTGCACATATCCTCTCTATGTAATGAAGATGGAGACATTACATATTCACTTAGACAATTATTTCACCTATATGGAGCTGATTTCATCTCCATTGGTTCAAATTTCAAGTCATCTCATAATCTTGGATATGATTACAAGTCTCAAGATCCTTCAGTATTTCTTTCACATCATTGGATCTCAGTTGTCCTACATGGTCCTAGTTTCCATCTTGTAGCTATCCTTGATCCAGGTGAGAATATTTATCCTCTTCCCAATAATAAGATTCCTCCAGACATCCGCATTTAGTTTGGAGCAGCAGAAACATCAGTAGTTCAATATTTTTTTGGTATTTCTTTTCATGTCCTTTCTTGAGGGAGGATTTTCCCCTTGAGGTTTTGCCTCTTTTCACATTTCTTTGGACAAGATAAATTGTAAAAGGGTGACCATAGCTTTGTTTTTGGGCCCTATATGCATATATATTTCTGATTATTTTAGAGATATCGTCATAAAGTCAGGCTTAAAGGGGGATGTTGGAATGTCATAAACCCACTCATAAAATAATTAATCATTATTTGATTAATTTCCTACCCACTAGCTTAGATAGTTGGCATCCACTTGCACCATTAAGTCAACATTTGCCATCTATATCCCAGGAATGATTTATTTCTGATTATGGGTTGATATTGACCACTTTATGGCCATCCAGAATTAGTAATAGGGATTTTACAACATATTCTGATTTATTCTAGTTTTCCTCCTTTATTTGTCTTTTCTGTGGATAAGGTAAAGCTAGTCAACTAGGAAACTGGCAGCTTTTGTTGCCAACCCATCCTCCATTATTTTCCCTCCATATTCTAGGATTAGCAAGTCTTTCCTTCGCTCATCATCACTCACACATGCTATTGCTAATTAGTGAGGTGCTTGATAGATTAGGAAAGTGCTTTAGCCAACTATGGGGTTTATCATAAATAGTAATTCTTCTTTATGAGCTAGCTTGAGCTCTCTTTTAGCAACTCTATTTTCATTTATAAGGATGCATTAACTATGTAATAATATCAATTATCATTTACTGATCATTCATTAATGTGTGTTCATTAATTCTTCTTCTTATCTCCTTATGCTAATTCTCTACAATTATCTATGAGGTTAATTCTATTCCTACATACTTAGCCTGTTTATGAAATTCCTTATGCCATCAAGGCTTTAGAATTTCTACACTATTCAATACCTAGCCGATGCATAGAATGGAAACCGTGCATCAAAACAGAATTTTGGTGGGTCATGTAATATTTTTTAGGCATGTTCCATATGGGAACACTAGCCACATGTTCATGGTTGAGGAATTTGCAAATTTGACCCTTATGTGCAAAACTTTTGCATTCACTTACTGAGCAAAACCCTAGCTTCAAAAATTGACCAAAAAATGATCTCGTGTCCATGGATCCAGAGTAGAAAGCCACCCTGAGCATTGTCTCGATGTTCTGAATCCAATGAAGTTGATGGTTTTTCGATCTGAGAAAAGACCATTATTCTATCACACGTTGAATCCCACCTCCTATAGGCTTTAAGGGACGCCTGTTGAATCCCTACTCGAGGCATAGAATGGAAATCGTGGATCTAAATGGGCTTCCACTGGGCCATGAAAGTGTGTTTATGCATGTTCCATGTAGGAACGCTAGCCACATGTTCATGGTCGAGCAATATGAAAATTTCACCACCATGTGCAAAAAATTTACATTCCCTTACTGAAAAAAACCCTAGCTTCCAAAATTGACCAAAAAAATGATCCCTTATCCATGGACCTAGATTAGCGGGACTCTTGTAGCACTGTCCCGATGTCTTGAATCCAATGGAGATGATAGTTTTTCGATCTAATAAATGGTCATCATTCTATGGCATGTTGAATCCCACCTCCGACAAGCTTTCAGGGACACTTGTTGAATCCCTACCGAGTGTATAGAATGGAAACCGTGAATCAAAATGGGATTTTGGTGGGTCATGCAAGTGTGTTTAGGTAGGTTCAATGTGGGAACTCTAGCCACATGTTCACAGCCGAGGAATTTGAAAAATTTGACCTCTATGTGCAAAAATTGGACATTCCCTTACTGAGCAAAACCCTAGTTTCCAAAATTGACCAAAACAATGATCCCTTGTCCATGGACCTAGAGTAGAGGGATAACCCTAGCACTATCTTGATGTCCTAAAACCAACGGAGTTAACAATTCATCGATACGAGCAATGACCATCATTCTACGCACATTGAATCCCACCTCCTACAAGATTTCAGGGGCACCTGTTGAATCCCTACTCAGGGAATATAATGGAAACCATGCATCAAAATAGGCTTCTGGTGGGTCATGCAAGTGTGTTTAGGAATGTTCCATGTGGGAATGCTATCCACACATCTAGGGTCAAGCAATATATGAAGTTGAACCCCATGTGAAAAAATTTGACATTCCCTTACTGAGCAATAATTTACAGCTAGAGGTTTGTGTCAATAACTAAGTTTATTTAATGGTATATATTTTGATGTTTCTTCAAAAGTAAGAAACTATGGAAGGACTTCCATTGTTGAATAATGAACATGCTACATGTGAGGGATGTGTACTAGGAAAACAACATAGCAATATTGTTCTACCCATATACATAAAAGAAAATAGGAAATTATTTATCTCATGCATATAGATGTTTGTGGTCCTAAGCAAACTAAGTCTCTAGTAGGGCATCTTACTTTCTTATCTTCATTGATGATAGAACATGGTTTATTCAGGTATATTTGATGAGAAATAAAAGTGATGTGTTTGAATATCTCAGAGAATCAAAGAACTTGGTTGAAAAATAAACATGTTGGTAAATCAATATTATCAAGTTAGAATCTATTGGTACCGCTATGAATCTAAAGAAAAGAAATCCTACAAAACTTTTGGGGCGTATAACTCCTTTTGAGGCACTCTATGGCTATAAATCTATTATTACTTTTTTGAGAATTTTTGGGAACAAGGCGTTTGATCATATTCCAAAGGAAGATAGAAGAAAGTTGGATGCCAAGGAAACTAAATGCACCATTATTACTTATTTTAATGATCACAAATATTATAAGGTGTATGATCCCATAACTCATAAAGTTTTTGCAAGCAAATCTTTTTACTCCATTAGTATGCAAATGAAGGCCAAAAGGAGGATGGTTATGATGTATGGCATCTACCAATTGAGAGTGTTAATGAAGAAGATGTTGAACAGGTTGAAGATCAAAGAAGCATTGAAACTACAAGCAACCAAATCACACCAAGAAGAAGTGGAGGAACCTCTAAAAGCAACGAGCCTCTATGAATACCATCAAGGAAAGTGCAAAATCTAATTAGGTATAAGGATTATTCCTAATGACTCAAGTTATGAATGTAGTGGAACTTTTAAATTTTAAGCAGGCTAAAGATAAAAAAGAGTGGATGAGTGCCATGAAAAAATCATTAGTATGATTCAATAATGAAAAATGAAACATGGCAACTAATAGAATTGTTTGTTTAAGTCTAAATTCAACGCTAATGGTAGTATAGATAAATACAAAGTCAAATTGGTAGCCAAGGTTTATAAAAGAAAGAAGGGATAGATTATGAAGATACCTTTGCACCTGTATAAAAAACAAATACCATTAGATTAATTATTGCATGGAGTAGTAAGTATGATTGGGAGCTGCATCAATTGGACGTCATGTCAACATTTCTTAATGGGGAATTAAAGGAATAATTTTATCTTGTGAAACCAAAGGGTTTTGTAAAGTAGGGCCATGAACATCTTGTTTATAGGTTGAAGAAAGTATTATATGGGATCAACCAAGCACCTAGGTCATTGTATGTGAAGATAGTTTATTCTTTAAGTAAGTTTTCATAAGAAGTAAAAGTGACCCTAATTTGTATATCAAGAAGGATGAAGATGGGTATATTTCTTTGATTTCCTTATATGTCAGTGATCTAATCATAACTAAAATTGCTACTATGTTGATTGAAGAAATAAAAAGGCAGTTGTCATAGGAATTTGAGATGAAGGAGCTTGGTCAATTGCATTATTTTTTAGGTTTTGAAGTATGGAGGGGTGATAGTTTGACCTTGATCACACAAGGAAAATATACTGAGGAGATCATTAGGAGGTTCAATATGACTAAATGCAAGCTAATATCCACTCCATTGGAACTAAATATGAAGCTCAATGGTGAAGATGAAACAAAATATGTGAATGTTATTTTCTACATATAGTTGGTGGAAAGTCCTAATATCTTACAACAAGTACCAATTATAAAGGACTAAGTTTTGGCCATGGCCATTTTTGTCTTAATATGCCTGTTGGCTGAGGGGTCTTTTTTTAGTTGTATAAAACGCTAGATAAATCATTATCATTAGTGAAATAAAATAGTTAAAAACAAGGATTATGCACATTAAAACTTCATAGAAAGTAAATATATTCATCTCAAGGTTCAAACTTCACTAATTCAACAACATTGTGGGGACATATTCCTCTCCATCTATAATCTTTATACATTCTTTTTAAACACATTCTCCATTCTCCATATGGAATCTCCAAATGAAGTATCTCTTTCCATCCAACTTGATGTGAGAAACGAAATGTTTAAAGATACCAACTCCATTCTACCTCAAAGTGAAAAAAAAATTGACTTTGGTTTCATGTTGAAGACACATTATGTAGTAACTACAACTTCTTCACGATCCAACATGAGTATAATATTGTATTGGAGATTAAAGAAAGATTCATGTGCTTGTCGCGCAAATTATTTGAGTTTGTGCCACTTTACTCTAATAACACATATGACCCTTTAATATATTATCATATTTGATACCAATGTATTTTAAGTTACACAACCATGTTAAAGAGTGTACAATGTAACTTTAAACATATCAACCACAACAAAGAAATCTTCCAGTTGTAGAAGATGAATATCAATTTAAAATCTACAGTAGTTAAATATAAACAACGCCCTTATTTCAAATATAATAACATATACTATTCCTAATTAACTTAAAATTAAAGCGGTTCTACAAATGTACAAGTAAAATAGATTATAAGAGGATGTACAAAAAGTCAACTATGGTTAAGTAAGGATTAATGACAGGTAAATGTAAATATAGGCAAGGATATATGACATGTAAATACAGGCAATACAATTATCATGTTTAATTGTGTAAATTCCTAAATTACTCAATAATATTTTAATTATAGGATTACAAGTTCAAGAGTGATGACATTCGCTCTTAAATTTTTGGATAACTTTTTTACTCAATCAATGAAATTATGTTAGAAAGCGGAAACTTCTTTACTAAATGATTTTAATCACTAACACTTCCTTGAAACTCAGTGTGATGATGCGGAGTGTGATCCTTATTGGTTTATGTAATAGATTCCAATCACCAACTCTTCCTTCAATCCAAAATCCCAATATGATGATGTGGTGAGGTATGCTTCACTGTGAGCCTTACTTTCCTATGTAATAAGCGAAACCTTTGTGTCAACAATCTCATCAATCTCACCTTTGCTTCAACAATCTAGATATAGATTTTTCAATAACATTTCTAACACCTTAAACATTATCAAATACCAAATAGGTTTAGATATACACCAGTACCCTAGGTTACCCTCAAGTGTGAAAAATCAATTGACTTTACAACCTTAATAATCACATTTGATTAACATCAAATATTTCTTGTTTATATTAGAAATAGAGAACTATTTTTTTTTTGTAAGTTGCAGAAAATTAGATTAATATATAAAAGACAGTACATGTATAAAGTCTATATCTCAGATAGCATCTGTGTGTAGATATTGAGATGAATCCTTATCTTAGATAGCTTTTGTGTCTTGATTGGGCATAGAGAACTATTATTAATTGTTAATGATTTGATTAGATCCTATATGCTTATAGAATGTTGTTATGCACCAAGAGAAATGAGGTACACTATGCAATTCAATATGGATAGGATGTGTAAAAAATGTTTTTTTAACAAGAACCAGGAAAGTGTTGTATTATATAAAAAGGTCGCTAAGAACCAAGCATACAAAAAAAGGTCAAAGACCCGCAATTCATTATGTCTATCCCCAAAAACCTGAACTGTTTATGGTAGAGACTATTAACTTAAACTTTTTGTTGTGCCAAAAAAGACTTATATCACCCTTCGAAGGGTATATACATACATAGATTCCTAAAACGAGAATACATAAAAACATAAAATACCATTTTAACTTAAGCTACTTCAGCTGCTTTTCCTTTGGATCTTAGGCTGGCTGAGCTACTAAGGCCTCCTCCATTAGTTGTTCTCTGATAGGTGAGTATTGAAAACGACTTCTTTGTTTCATGTTTACTAGCTTCTGCAAACCCTCCTTAATGTAACCAATAGTGCCCATGAGCTCATGCATATCTCTATGGTTATCTTCAATTCGTGCGTCATGGTTACCCATTTGCCTTGCCATCCATTTTACCACTTCGACAGTTGAAATCCCTAATGTAACCCCCCTGATTCATGATATCATAGAATCATTGAATGTGATGCTTGATGTCCCTTTAGGAATCCTGCAAATCATTCAGAGGAACATCCCATTCGGCCATAGATTCCCATGAAGGAAATGAATCTGAGTGCACAGATAGAGCTAAGAGTGCCACTTGGGAACTGGGCATGCTATCTTTTTCTTCTATGCTGAGGGAGACAAGAGAAAATGATTACAAGGAATCTACAGGAAAAACATTTGTTGCACTAGGGAAAACATTCTCTACACCATTTACTGCACTAGGAAAAATGTTCACTGCACCAGGAAAACCATTCGTTTCACCAGGAAAAACGTTCACTGCACGAGGAAAACCATTTGTTGCACCAGGAAAAAAATTCACTGCACCATAATCACAATGACCAAATAATGGAGCTAGTGGAAGCTTCTTGATGGCGTCTTCCATGGCTCATGTGAAGAGTCTAATCCGCTTGAGAGAGCTAGGATTTGCAATAAATCCCATCACATGGACTGCATAAATGCATGGGAGCGAGTTGGACATCGAAGAGCATGCATCCAGCTGGTTGTTGGAACATCGGGGAGGGGAGACATCCACCCAAGTGCCAAGATTTTCGAAAGAAGGAACGTTAGGGGCAAGATAAGCTCTACCCTTGAGCCCATCCTTCATTGCAAATATTCCTAAGAGACATAAATTAAATTTTTTAAATTACCATTAACCATAAATAATCCAATTTTTAGCTTAGCACCTTGATTTGCTAAATTATCTGCTTCAGTGTTATTACTTCTGAGGATGTGATAAAAAGTGGTTTGAACATTTATAGAGGTTTGTTGAATTCGCTCGTAGATTCTTCGAATTTTGACTGCTCCTTTATTGTATCCATAGATCATTTTGTGAATAACTTGCTTAGAATCTCCCATGACTGAAATTTTGGTGATCTTGTGTTTCTTAGTCAGATCCAATCCAAAGAGAAGCAGAAGCCACTCGGCTTCATTATTAGTTTTTTGACCAACACCCCAGGCATAAGTTGATACTATAATCCCTCCAGGATCGAAGATGATCCCACCCACACTTGCCTTCACGGGATCTGTAAAGAAATGTTTATAATAACTAAAAATTAAAATAAGATTAAAATCAAACTCTATAGCATAAAAATTTAAAATTTAAACATAATAATAGTAAAATAGATCTTGATACGAACTCTTAAGATTAGAATCATCCATAAATATAAGTTTTCTTTTTTTTGTAATCCTCATGATTAATAAATATAAAATTAAAATAGATAATTAATAAATCTATTTTAATTAACTTAAAATAAAAAACTCACTAACATAAAATAGCCTAAAATAACCCACTTAAATGAATTAAAACACTTAAACACCAACTTATACCTTTAAAAACTTTAACATAAAGTAAGGTAAAATCATGGAGGAAAATTCGCATTTACAATAAGTTTGATATATGATAAAATATATAGGATTTTAAAACTCAAAGTCCAAACTTAAATTCTTTTAATAAATTTGAATGTAACAAAGTTATATGATTGAACATATTGAAATCTTTAAAAACTTTTATATGACATCCTACTTTTATATAACATCATTGTGGAAAAATCCCATTTGCAATAAGATAAATGTATAGTGAATATAAAACTCAAAGTCTAAACTCAAATTCTCTCAATAGTTTTGAATGTACCAAAGTTATATAACTGAATATATTGTCATGTAGATATATAATTAAACATGTTGTCATAGAGATAAGTTTAAGTAATCATACATGTTATTATTAGTCCCTTCCTTAGGATGGTGGGGACTCTATGAACGACCTTGTCTTTGTTTCCATTTATTTGCATTATTATCAAGATAAATTATAAGCATTTAGCCTAATTTTTTATGGTAAAGTATTGATACAGTTTATTTAAACCAATCCATATATAAATGTTTTTTTTTTAATCAATCAATTAGTTTTCCTTCTTATTTGGTTTAATCAATTAGTTTTCCTTCTTATTTGGCCTCATCTCGATGCAAATTGGTATTATTGATAAAAAATGCTTAAGTTAGACTAGAAAATGTTGTATATTTTATGAAACCTCACAATGCTAGAAATAGCTTTAGCATTACTTATTCCAACATTACATGTTAAGGAGACAAATAATATCAAGAATTGTAGTATGTTGTCATTGGGTCTCTACACAACCTCACACCAACCTTGCAGCTGCTATTTGATAGTTGTGTTTGTCCCAAGGTGTCAGGGTGTCACCATATATGGTGGGAACGTGCCACGGGTCAATGATACTACTGTAATCAGGATCAACTGGCATAGCAGATAAATGTTTTGGATGCTACACAAGTTATGCATAAGTTCCTAGCTGTAGTCAATATCATCTTCTCAACTAGTTCTTTTTCTACTATATTAATGAGAAAAACTGACACTATGTTTCTAAGGAATGAATTCAAGAGAGCCTAACGCCACCCATCCAATCCATCAATCCTTCATCAATCTCCACAGGATCCCCTTCACCATTTTTCAATGATGTCCATCCTTGGTTAGCAGTGCAAATATCATTCCACATTCAACAACTTTGACCATCCATGGACTAGAACTGGGGTCTTTATCATCACTTTTGTCAATCTTTGGAAAAAAACCGACTTGTATTTGTGAAAAACAGACTTTCCTTATATCTAGCTTGTGTACATCTCTCTTACATGCATATAATATATATTTAATATCCAAAGAATATGAATTTAACGCTTCATAATACCATGCACCTTTGGTTTTAATGTTTTAGTGTTTGGGTTTTATATTGGAAGAGGATTTTATACTATAACACTCATAATTTATGCATAGTCTGTTGATGTATTTGTAACTTTGAAATGCATTCACTTATGTATCTTATGTATCGTACCCCGATGTTTATTCAGGGATGTGTCTGTAATGTACTTGAGTCATTTCATGCCCTGATGTTCCTATCGGGAGGTTCTATAATGTAAACAAGTCATGTCAAGTCATTGTCGGTAACCCTCCTATTGTTCAAGGGTTAAAGTCCTCATAGTTCTGGGGAACTAGGGTTATTAGAATCTCCTAGAGAAGTAGGCCCTAGTAGGGTTTAGTCAAGTCAGGAATTAGTATAAATAGAGAGCTAGCCTCTCTATTTATCACACACTCACTCACACTCAATTGTAGCGCATAGCTGAGGAAGAAGAAGACACTGGGGCTAGGAAGAAAGAGGTTACTGTTGTCGAAAGATCATCTTACTATTTTTGGGGCTTTGCTATTTGGTGTTGATTCTATCTCTGAGGAAGTTGTGAGTTTTTCTCGATTTATGGTTTCCCCGAGGAAAAACACCGTGTTCATTGTCTCTTGTGTTTGATTGCTGTGCTTTTTATTCTCTCAGTTAAAGATCCTAATATAATGCTAGCTTAATGTTAAATATCTAACATGGTATCAGAGCTAACCTAAGAAGAAGACACCATGCAGCTGCAAGAACTAGGGCTTCCTACTTTGTGGATCTCTCTCCACATATTTTCAGCAAAACAAGGTTGGAATAACTCTCCTCCCTAGGGCGCATCTTTCTATCGAATCAGAATCCAATTCTGAGGTTTTTCAGTTTTGGACCCGACACTACTTCTAGAAATTAGGGATTTCCACAAAAGTGAAATTTTGTAGTGAGCCTAGGCATGGATTGATCTCCTCCCAAAAATCAAACTTTAGAGATCAAGATCAAAGCATTTGGTTGAATAGAACTCTGGAAAAGAAAAACCCTAATCTGCTCCTGAACCAGCACTGCATAATTTCAGTTCCAAATCTAGATCCGACATCTTGACCTGGTAAGATCTAAATCTTTTGTATTTACATTTGAGGTTCTCAGTTAAGATGTCTCATCATACCAAGCTTTATGAAAATCTTGAGGGAGCTGATAACTTCCGAGCCTGGAAGTATAGGATCTCCTTGGTCCTGGAAGAAAATGAGTTGGACTCCTACATCCATGAGGAGGTTCGAGTTCCAGAGGGAGATGAGGCTAATGCCTTACAAAGGAAGAAGTTGTTTATGGAAAAGAGGATTATTGCTGATTCAATCAAGGATCACCTCATACCACAAGTGTCCTCCCTAAAGACACCTAAAGCTATGTTTGATTCCCTAACCAACTTGTTTGAAGGGAAGAACATAAACCGGAAGATGACTCTGAGAAACCAACTGAAGAATGTAAAGTTCTAGAATGCAGAGACCATCCAGTCTTACTTTACAAGGGTTTCTCAGATCAAGGAACAAATGGAAGCAGTAGATGAAGAAGTAGAAAATGCAGAGATTGTAATGACCACCTTGAATTGTCTCCCTAGATCACGGGACTCCATTATTCAAGGAATCTATGCCAGAAATAAGTTAGTCAAGTTCAACATACTTTGGGAAGAATGCTCACAAGAAGAATCTCGGATAGTAGCTCGAGAAGAAAAGATGGGAAGTGAAGATCAATCTCTCACAGTACAATCCAAGAAATCTAGATCTAGCCACCATAGAAGTAAGTACTCTCATCAAAGGAATAACTATAGAAATCCTAGAGATATGTCTAAGTACATTTGCTATACATGTGATGAAAGAGGACACTTTGCTGGAGATTGTCCTAGAAACAAAAGTAGCTCTCACAAGAAGAAGAGAAACAAGAGAAGACATCATGCTCATGCTGCAGAGGATAATGAACCTTCCACAAAGAGAAGCAGACAAGTCAGTGATGATTCTTCAAGTGATAAAGAATATGTTGTGATTTCCGCTCTCACGGGAACTATCACACATGGCAACAATGATTGGCTAATAAATAGTGGTGCTTCCAAACATATGACAAGATTCAAGGAATCCTTTGTGAAATTATCTGAACATGAATCACCTCACAAGGTGAAACTCGGAGATGACTACCAGTATCCAATAAAAGGTAGTGGTGAATCCTCATACAAGCTAGACTCTGGAAAGTATATCAAAATGAAAGATGTATTGTTTGTACCTAGACTAAATAAGAACCTCCTCTCCATATCTGCATTAGATGCAAAAGGAATGAGGGTTGCATTTGTAGATGGCCAATTCCTCATGTGGCCAAAAAGGAAATTCTTTCAATGATGCAGTAGTGATTGGGGAACAAAAGTTTGTTGCTTCTGGTTTCTCCCAGAAACAAGGAATAGATTATGAAGAAACTTTTGCACCTGTATCCACATACACTTCCATCAGATCAGTACTTTCTCTGGCTGTCGTGATGAAATGGAAGATACACTAGATGGATGTCAAGACTACTTTCTTGAATGGTGTAGTGGAAGAGGAATTGTATGTGGAGTAGCCACTCGGTTTTGAGACACATGATAGGGAGTCTCATGTGTGTATATTGAAGAAATCCATGTATGGTTTGAAACAGGAACCCGGGACATGGTACGACAGAATTGATGGTCTTCTATTCAGTTTGGGCTTTACCAAGAGTAAAGCAGATTCCAACCTTTACTACAAGGTTGAAGATGGAAATCCAATGATACTCCTACTATATGTGGATGATCTATTTGTAAGAGGTATGGATGGGTTGATTTCTGATATGAAGAGGAAACTTACTGCCGAGTTTGAAATGAAAGACTTGGGTATGATGCACTATTTCTTAGGCATGGAGGTGTGACAGAATGCGGATGGAATCTTCCTTGGACAAGTGAAGTATGCAGTAGATATTCTGAAGAGATTCAAGATGATGGAATGCAAGGACATAACCACACCTATGGCATCAAACCTGAAGCTATTGAGTGATGCTTCATCAGAAGCGATTGATGCTACAATGTATCGTCAGATGATTGGGTCCTTGATGTACTTGATGAACATGAGACTAGATATTTGCTTTGTTGTAAACACTTTGAGCTAGTTCCTGATAGATCCAATACATGTTCACTTGATTGCTGCAAAGCATATTCTAAGGTACCTGAAGGGTACAGTTAATTATGGGCTCAAGTACGAGGCAAATCAGAATATTAAACTGGAGGGTTATGTTGATTCAGATTGGGTAGGCAGTGACATCGATAGGAAGAGCACTTCAAGGTGTTGCTTCAGTAAGGGATTAGGTGTGATATCTTGGTTTAGCGGGAAGAAATCCTATGTGGCACTAAGTATAGCTGAAGTAGAGTATGTCAGAGCTTGTTCAGCTAGTTGTGAGGTAGTATGGATAATGAAGCTACTATCTAATTTATTTGATCTCCAGTTGGATGCTACTTGTATATATTGCGGCAACCAAAGTTCTGTGAAGTTGTCAGAGAACCCAGTGTTCCATGACAAGTTGAAGCATATCAAGATCAAGTATCACTATATCAGGGATATGGTGCAGAGAGGAGTAGTGAAGCTCTAGTATGTTGCAGCAGATGAACAGATAGTTAATGTGTTGACGAAGCCATTGGCTAGAGTGAAGTTTGAGTACTTCAGGGAGAATCTTGGTGTTCTCCAAATCGAGGTTACCTCTAAGGGGAAATGATGAGACCTAGAGCCATTTTGACATGGTGAGAGGATTAGGTTCCTTCCATGGTCAGATGTAAGGGCTGAGCCATTCTATCATGGTGAGAGGATTAGGTTCCTTCCATGGTCAGATGTAAGGGCTGAGCCATTCTATCATGGTGAGAGGATTGGTTCCTTCCATGTCAGATGTGAGTGCTGAGCCATCCTAATGTGACTGTAGGATTGGTTCCTACATGATCAGATATAAGTGCTAAATGCCATTCTTGGAATGGAGGAACCTGGACAGTTACCAGGAATACTCAGCTTGGTGCTGAGTTTCCATTCTCTGGGAGAATGGAGGCACCTAGTCAGTTACTAGGAATACTCAGTCTGGGACTGAGGGCCATTCTGATATGACTATGGGATGTAGTCTTACATGATTAGATGTGAGTGCATGGCCATTCTGATGTGATTGAGGTATGTGTTCCCACTTGATTAGATATAAGGGCTGATACCATTCTCTAGGAGAATGGAGGCACTTGGTAAGTTACAAGGAATCCTCAGTCTAGGACTAAGAGCCCTTTCGATGCGGTGTTTTCGAACATGGTAGAATGTAAGTGCAGAGCCCTTTCGATCCGGTGTTTTTGAACATGGTCGAATGTAAGTGTAGAGCCATTTTGATGCGGTGTTTTCGAACATGTTTGGATGTAAGTACTGATCCCTTTCGATGCGGTTTGTTCACACATGGTCAGATATAAGTGTTGATACATTCTAGCGTGATGTGTTTACACATGGTCAGATGTGAGTGATGGGCCTTTTTGATAATATGAGGTCAAATGTGAGTGCTAGGCATGCATTTTTGACAAGATGAGGTCATATGTAAGAGCTGGGTGGGGCATTCTAAATTAGGGTTAGATATAAGTGCTGAAGACCTACATGAAGGATAGGCCTACAACCAGCATGAAAATGGGCTGGCTCTATAGAACTTCCTATGATGAGAATAATTGGGAGATAGCGCCATTCTGAGATAGCACCAATGATGATGATCCAGACTTGATGATGATCCAGACTTGATGATGATCCAGATTTGATGATGATCCAGCAGTGATGTTCCAGCAGTTGCGATGATCCAAATCCCGTGATGAAGAAGACTTGAAGAAGAATATGACTTAGAAGAAGACTTGAAGACAAAGATGACTTCAAGATGAATAAGAATTGAATATGAATACAACTTAAATATGACGATGACAAGATGATCCAGTCAATACAGAGAAGAATACCAGTGCTAAAAATTGTGTCAAAAGAATACCTTCCTAGTTAAGAGGGAGTGTTAATGTATTTGTAACTTTAGAATGTATTCACTTATGTATCTTATGTATTGTACCCTGATGTTTATTCCAGGATGTGTCTATAATGTACTTCAATCATGTCATGCCTTGATGTTCCTATCGAGAGGTTCTATAATGTAAACAAGTCATGTCAAGTTATTGTGGGTAACCCTCCTATTGTTCAAGGGTTAAAGTCCCCACAATTCTGGGGCACTAGGTTTATTAGACTCTCCTAGAGAAATCGGCCCTAGTAGGGTTTAGTCAAGTCAGGAATTAGTATAAATAGAGAGCTGGCCTCTCTATTTATCACACATTCACTCACACTAAGTTGTAGCGCATAGTTGAGGAAGAAGAAGATACCGGGCTAGGAAGAAAGAGGTTACTTCTGTCGAGAGATCATCTTACTATTTGTGGGGCTTTGCTATTTGGTGTTGATTCTATCTCTGAGGAAGTTGCGGGGTTTTCTCCATTTATGGTTTACCCAAGGAAAAACACTGTGTTCATTGTCCCTTATGTTTGATTGATGTGCTTGTTATTCTCTTAGTTAAAGATCCTAATATAATGCTAGCTTAATGTTAAAAATCTAACATAGTCAACATAAATCAATACCCATCACTGGTTTTATAGCCCTTACCCTTGCAATCATCAATGAAGAGAAATAATATCATCACCAAATAAAAGTTATATATTTAATTCTCTTACCCTTTATTACTTTCAATATATTTTTTTGCTCTTATCTTTATCACTTTACAAGGAGACGTCTGTCACTCCAAGATACTGTCTGTAACTCACTATTGTTTCTTATGCCTTTCTATCCTTTTATGATTCCATGGAAAGGAGATCACGAATACAAAGAAGCTCGCCAAGATAATCATATTGCTAAGTCACTCATTTTTTACTAGTCACTCACCTTCTTAAGATAACTAGCTTTACACTAATATTCATAAATTCTTGGCATTATGAGCAGGTTGAAATCACCATATAGAAGTTCTTGCATAGATATAATATCTTGCATTTCTATGGTGTTGCATATATGATATTGCCATATCTAACAAACTATATTTTGCATGAATTCTGATAATATATTTATTTCGTTAGCTAATAAGAAACTGAATACTAAAAGCAAGGATCTGTTATTACAAAGATTTAGTTAAAGTTACAATTGCAATAGCAGATTATGAGCCACCTTTTCTTTGTCTCTTTTTCATAGAAAAACGCCCCTTCTCTTCTCCTAAAACTACTTATAACTAATTCTAGTATTGCATAGAAACTTGATTTAGCTTCTATATCTCCAAGCAAATTGATTCAAGGGTGAGTGCAAAAAGTTGAGGGACCTTTTAGATGCAATGGTAGAGTGAAGTCAATCACTCTTGATCCATAAAATAGAAATCATCCCAAGCAATCCCAACCCTGGAAATCCTAGTCCCAAGGCTACCAACATGCATGACAAGTAGGATAGTAGACCAAAACGCACCCCCATTTTATTGAAGCAAATCGGGCTCCTGTTTTTCTTTGAATAAACACGATCCCATTTACTAAAACCTGTTTTATGGTTAAAACAGGTTGAGCTCATCATTCTCGCCACAACACAGTTGTGTTGGAGCTTGGACGGATCAAAACAAGAGTGGGAGAATGCATTTTGGGTGAGCCAAATCCATCCACCTCCACCTTGGGATCAACCTCTTCTTTGTGAGGTATTTTCCTCAAATATTCTCATATTTTCCTCAAATATTCTCATGATTTTTTCCCTAAATTCATTAATTTATTTTCCCTCATTTGAAATTAAATCAAAATATTTAATTTATATGGCCAATGGAAACCAAAACCCCAATGGAATTGGCCAATGGAAACCAATGGAAACCAAAACCCCAATGGAAACCAAAACCCCAATTTAATCATAAAAATAAAACAACTTTTATTATTTACCAAAACTCATACCCAAAATTCACATTCCCAATGGAAACCAAAACCCCAATTAACTCATAAAAAACAAATCAATTTCACTATTTCCATATGCATATTCACAAGAATCGTTGTGAATCCATACCAAAATTCACAAATATGCAAAGTTTGTCAAGCACATTGCAAGTTTCCATAAGTAATTTACATGGCCAATGTAAACCAACACCCTAATTAACTCATAAAAAGCACAATGAACTTCACTATTTGTATATGTATATTCGCAAGCACAAACCAAAATTAACAAATATGCAAAGTTTGTCAATTATATTGCAAGCTTGCATACAACTAAAAAAAAATCAAGTAGAATTCATATATTCCCTAAAATACATAAACAAACATGGTAAATCCCTTTCCTCTAACCGAAATATTGATGTTGGTCATCCAAGAAAATTAGTAAACACCTTATAGTTTTGATGAAACTTCCTAATCCAAGTTTTAAAATAAGGTACATAAGCTTCCCATGCTTAACAAATATTTCCTTTTGACTGAAGGGTACTTTTTGGTTAAGGTCAAGACAACGAAGTTCAACAATAGGCTCTACAAACATCATGATACATAGGGAGGTTGTTGTGTTTGATTACATGCCAATCACATACTATCATACATGATAGAATCCAGTGGAAACCTTGCAACCATAAAAGCCACTAGACACAATTGTGCATTTAAAGTCTCTCATGGGTATATAGAAAGAGGGAATATAAATAAAATAACATCAAGTAGAATCCATACATGGCCCAAATTACATATAAACAAAGATCTGCTAAATAGACATTGGAGTCCCAAAAACATCACACTACAACAAATAATTACATATATAACAAAATCATTGCCTATACTGGGATTTTATTCATCAATAGCACATTATGTCATCTATTCTAGGGTCTATTCATTGCCTCTACCCACAATTTAAGAGATGGTCCTGCAAGGGCATTAGTCAGCACCTCACAATTTCGATGAAATTTCATAATCCAAGGCTTAAAATAATATAGAGGAGCTTCCCAATCAACATATGCACATAGGACATTTTATGTACACATGCGTATGGAAATTGGAATTAATACTTGAATTTAGGACATAAATTTAAAATGAAAAAATGTTAAATGTTTATTCTTTATTGTAAAATTCAAGATCAATTTTAAAATTTAAATAATAGATTTAGTTTATGTTATTATTTGTCATACATTAGTTATACATTTTTCAATGCTTAGAGATGTCATTATATCATGTGTTTATTTTTCTAATGATATTTTATTTGTATTTATGATTGAAGTGGCTACTATGGATAATAATACTGATATATTGAGGGTTATTGGCCATCTCAGATAGATTGGTTCTTCCTAGAGGGGTAGAGATGAGCTTTGTTGCTCCTTGTCAGACTCAATGCTGACTATTGTTGATACGATTGTAAAATCGAATGATGCTTTGTATAGAATCGCATCCTACAGGGAGTGGAAAATACAAGGATACGCTGATGGGTTGAGCCACAACGTGATAAAGAAGTTGAAAATAACCAAAGAACACATTTATACATTGTCTAGAGTGCCTAGGATAGATGACATTTCGAAGAGCACCAGGACACATATTTTGATTGAGTGGTGCACCTTTCCACCCATTAGAGACCATTGGATGGATAGATGGTACATGGTTTTTGACATTCCCCCGCACAACAATAGGGAAGTACCATTGTACTTCTTCTGGAAGTTATATGCAGAGCTTGTGATGGGGAAACATGTCAACTATTTTGACATGTTGGGATTCCAAGGAGTTGGTAGGGGTATTCCCCAAGACTGACCCAATTCTAGGCATAGAGATGTCAATCCATAGATACCTACACCTTGTTCCCAGCTACCAAGGGTAGACATCCCTCTTGCACATGATATGGTTTCCCAGTCATAGGAGGAATTTATGACTCTAGCTGAGATGGTTTCTCGACACACAACTACTATTGACCAAACAACGCCCTCTTCCTTTGTTGGGGTACAACCACCAACTTCTAGTGGTAGAGGAACATCTATTGATGGGGATAGATCGACATCCCATGTGCCTCAGAGCGAGCCACACGTCTACACAACGTGTGGTAAATCCTGTTATGGTCATGGTCCAAGACATGGTACCTCTACGATGACTGGTGTCCAAGTAAGGACAATGTTAAAACTATGATTATTGTTCAATTTTTAATTTTTCCCTACTATACGTAACATATTAAAAGATTCGTAATATATGCAATATTTAATCTTGTAGGATATTGATGCCTCTCAGGGGGTGGTAGTGCACCCGATGTGGTTGTATCTAAGGTACAAACAACCAACATTGAGGTCATATTTAAACATGTGTCATTTTGTTAATACATATCATTTTGTTAATTCATGTGTTAGTCTTGATTAATTTGTTAAATTGTCTAATATTTACAGTTTTTGAAGTTGTAGGAACCCCATTTAGAACTTGATGCTGGAGACATTAATATCAATGAAATACTCTAAGGTGGAATTTATGATTACTTGAATAATATAAGTACATGGTTAATGATTGAATATTGTTCGAATTATTTAAATTTCTTACTGTACACTCCTTTATAGATTGCTAATATTTATAATTTTTAAACTTGTAGATGTTATCTGCATCTGAATAGGAGCAAGAAATTGATGGAAGCGGTCACTCCCATGGGGAAAATATGTCCTAGGCATGGGTAAGTATATTATAACATGTTATTTTTTTAGTACATATTATTCCATCCATTCAACTCCATGTCTAACTATGGTAACATTTTATGACTGCAGACATTATCGCAAATCCCTACACCGCCTCTTTCATTTGGATCTCCCTGTAGTCCAAACGTAGATAAGAGGGTTGTTTACACTAGATGACCCTATTCCTTGAAAAGAGTGCATGTCCATGAGGATCAACCTACTCATCCCAGGATAATATACACACTTCCAATGGCAGTTTCTGGTTAGCTTTGAATTCACTTCACAACTAGTTTTTCTTAATGTTATTTCTGCATGTCTATAGCATCAGGATGTAGAGTCATCTGTACCAGAACTTAGAGGGGTTGTTGATGCTGCAGTAAATGTTGCATCTACAATAGGGATAAGTCACATAGAGGTACATCTACTTGAATATTTGTAATTGTATAGTTCATTTGTATTGTCTGTGGTTCGTATGATGTCTAACTATTTTATCATTTGGTGAATGTAGCCACACCCTAGTCCATTAGTGGACGCGACCAAAGTTGATTTTCAACCTACGGCTCCTCTTGCTTCTAGAGAAACCCCACATCATTCCTAGGAACACATTTTTTCTGTGAGATTTTCATTTTTTACATAATTGATTAGTACTTTCTCATTCGTGTACATGTTGATAATTGTTGAGATAATTGACATATTTTTTTTATTCGCAGAGAATCATTGCAGAGAGACTCTCTGCAAGGAGGAGGACATTAGAGGCATCGATACCCCGAATGGATGCAGCGAGTGTTTTTTTTATGTACAATTGAGTCATATTTTAAATTTTCAAACTTTGTTATTGTTGGATTGTACTAGTTCAGTTACCTGATCAAGAAATATTGTCATTGATTTGCTGTCGCTAGAGATACACAGTGGTCATGGAAAAAGGAATCAAGCATCAGGGCCGGGAAAGAACAAGATAAAGTTAGAGTTTTGATGTTTGTGTCCATGAGAAATATGTATTTTTCTATACAATAGGAAGTTAGAGTATAGGGGCTCGGTCTAGGACATATATACTTTTCTTTACATGTACATCAATTATCTTTTTGATACATGTATATTGATAGGACATATAAGGGCCTACTATTTTTGTATTATATAACATTCATGATATAAAAAATATTTCATATCAAGGCTCTTGAGATATTCATGGTTCAGTCTTTTAAGTGTGATTATACATGTGTGGCTAAGAATGTTTCTATGTGTAATATTCCCAATTTTTCATAGATTTTACAATTGCATGGAGATATCAATTATAAATTTGAGAACAATGCACAATTACAATATTATGTAATGAAAAAAATGTACATTTAATTTTTTTTTTTACCACGATCCAATTGCATTTACAATGTTAAATTGTATTCACAAAGATGGAAGATACCCAATACAAATAAGCACCCAACACAACTAAGCAATTGATCCAACTAAGTGGAATACAAAATCACCTTACCCACATAACAACCTAACAAACTTTTAAAGGATGCATGAGGTTGACACACCTAAGTGATGCACTTGTGTGGTCTACATAAATGAAATTAGTGTTTGGCATGATATCTTTCATCTAACGAATACATGGGATACACATCAAATCTAAAAGTATCTGAGCATTATAAGGTTGATTCAAAATAATGGTTATGATTATATCCTGCACATTATTTTATCACGTTGTTAATATACATGGAATTTGATGAATGGACTCAAGGAACAACTTTGGAAGAGACGAAAATTATGTGTGATTTTATTATAGTTTAAATTATTGGAGAAGTACTATTTTGAATCTTGTTTTATAAATTTATGTTTATGGAATATTATTCGAAACATTCATAGTATGAAGATATATATTTTGTAATAATGGTGTAATAGGTTGGCCAATTGTTTCTAAACATAAACATGTTCCATTACATGACTACTGATGTAATGGCATTGTCTCCTCCTGCATTTCATTGTACAAATGCTCACATCTCTTGGATGACCAAGATAAATTAATATGGGAAACAACCTTCTTTCAAATTTCCAGTCTCAAGAATGATATGATATCCTAAGATCAATTCACCTCCACATAGAGATTGACAACTCCTTTCACCTTGATTAAAACAAAAACAAATAATATTTCTTGCTTGACAATGATGGGAAATAAGTCAAGCTCAAAACCTCACAATAGGTAACAGGATTCTCAATAGCTACACATGGAATAATAGTTTTCAAACAAGTTTTTTTTAAAGAGGGGAAGATCTACAATCACCTTCAAGCCGACCTCTATGTGCAAACATTTCACATTCACTAACTGAGCAAAACCTTAGTTTCCAAAATTGACCTACAACATGATCCCTTTTCCATGGACCCAGAGTATAGAGCCACCCCTAGAACTATACCTATGTCTCAAATCCAATGGATATGATGGTTCATCGATCCGAGAAACGGTCATCATTCTATGGCACGTTGAATCCCACCTCGTATAGGCTTTCAGGGGCACTTGTTGAATCCCTACACAAGGCATAGAATGGAAATTGTGCATCAAAAATGGATTTTGGTGGGTCATGCAAGCATGTTTAGGAATTTTCCATGTGCGAAATCTAGCCACACATTCATGACTCAGGAATTTGCAAAGCTGACCCCTGTGTGTAAAAATTTTGCATTCACTTACTGATAAAAACCCTAGTTTCCAAAATTGACCAAAAATATGATCCCTTGTCCATGGACCCAGATTAGAGGGCCACCTGTAGAACTATATCAATTTCTTGAATCCAACAGAGCCGACGATTTGTGGATTTGAGAAACAATCATCATTCTATGGAAATTTGAAGCCCGCCTGCTACAGAATTTCACAGCCACATATTGAATCCCTATCTGGTGCATAGAATGGAAACCGTGCATCAAAACAGGATTTCGGTGGGTCATGTAAGATTTTTTAGGCATGTTCTATCATGTCCCCAACCCTTACTTAGTGGAGAGGATGCGACTAACATCTAACCACCCGGGAAAACTAAGCCCCATGAACATAATATAAAAATTTCTTTGAAATAAACCTTCATAAGTATAAACATATGCATAATGAAATGTACATGATATATACAGCGGAAGAAAAATAATTTATTCAACACATTCATGCATTCAACATGTTCATGATCATTTTATAATAATTCATAAGAAAATATAGTTGCAGAACTTAAATACACCAAAAAACTTATCTTTGAAAGAAGCTCGTCCCGCAGCCAGCTATGTCGCTGCAATGTTCCAACAGATACGATGGTTTGTCAATTTGATAAATGATCATAATTCTATGGAATGTTTAATCCCACTTCCTATAGGCTTTCACGACCACCTTTTTGTTGGAATATCATAAACCCACTCATAAAATAATTAATCATTATTTGATTAATTTCCTACCCACTAGCTTAGATAGTTGGCATTCACTTGCACCATTAAGACAACACTTGCCATCTATATCCCATGAATGATTTACTTATGATTCTGGGTTGATCTTGACCACTTTATGTCCATACAGAATTAGTAATATCTCTTTACAAGAAATTTTGCTTTATTATGCTTTTCCTGCTTTATCCTACTTTTATGTGGATAAGGTAAAGCTAGTCAACTAGGAAACTGACAGCTTTTGTTGCCAACCCATCCTCCATTATTTTCTCTCCTTATTCTAGTATTAGCAAGTATTTACTTCACTCATCATCACTCACACATGCTATTGCTAATTCGTGAGGTTCTTGAGGGATTAGGAAAGTGCTTTATCCAACTATGGAGTTTATCATAATTAGTAAGCCTGCTTTATGAGATAGATTGAGTTGTCTTTTAGAAACTCCATTTTCCTTTATAAGGATTCATTACCTATGTAATAATATCAATTATCATTTATTGATCATTCATTAATGTGTGTTCATTAATTCTTCTTCTTCTCTCCTTATGCTAATTCTCTACAATTCTCTGTGAGGTTAATTATGTGCCCAGATCCTTAGCCTATTTATGAAATTCCTTATGCCATCAAGGCTTTAGAATTTATACATGGTATTAGAGCACATGATATCAAAGGTCTACATGATATCAGATATTTGAGATTTCATTAATTATTCCTCTTTTTCATATTTGTAGGTTTATTCTATAGGTACAACTTTAGATGGATTCAAGAGTATCAGTTCCTCTTCTTTCTCCATTCACAAGCTATTCAAAGTGGAAATTGAATATGATTTCATCTCTAAAGATATAAGGTCTCTATGAGATATATATTGGAGCTGAACAAGAATCTTATGAAGAGACAAGTTACTAGTTGAATGACTGTGATAGAGAAATTGGAGTTATTTGTCTTGCTATCTCTCTAAGCATGCGCTACCTTATTGATTATGCTGAATACCCAAAGGATCTCTGGACAACATTGGATAGATTTTTGGGAAAGGACAATGAGAATCCTTCTAGATATGTGGAGAGTGCCTCTATCTCCTCAATGATACCTCTCTCTCAAGATGTATCGGCCTCTATAGTCCCTGATGAAGTTGATCATACAATTCTTGTTGCTACTATTCTGTTTGATTCGAATGTGTCCTCTTTCAATCAAGAAGAAAATATTGAAGATCCATTATTTCTGTGTCTCTTAAATGTGAAGATCTTGATTCATCTTCTTATGATGTTGTTGATGAAAAAGAAGGGACTAATGGAGCTGCTATTTCTGTTGATGATTCACTCACACATTCAGTGTTCTCTATGTCTTCTATCATGGATTTTGAGATCCATATGCCAGATCTCTCACACCTTGTGCATACCTCTCTCCTTGATGGTGCGCAACCTATTGAATTATAGGATGTTTTCTTAGCCAAATAAAGTCCCTTTAGTGTCTTATCACTTACCATACTTGATCCCATGCACTTCTGCAACTCCTCCTTTGCTCTTGGCACTCATTCTCAGAGCCTCCTTGAAGATTTTGAACATCACTATATTTCCTACTTACATTCTTCTACAATAGAGGATTCTTTACTAGTATATTCCCATGAGTCTACTATTGTGCTTATATGTGATCTCTTGGATTATTTGGAAGCTATATCAACCCATGGATCCCATGCATTCACACTCCTTGCTCCTATGCCTCTCTATGTTCCTACATGATCACTTGCACATATCCTCTCTATGTAAAGAAGATGGAGACATTACATATTCACTTAGACAATTATTTCACCTATATGGAGCTGATTTCATCTCCACTGGTTCAAAGTTCAATTCATCTCATAATATTGGAGATGATTACAAGTCTCAAGATCCTTCAATATTTCTTTCACATCATTGGATCTCAGTTGTCCTACATGGTCCTAGTTTCCATCTTGTAGCTATCCTTGATCCAGGTGAGAATATTCATCCTCTTCCCAAGCATAAGATTCCTCCATACATCCGCATTTAGTTTGGAGCAGCAGAAACATCGGTAGTTCAGTATTTTTTTGGTATTTCTTTTCATGTCCTTTCTTGAGGGAGGATTTTCCCCTTGAGGTTTTTCCTCTTTTATCATTTCTTTGGACAAGATAAATTGTAAAAGGGTGACCATAGCTTTGTTGTTGGGCCCTATATGCATATATATTTCTGATTAGTTTAGAGATATCGTCATAAATTCAGGCTTAAAGGGGGGTGTTGGAATGTCATAAACCCACTCATAAAATAATCAATCATTATTTGATTAATTTCCTACCCACTAGCTTAGATAGTTGGCATCCACTTGCACCATTAAGTCAACATTTGCCATCTATATCCCAGGAATGATTTATTTCTGATTATGGGTTGATATTGACCACTTTATGGCCATCCAGAATTAGTAATAGGGCTTTACAACATATTCTGATTTATTCTGGTTTTCCTGCTTTATCTGTCTTTTCTGTGGATAAGGTAAATCTAGTCAACTAGGAAACTGGCAGCTTTTGTTGCCAACCCATCCTCCATTATTTTCCCTCCATATTCTAGGATTAGCAAGTCTTTCTTTCGCTCATCATCACTCACACATGCTATTGCTAATTCATGAGGTGCTTGATAGATTAGGAATGTGCTTTAGCCAACTATGGGGTTTATCATAAATAGTAATTCTGCTTTATGAGCTAGCTTGAGCTCTCTTTTAGCAACTCTATTTTCATTTATAAGGATGCATTAACTATGTAATAATATCAATTATCATTTATTTATCATTCATTAATGTGTGTTCATTAATTCTTCTTCTTCTCTCCTTATGCTAATTCTCTACAATTTTCTATGAGGTTAATTCTATGCCTACATACTTAGCCTGTTTATGAAATTCCTTATGCCATCAAGGCTTTAGAATTTCTACACTATTCAATACCTAGCCGATGCATAGAATGGAAACCATGCATCAAAACGGAATTTCGGTGGGTCATGTAATTTTTTTTAGGCATGTTCCATATGGGAACACTAGCCACATGTTCATGGTTGAGGAATTTGCAAAGTTGACCCTTATGTGCAAAACGTTTGCATTCACTTACTGAGCAAAACCCTAGCTTCAAAAATTGACCAAAAAATGATCCCGTGTCCATGGATCTAGAGTAGAAATCCACCCTGAGCATTGTCTCGATGTTCTGAATCCAACAAAGTTGATGGTTTTTCGATCTAAGAAAAGACCATTATTCTATCACACGTTGAATCCCACCTCCTATAGGCTTTAAGGGACGCCTGTTGAATCCCTACTCGAGGCATAGAATGGAAACCATGCATCTAAATGGGCTTCCATTGGGCCATGAAAGTGTGTTTATGCATGTTCCATGTAGGAACGCTAGCCACATGTTCATGGTCGAGCAATATGAAAATTTCACCACCATGTGCAAAAATTTTGCATTCCTTTACTGAAAAAAACCCTAGTTTCCAAAATTGACCAAAAAAATGATCCCTTATCCATGGACCTAGATTAGCGGGACTCTCGTAGCACTCTCCCGATGTCCTGAATCCAATAGAGATGAAGGTTTTTCTATCTAATAAATGGTGATCATTCTATGGCATGTTGAATCCCACCTCCTACAAGCTTTTAGGGACACTTGTTGAATCCCTACCGAGTGTATAGAATGGAAACCGTGAATCAAAATGGGATTTTGGTGGGTCATGCAAGTGTGTTTAGGTAGTTTCAATGTGGGAACTCTAGCCACATGTTCACAGCCAAGGAATTTGAAAAATTTGACCTCTATGTGCAAAAATTGGACATTACCTTACTGAGCAAAACCCTAGTTTCCAAAATTGACCAAAACAATGATCCCTTGTCCATTGACCTAGAGTAGAGGGATAAAACTAGCACTATCTTGATGTCCTAAAACCAACGGATTTAACAATTCATCGATACGAGCAATGACCATCATTCTACGCACATTGAATCCCACCTCCTACAAGATTTCAGGGGCACCTGTTGAATCCCTACTCAGGGAATATAATGGAAACCATGCATAAAAATAGGCTTCTGGTGGGTCATGAAAGTGTGTTTAGGAATGTTCCATGTGGGAATGCTATCCACACATCTAGGGTCAAGCAATATATGAAGTTGAACCCCATGTGAAAAAATTTGACATCCCCTTACTGAGCAATAATTTATAGCTAGAGGTTTGTGTCAATAACTAAGTTTATTTAATGGTATATAATTTGACCTGGTCTATAATCTTCAAATACATAACCTTTTTTCTTTCATGCATGGGAAACCTATGTCAGATATTCTCCTTTGATAACCATAGACCTGTTGACGGGCGTTTCTGATTCAGCCCGCAACGGGGGAAAACGACCCAGTCCGGGATCCTTAGAACAGGTTCCAAGCTGTTTCAGGTAGTCGTTCCCAACAGTTTTATAGGCTCTGTTATCCTGGGATCCTAAAAGGGTAATTAGTGCTATCGATTAGTAGGTGTT
>LPNX010467225.1:172718-182776 GCA_001517045.1 Pseudotsuga menziesii | reverse complement strand
GTGTTCTGATCAGCAGAAGTTTTACCAGTTTTTCCTAGGGACACTCCCATTTTGTCACGAATGCAGGGTATTTTAATGAGTTCATAAAGGGAAATATTATCCCTACTCTTCTTAAGATATTCAAGCAAGTCGTATTCTAATTCAGGAGAGGTTGCTGTTTTGTCAATTGCAGGCTGATCTTTGTTTTTAGCAGCTACACCATTATCTGGAATAGTTGCAGCAGGTTCGGCTGAAGGTTGATTCTTTTTACTTCGGGTATTATGTTGGTGCTGATTTACATTGACAACCACCACATCTTCTTCATCAGACAGTTCGGAGGTATCCCAAAAGTGACTAATGACATGAGGAGGTTTGTCATTGTTGTCAGCCCCGGTTTTCTCATCATCTTGAGAGGTTTGTTCAGCAACTTGGGTTTCACCTTCCGTAGATGTCTCGTGATCTGAAAATATTGATTTGAGAAAGGTATTGATTTCCTCGACACTATTTGCTTCAGATGGCGGATTGTGTTTTGCTGATGTATTTTGAAAAGGTTTTCTAAAAAATTGTTTAGGAGGCTCCTTGGTTGTGGGATTTTCAGAGTTACCTTTTTTCAAATCTATAATTTCGTTAGATAACTTCTTAATTAATCGTTGTAGGCTGTCCAGGTCCAAGGAGTCTTGGCCCCTTTTGTCAGAAGTTTTGGCAGGACTGTCATTCTTTTTTCGAGATGAAGACGCTGAATCAGTGTCTACCCCATAATTTACTTTAGTAGCAGATGCGTCCTTTTCCACTTTGATTGCCTCTTCAAAATTCTCGGCAAGGGTAAGTTTGGCCTTTTGTCGGACAAACATGGCTATCTTTCCATGTAAGGCTGAAGTATAAAACTCAACCGTTACATCCTCAGTTGGCCTCGAGGTAATAGGAATCCTATTTCTTAAGGTCAGGAACCGTTGGTTGAAATCTTTGACCCTTTCCTTGGGATCTATACGAATTTTGGATAATTCAGAAACCAGTACTGCTGGAGATTTGTCATCCCCAAACTTGTTTATGAATGCAATATCGAACTCATTCCAGCTATTAATCGAACCAGCTGTCAAAGAGAAGTACCATGTCGAAGCCCTTCCCTCAAACGTATATGGAAACAGTCGACATACGACGTCTTCATGTTCAACGTCAAGGAGTCGGACTGCCAGCATAAACTTCTTGATGTGATCTTCGGCTGGCTCCTTCAACTCAGGGTTGAACTTAGGCAAAAGTTTTTCAGGGTGTTTAGGCAAAGGATGCTGGACACCAGGGACAGCAACAGCATCCTGGGCCATCCAAGGCATAGGGTTTGGTGGATTGGCAGCTGCCATGTTCCTAGGAGTCGGAGGTGGTGACGGTGGTCTTAGAGGAATACTAGACGAAGGAGGTGGTGACGGTGGTCGACCGGATCCTCCCAAAACCGACAATCCTACAGAAGATGAAGGCTGATTAATGTTTGTTACTGATGGCCCTTGTTCTTCGAAGACAGGTTCAGGGTGATGAGTATGAGGCCTAGTAATCTGTGGAAGGGGAAAATCAGTGGGCAGATGCCCAGTAAGATTGGAATAAGCCCGCGTTAATATTCTCTGGGATTCGTTGATGGCTTGTTCGTATTGGTCAATTTGTTCAGGAACAGGAGAGTTAAATTGAGAGATGAGATTTCGAACCGAGTCAGTCAATGGATCAGTGCCTGATTGCGATGACCGGCGTGTTCCTGATCTTGTAGCTGTCTGTATTTGAGGGGTAGTTGGCTGATTAGTTTTGTTGACAGAATTGTGTTCATCAGCCATTTTACGCTGGCCCTCCTTCTAGCGCCATTGTTGACGGGCGTTTCTGATTCAGCCCGCAACGAGGGAAAACGACCCAGTCCGGGATCCTTAGAACAGGTTCCAAGCTGTTTCAGGTAGTCGTTCCCGACAGGTTTATAGGCTCTGTTAGCCTGGGATCCTAAAAGGGTAATTAGTGCTATCGATTAGTAGGTGTTTAAACTTTAATGATTAATTAGAGTTAAAACTGAGTTTTATGCTACTGTTATATGAAAACACTATACACAAATTTGTTATATAGATACAGCAGAATTCAGAAACAAACAAAAAATAATACACTACTGTTAACCATATACACAAATATACAGCATTCACATCAAGGAATAAGCTAAAGATGTTTCTGCAGAAACATATGTAATCATATTCACAGTTTTAATATCATGCAGAAAAATAACATTAAATAAATCCTAAAGTCCTACTCTAACCCCTATCCCGATCGGGAGCACAATTAAACTAATACTGATTCTCAGCAAACACTGGAAAACGTAATGTAAAATGTCATTTGCAGAATAGTAAAGACATTTAAATCCTGCAAATTATTACATGCATTACTAACTATCATATACCAATAATAACAATTATTAAATACATGACAGATTATACCAATATGACTGAAAACCAGAAGCAGCAAATACTTAAGAGATTACTTTCGCATAATTAATGAAAATGAATTATAACGAAAGATATAAAATTAAGAAATACAAATACTAACAACTGCAAGATGTAATAAACGCAAACCAGTTGTAAAACTTAATAAGACGTAAATCCAACATCACCAGTCCAAAACAAAATGTCAACAGGCAGGAAACCGCCTAGCAGCCCATCCGGTTAGAACCAGCAGTTCAGTACTTGCATTACAATAGTATTCCCCCCCCTAAACATAATTCCCACAGTCTATTAAATACATTCCCTTTTACCCATGATAGCATATTTGGGATCAAAAACAAATATTCACGATCCCTAACTAATCGCCAAAGGAAAACGACAAGTGAAACCTGTCGTTTTTCTTTTAGCCTTTAATTTCACACTCGGTCTACAGGATCGTAACATAAAATAGAGGAACCTGTCAAACTGTTTCTCCATTCCGTGATTCGATTCCAGAAAAGTAGGGATTATGCCGATCTCTTCAAAATTTGGGGGAGTTAATATCTGCGATCCGCAAAAGAAATATTTAGAAAATCGTAACAGCAGGAGAAATAAAATTATAAATCAAATAATCTCAACATAACGAATTACCTGACATTCAGCCATATAACAAACCATGATTAAAAACTATATATTCACTGGGGCACCAAAGACCTGAATGTTTACTCCACTGGAGTGACTGGGCGAAGGTGTTTTAAATTGCATTAAAGCAATCTGAGCGTTCAACTCTCGTAACTTTTCTTCATTCCTCTGATTTTCGTCCTGCGATTTCAGGACACGCCTGATGAGTTTGTTCTTATGGTTTTTCAACCGCACCAAATGTTTGTCGCTAACATCTATTTTCTCCTTCATCCCCATATTATCGATTTTCAATAAATCTCTGCTAGCAGATACCTCACGGATTTTTTCCTCCATTCTACGGACCTTGTCCAGTAGACAGTTAACGAACAAAGGGTGAATGCTTTCACCACTCTTATGCAAAACAGAGGAATTCACTTTAACTGATTTTTCATTCATGACCGAATCGGTTACGCACTCCACATGAGCTTCTGAAATCTTCTTGCCCTCGACTGGTAGGATTTTCGACTCAGGCACAATTTCCACTTCTGTCTGAACGGGCTGGGCTTCAACAGAAAGGAAGGGATTCTCAGGAATTTCTGGAACATTCACCGTAGGACTTGGGTCGACAGAATCGGTCCTTTGATCAGGATAAACTACATTATCATCTCCCTGAGCAGACGTGGTAATCTCCTCAACGTCGATTACCACTGTCTCAACATTAATTTTGTCCTTTTTAGGCCCTTTGACCAATTTGGCTCTGGCCATGCTGCGTGTTAGTCTCCTACTCAGGTTAGGAGTGTTTCCTCGTGGTCTAACATTTTTTCCCCTCGTATTTGATGGGGTGATAGGTGAGAACCCCGAACTTTTGGCGCGGCGACCATTATGCACAGGAGTAGGGTGACTATCCTCAACATTGACTACAGGAGTCTGCGAGGGTTCTGAGTTTTTAGGGCTAGGATTCGACACAGGCTTTTTAGGCGAAACTGAACCCACAACCCGATGTTTCCCACAGTCATCAGGGTTATTATACATGCAATGGCAGAACTTCGAGAATCCATTATCCTCAATGAACTGTTCCCAGGACCGACCCATTTTCCCCAATTCGCTTTCTACCAGAATCCGAACCAAACCATGATGAAACAAACTATGAATCAGGTGCTTCGGCCCTTTTTTAATGGAGTTAGACATCTTAAAGAGACTATGTAACAGATAATAGGGGAGGTTAATTTGAAAACCCAAAAACACAGCCATGAGACGTAGGTCATAAACATACGCAGAGGACAAACGCCCTTCACATGTAATATATCGGTGAATTAAATCTAAAACCGGACGCCATTCTTTGCGAAAGTACTTACGTGATACCCCGGTGCGGAACGAGACCTCCTGCGTTGGATTCTTCAGCAAGCTGCGCCACTCTGTGATTTCCATCCTTTGGTATTTAAACCATTTTTTCCCTGTTAACGGCAAATCAGTCGCATGCGCGACAGACCTCTCATCTACCCTGAAACACAAATCTCCTACCTCAACCTGATAGTCCCTTAAAGACACGGCGAACACCCGGGTAACTTCCGGGTTTGAATCAGAGAACTTCCGAAGGAACTGTAACCATCCTACCTCCCGGACTTTGTGCAACAAATCAGCATTCGATTCCAGCAAAGCCAATTCATCGGGTTCGACTCGAACCACCGGGGCCATTCCTGTTAACACGCGGGCGAGACAGTGTGCACAACAGACTTGCCACCAGAGGGTTAATGACAGAGACACGAATTGAGAGCACTTAGAGCTAAAACCACAAACCAGTAAACCAGGCGACAAGCCAGCCATGTGAGAATTTATACAAAACCCTCGCGGGTTCAGTCTGAGCGACGCCATCAACATTCCGAATGGCACATACAACTGACGGCCAAAACGTTTAAACCCGCGATCATCGCCCTGTCTTCCCACTTAAATGACCAGGGTGGCAAGTTGGTACGCATGACAGGAATTCCAATAACCTATCGCCACGACCAAGCTTACGCACAAGAGTTAAGACGTGGCGGGCAACGCGATACGAGTGGCATCATTGCACTCATAATTCTACAGCAAGGTGACTTGTGCCAGAGATTTCCTGAATCATGCGTTCATTTATATGTAGTAAGGTGGCGAATGATACTATAGCCCAAACATTAACGCTGGTGATTAATTGACATGTCCTGCCCTGAACCATAGCTTGACAACATTAGGATAAATCTTCCAATGATATACTTATGTTTCAATAAACGACGCTTAATCACCATCGTATTAATGCTAAACTAAGGTTATTAATATAACACTATAACCTATGCTTTGAACATGTGATATATCATTTCCAATGTAATTATAGGTTAGAGCATGGGATATTAACTTTTCATTACGCCCGCCAATCCTTATCCATACACCTGGGGGTAATATCGGCCAACCCATAAATTAAACGATATGCATCATTATTATAAGGTTGCTCATGAAATCTCATAGTAATAAAAAAAAACAAAGGCGCTTCTCAACAAATCAGTAGCTCCTAAAAATTTAAGCATTCAGTAGCTTAGCATATCACTTCTAAGTCTAAGACATTGCATCAAACAAAATCCCATTTTGTTTGGTGCAATAATGACTTTAGAAGGTTGTTGAGCGGGTGCACAACAAGACCCAATTGCAAAATCATTGCCCTCAAAGTCACTTAATGAGACAATGAGGGTCTGCTTCCCATCAAAGCAACGTGCCAGCTAGTAGTCAGTGTGCCATTCATTGCCTCTCGGGGAAACCACTACGTATATGTGCCCTACATAAAATAAAGTGCAGACATAGGAGTCAGCTAACTAAACACAACTAGTCATCAAACATTTCAATGTTATCAAAATAATAGTCAAACCTGGTTGTATGAGATCTAAAATGTGATCATAGTCATGTGAAATACTCAACTGGCCCTCCTCCAACGGAGATAATTTTGCAGTTATTTTTTTACCAATGAGGAGTGATACATGATCCTAGCTATCAACCCAATTTGTGGATTCACAATTTTCCCATTCACCACTACTACATGGATAACAAAAATAAGAGAGTTTCCTTGTCCACATTTCAACTACAACATTGTCGGACGTTCTAATTGAATGTAATGCACAAGTTCCTTGGACGGTCTTGGACTCATATAGGTGTGATTGATCTACATCAACCACCTCCCAAAAATATTTATGTACATGTGCTTTTGAGATGATTGGTCTTCTTTCCTTCTAGATCCCTGCCCCATCACTAAAGAACACCATGAAAAAATGGTCTTTGCATCTCGGATGAGAGAAATAGTTGTGAATTTCATCTCTTGCCTATGTAATGTAGTCTTGATGCATGAACCTGCTCCATCATGTTCCCCTTTTCCATGTCATGTCTCAAAATAGTTCCAAATATGTGGAACCTTTTGCCTCCTGTGGAGAATACACAAGCATTGGAAGACATGGGAATTTTTTAATTTCCCCACACAACCATCAAACCGAATCAAATGTTGTTCAATCTGTATATTGTTATCCTCCAGGTGATTGTCTAACAATTCAAAGCTGTGTTGTACAAAATCCAAGTCATGACACCTATCATCAATTTTGTAAAATTGATACTACTTCAATATAACCCTTTTCTCTTCAGTACTATATGCCCCATGTCTACAGGTGATATGGACCATTACGCTGACCTCGTCTGAGTGATAATATTGAATCTGAATCTCATTATGTGGTTGAAGAGTGTATTTTTCCACAAAATCAACCATTGATAATATAGTTCCAATAGGAAATGTATCCCTGCATGTTCTAAACTACTCATCTTTCCAACGAGCCACAGGTACATGCTTTACATACTGTTGTGTTCTTTCAAAGAATTCCTCCATGAAGTTCCATACCAGTACCTGGTAGATCAACAATAAAGATGTACATATCAATAGTTTGTTACATATATGAAGTAGCAATACATGAAAAAAAAATACTATTTAGGAACTCGTTACTAACCTGAGAGGTGACCAATTGTATTTTTTTCTTTCATTCCCTCCACCGATATCATACGTGACATATTTGAATGACTATAGGTTCACTTCATGTCTCCCAAGTTCATGCTCATTGGTGACATGTATGCATTTGTCCAAAAATGTCGTTCCACCACAACTTGGGCATGTCCCATCTACGCAAGGCCTTCGATAAAATGTGCAACCTTCTGTCCCTCTACACAAAATGCTATGGATAAAGTATCTAGATGATGTCAGTGGCATTGTACTTGAGAATTCCTACACAAGAGTGTTATGAAATACCCGCAATATATGTATATATGTGTCATAATAATAATCGTACTCAATGTGATATTGACAACAACATGTGTTACGAGTTGTGTTTATTTTAACATACCATGGTTTGCATTTCTCGAAGGATATTAGGCCCAAGTTAAGTTCATTATGTTCTTTCCTAAATCATTCATATAATTTTGTTTGTGTCATGTCAATAAAATGTTTAATGTAGGGCTCACAATCCCTTGAACACCTTCTCAATTTTAGTACATCTTTTTGGTTGGATGAAGGTCTAGTATTGTTATGCCAAAAATCTTGCACCAATCCCTATACTACATCAATGAGATTAATATCGGAGCGTGGAAACCTGCAAATGAAGGACCAGACATCTGTTTGACTAGATTCAAGTTGTTCTCTTCTAGAACAATACCTATGGAGTTATTTGATATCTAATCCTACAAGTTTGGATGTAAGCTTAAGAAGTCAAAGGGCCTTGGTGCTTTTGTTCATGATTGACACACTGAGCTACATGATGATCCTCTAAATGCGATTTATTTCCAATAGTACTAAATGCATCCACTAAACTTTTGGAAACATGAGAACTTGGTTCAGAACTGTTTATCATCTTTATCCTTAAGTCTTTCCTAACAACAATCATAGACCTAGATTTTAACAATGATATAAATAATCTTCATTTATCTCCATCACATTTAGAATCAAAATAGTTGACAAGTATCTATTGAGATTTATATGCAATACTGCATTTAGACATCTTACCTTCAAGCGAACAAACGAGACTTTCATTGAATCGTATATGTTTTGGAGTTCTTCGGTGTGAAGTTGCTAATGGAGGTAGGGAGGTTGGAACTGTAGCTTGTACCATATCACCTGGTCGGTCAAGTGTTTGAACATGAGCTTCATGTCCTTCTATATCTTCATGTCGATAGGATGATGGAAATTAGAAATCCTCCTGGTTAGTCTGAACAACATTGACTTCTTTGAGCATATGTTCGGCCTTCAATGTCTCTCTAACTTTGTCACTTGTACATCCACATTCAATTAAATCTGCAAAGCTTTCATGTGGCCTTAATGTGCACTTACATTTTACTTCTTGATCAGTGTCATGTAGTGCTTGTTCTTCTACTGATATGGAGACCAAAGGCCCCTCGAGTGAATTGTTTTGTCTTTCTTGATGTGGATTGGTAGGAAGAACTGTGGCATCCTCAACAACTATAATTGGTTGAGTGTCCATAGAGTGTCTTTGATTGGTCGTGTCATTTATTTTCTTTTCTGTAATTTCTTCAAGGATTTCATTTGGTATCCTCTTCCTTGCTGATTTTCTTGCTTGATTGTGTGAGTTTCCCATCACCACAATGATCAATGATATATGGTTCCCTTTGCTAGATCCTCAATGGTACTCTTCAATGGGAGACTACCCAATCTTGGTTTCTTTCTTTCTCAATTGTGTCTAGATACTCAAGTTAGGGGAAATATTGGGAAGAATGTTTCCTTTGCTAGCTCCTCAATTGCAAGAAAAACAATGGTAGAGATTCTCTATGGTGCTCCTCAATGGAAAATTCCCCAATCTTGGTTTGTTTCTTGCTTAATTGTGTTTGGCATACTCCACCAAAATGAGCAAGTTAATGTTTCCTTTGCTAGCTCCTCAATTTCAAGAAAAAAAATGGTGGAGATGCTCTATGGTGCTCCTCAACAAGAAATTCCCCAAGCTTGGTTTGTTTCTTGCTCAATTGTGTCTACATGCTGCACCACAATGACCAAGTTAATGGTGCCTTTGCTAGCTCCTCAATTTCAAGAAAAACAATGGTGGAGATACTCTATAGTGCTCATTGATGGGAAATTCCCCAAGTTTGGTTTGTTTCTTTCTCAATTGTGTCTACATACTCCACCACAATGACCAAGTTAATGTCGCCTTTTCTAGCTCCTCAATTGCAAGAAAAACAATGGTGGAGATTCTCTATGGTGCTCCTTGCTCAATTAATGGTTTCTTTCTTGCTCAATTAATTCTTTATTTCTTTCCCCTCAATGTATACCATGCTCCAAGCAATACTTAGAAACTTGTGGTGGAGATTCTTGATGTCAAAAACAATTTTGTGTGATAATATGTTGAAGAAGAGAATGTTCACGTACTGTTTGCAACATGAAATTACGCATGAACTATCAAACCAATGTGAAATATGATAGAGTGTTTCTCGGATAGGGAGTGCTATTGTTTATACTGAGATGAAACGTGCACACATTATTGTTAACAAAAACAAGGGCGTTTTTTGGCCACATAATACGAGTATGTGTTTTACTCTAATAGTGTTTAGGAGTATTTAAGAAGGTAGTTGCATGGCTAAGGTATCATTCAAGGTTTAGCAGGAATTAACAAGCATGCCCTTAGTCTTTGTGCCTTAACACCCCCCCTCTCTTCAACCTAACTATATTGCTTTACAACTCAAGGGATGTGTGTGTGAGAAAAATATAGGTTAAGGGGTGTTAGTAATAAGGGGAGACATGGGGATGTGTGTGTGTGTGAGAGAGAGATATGTTGGGGGTGTTAATGGTAAGGGGAGACATAGGGATTTGTGTGTGTGTGTGTCAGAGAGATAGGTAAGGGTGTGCTATTGGTAAGGGGAGACATAGGGATGTGTGTGTGTGTTCCAGAGAGATAGGTTAGGGAGTGCTAGTTGTAAGTGGAGACATAGGGATGTGTGTGTGTGTGTGTGTTTGTTAGAGAGATAGGTTAG
>LPNX010467225.1:33188-161482 GCA_001517045.1 Pseudotsuga menziesii | reverse complement strand
AAACTACTTTTTTTGTTCGTATTTTCAACATATATCCCTGTGTTTTTACTCAAATTCTGAGTGGGAGAGCGCCTTAGATGCAGAATTTAATTCCACATCCAACGAGNAAACTACTTTTTTTGTTCGTATTTTCAACATATATCCCTGTGTTTTTACTCAAATTCTGAGTGGGAGAGCGCCTTAGATGCAGAATTTAATTCCACATCCAACGAGTACCCATGCTGCATACTTTTGACAGACTTCACTACCCCAAAAACAAGAAATACATCATCATCACATTTTTTCAGGTATTTCTTGTTTTTGGGGTAGCAGAGTCTATCAAAAGTATGCAGTCTGGGTACTCGTTGGATGTGGAATTAAATTCTGCATCCAACGAGCTCTCCCACTCAAAATTTGAGTAAAAAAATAGGGAGATATGTCAAAAATATGAACACAAAAAGTAATTTTTTTCATTCTTCCTCCAAAATTAATAACTATTATTTTATTATTTTCCTTAGGAGGCCCATTTTAGAACTCAAATTTCCTCTAATGGAAGAGTACTTACTCATGAATTTCCTTATGACTTGTTATTTCTAGTCCCAATTATAAATGGGTTGTTACTCCAACGATTGTTACTTGCCAGGAAAGAAAAAAAGATCATTAATTATAAATGAGAGAAACAAAACAATTTTAAGAATTACACTTAACTTGTGCTCAAGATGCACATAAACCAACCTAAAACCTAACTCTAAATAATTCTAGAATTGCATACTATAAAACGAGGTGCCAGTTTTGAGGAGGAATTCATCTTTGAAGTCATGTTCAGATCGAGTTCCCTCTTGCAAAAGGAGCTCGATTTTCATTGAGGTTAACTTTAATTAGTCATATAAGCAATCAAATCGTTGAGTATCCCCATGCAATAAATGCAGCTTATGATGAATCCAAGGGGGAGGTGAGCATCCAAGGGATTGGTATCAGCATTGGTATTGATTCACCCAATTACCCAACCTTCTTATTTTTCCTAGTATTCTTACTTTTCTCAATTAGTTTTCTAATCCTAATGGTCTTCACATTCTCGTATTTTTTTTCAATTAAGGTTGGGGTAAACCAAGTTACCTCAGATCCCTTCCAAGCTCGCTTAGACAAAAAATAGTTTCTAAACATGAATCCAATAATATATCTACTATTAATATTTCATAGAAAATCATTCTCCAAAGGTAGGGACTTGTTACCTTTAGCAAGAGTCCCTTGTTTTATATCATTTATGAGTAGGGTGTGGAATTTTTCTGTCATTTCTCATTTACATGGCATGGACACCTTTTTCATTTGTATGGAATGGAATATCCTTTTTTATCAATGGAAACATGATTAAATATTTTTTCTTATTTGATAAAAATTCATCTGGTAGAATGGCGTATAAGTACCCTGATTATGTGTAGATGCGAAAAACATGTTAGGCCTTCAAGATAGTCTCTCCCTTTGCTTGTGGCACTAAGGTTGCCACATCCTTTGTAATAATAGGTTGGAGTGATTTTACAAACTAATCCAATAGGTATTGAGGTTGAATCTATATTTTTCACAATATCCTAGGCCTACGCCACTTACAGATGTGGTCCTCTATGTGGGTAGAAGTATTCTGCTAAAATTATTTGAGAATCTCGTGAGCAAGGTCATGGCATATTGGTAGCTGAAAATAAGTGAGAAATCCAGTCGATATCATCCCAAAAGTGGCATGAGAATCACTTGGTATATTCAAAAACCATTTTGAAATGGTACCGTGAATGGTTCATTGGAATAGGTGAAGTCTCATTGAGTCTTCCACTATGCTATTAAAGGAACACCGTATAATGTGGAAAGACATGCCATGGTTGGTAGAGTAATATCCTTGTTTCCCTTCAAACTTATGGATGTATGAGGGGATATTTTTGAGCATAGTGGGCCATACTGTATCATAATATATTGCGTTAATGGTCAACTTTTATAGATCAGTTAGATTCAAGCTATCCATGAAAGGTAGCTTTATGTTAGCTTCTACCATCATTCCTTGTGTAGGGTTTCCTCGAGGAGGATAAACGAGAGTATGTGGTGGTGATATATATATTTTATCTGATGAATAGCCTTGTTTGTGTCCTTCCCTAAGAGGGATAAGAAGGGGGGTATTTCTGTAATTTCCCTTTTTGTAGTTTTGGAGAAATTTACAATTTGGGAATTTTCAAGCTTGACTAGTCTTTCTAGGTTTGGTTCCCAACACCACCAAACCTTTCCAAATTTATTGTTGAGGGATCCTATGCAATTTAAATCATCCTAAAACACCTTATACATGAAATGGTTGAATCAGAGAAATCATTTGACATGTTATTCAAGTTTGAATAATTTTGGCCAATTTTGATCTTTGATAGTCATGACTTTAGGGGGTTCCAACGGAATCCAAATGGTATTTAATTTTAAATATAATGGTATGGAGGGTATTAAAAAATAACAACATGGTATGTGGAAACTTTGTATCATATTTTACTAGGAAATTGATTTCAAACCCCCCCAAGGGTGAAGGCCAAACTAGCTCTCAAAATCAAGTATGACCCTCCCAAATTCCATAAAAGAGTATAGAGACTGATATAATACATCATGTATTTTCATTACACATGGTTATTAGTTTTGCAAACTGGTTATATAGTTCCACATTCATTTGATAACTTTCACTGAAATTGCTTATGGGGAAAGTACATAACTAGCTCGATTATGACATATGAAAGGTAGAGTTAAAGGTTCATATAAGGATGTGAAAGATAGGGAACATATAAAGAATACAAATTTCTTCCACAATGGTATCAAACACCAGAGAAATCCCTTCATAAAAGTATTTTATATAACTCATTCAATATGGGAGTCAAATACATGAAAACTAGTGAATTAGTAGCATGGAATTGCAAGAGTTTCTCATATGGATTTCTTGGATTTTAAATCACGTAGCATAGGGAAATGAATCACAGAGTAACACATAATATATTTATGTAATAACATCATCAAACACATATAATAGCTCTCGGACAAATCTGATATGAAACTACTTCAGGATTGAAGCCAAAATCCATGAAAACTAGTGATACAATGGCATGAGAATGCAATATTTTCACACCGGAGTTTCTTGCATTTCGAGCTGAATAGAATATGGGAATTAAAGTATATATATTAAAATAATATATGGATTCCCTAACATCATCAAACTCATATAAATTTCCTCACACAAATTTGATATAAAGGTACTTCAATATTGAAGCCAAATCCATGAAAAATAGTTATTCAAGAGAATGGGAATGAGAGCCTCTAACATATGTATTCTTGATATTTCGACTTACAGATAATGTTCAAATGATATTACAGATCCACACATAATATTTCACTACCTTTTCACCAAATATACTTAGCAAAGCGCAAGAACCACTCCAATAAGTATGCCCTCAACATGATAGTGTTGGGGGATGGAGAAGAAGGAATGAGAGAATAGGGGGAAAGATGAGAACTAGACTGTATGGTACTTCAACCTAGAAATAAAAATACTTTATTAATATCCAATTATATTTTGGAATGTCCTCTCCATCAACCAAGTTGGAAAGGAATCCAACTCCCTCAAAATTGGTTCAGAAGGAGGGAGAGTGAACACTCACCGTGTAATAGACAAGCAAAAGCTCTCCAAAATTCCAAAGGCCACTTAAAAAATGATCAAACGTTATTCTGATTCCTCATGACATATTTTTATTAACTTCATGATGTCTCCTAAGTTTAATTTCCCTCCATGGGATTCCTCCAACTCATCTTAGGGGTTTAGTAACTCTCATGCCACTTGTCTTCCTCTTCATGATCCAATTCTTTGCCCAATTCGAATGGATTCCTCTAACTAAAAAATTATACCTCTTGTTGGATATTTTTATCCCTCTCATTTATTATTTTTCATATGTCTGCAATCAGGTCTGAACGTTTCATAATTGGCATAGAATCTTTCATCATTTGTTGTCATAGAATGCATGGAATCTCCTTCCAAGTGGCACACCTTGTATTCTAGTCTCTTCCTCTTCCATGGGAGTTACTCTCTATCTATTCAAATTACTTGGATCATTATGTGCTATTTTGCACCAAATCAACCTCCAACAACATTACAATACCCATGTGTTCGAATTTGGATGAAGATAATGCAAAGTGTGTGGGGAATCTAGTCATCCAAAGGCTCCACAAGCTTCCAACCGTCTTCATGAACCCATTCCACCTTATTTTATTATAATTTATAATTTATGTGACCCATTTAAATTTTAATATGGTAAACTAAAGTACTTTTGGGTCCCATATCCCTTATTACAAAATTTGTGTCTCCATCTCAACCTAGTGAACTAGTAGGTTGGTGGAACATTATTTGCAAGTAGTTTTATTTGGAAATTATTTAATTGGGTACATGAAAATCCTCCCCACTCAATATTTCTTGTCCTTAAGAAATTTAAAACATGAAATCTGAATAACCTTCTTTCCTTCCAAAAGTTTGCTTCAAACCTTAGCTGCAATTTGAGTAGTGGCACTCATGCACTACACTTGTGTGTTTCCAAAAGGAGAGATATGTGTATATTTGAATATTGGTATATCATGTGACATCACAAATAACTAAAAAAGGATCAATAAAATCCATCAAAACAATTTTTTCACAAATAATCTTTACCTTCATCTTTTGGAAACATTTTGTGAACTTTCAACCCCTTTTTGCTTCTGTATAATTCTTTGAAGTGTGTAGTGAGTTTCCAAAATTGAATTTCCATGATTCCAAGAAAGTTTCAAAGTGAAACAATAATTCTTTTTTATTCTCTACTCTGATTACAATCACCTTCTCAAGTGGTGACTCAATATCCCCTACTACTTATTTTCCCTAAAATTGGAACCAAGCAATACCAGGATCCCATTGCTTGTATTGCACCCTTCCAAATATCATGAATACAAAATATGAATCACAAAAGTAAATAAAAACATCATGAAAATGTACAACAAGAAGGTACCTCATCAAAGAATCATGAAATTTCTTGTATATTTGACTAAGTAGATCATTATGTGGCCCATTGACACAAGCATCATGCATTTTATCAAATCAGCCCCACTAACAAGGGTGAGGATCCCATGTCCTACATTTTTTCTCCAAAATAATGTAATATGCATCAAAATAATAATCATCCATGTGTTCTTTCATCCAATAAGTGAAAGAAGAACCTCCACCAAAATCCCAACCAAATAAGGAGAAAATAAAACATGAGGTCTTCAAGTGACTCAAAGAAGTATCATCAATACACTCATGAATATGTATATCATCATGAAATAACAAAGGATGTTTCTGCCAATAATAATGTTCTTCAATCATATATCTCATCACCCAAGTGTGGGATGAATTTACTCCAACATCAAATGGACTTTTCAAGGAGCAAGGAAAATCACGAGTCTCCAAGTGACTCAAGTGAACATCACAGGTTCATCCATGTAGATGTGTATCATCATAATGTAAGAAATGATTCTTCTTAAAATGTAAATAATATGGAACTATGGTCATTCCATAATCAAAAGGAGAGATAGGAATCCCATACTCCTCATGTGACACCATAAAAAATAAACCTTTCACCCATACTTCGTTAGGATGAATGCTGCAAAATGTGGAAGTGTAGGATGTAGGAGAAATAACCAACTAACCCAAAGGATTAGAAAGTGCAAAATTTTCATCATGTGAAGGATCCATAGAAGTAGGGACATGGACCTCCCTAAAAAATGCAAAACTTTCCTCATAGGTTGATTCCAAGATAGTGGAATCATGCACTTCTCTAGAAAGTGTGTAACCATTTTCAAGAGGAAAATCAAGTTCCTCTTCCACCACAACAAGTGATTCGATATGAAAAAGATAATCTTCAAACACATCAAGAACCTGCAATTATCCATGTCTCACGTGATCCCTCATGTAATGAGAATCCTCCAAACAATCTACCATATGGAAATCTGAAACATAGGAGGAAGAACAAGTATATTGCAAAATTTTAGAAGTTTCTCATTTTGAGTTTTGATATAATGAATATCCTCATTATTATTCAAGTATGCTTCAAGTAACCATTCATTAATATCAACAAAATTATTTCCATAAAAAATCAAAGACATGAAATTACCTTCGATTGTGCACATTGCTCTTTGAATATTCTCCATGTCTTCAAGGAAGGATGGCTCCTCCAATGAAAAAACATTCCAACAATAATTTGATATCAATTCTTTAGTGTCATGGATTATGCTAAGGGCCTCATGGATATTCATTTCACTCATATTCCAATACCCTTCAATGAAGTATGGTTCATGCGAGTGAACCTACTCTTCTTCTTTCTTCTTGATTTGATCAACTTCTTGAAGCTCAAGTGGTTATGGGAAAGTTGCCCTTGGTTATTAGTTAGCTGCTACAAGGTCTTCATCTTTATGCTCATGATATATTTGGCTTGCAGCAACATTTTCAAATCTGATCTCTATGTCGCCAACATAGATTTGTGAGCACCCATCAGTAGGTTCAAGAATTCACCAGTAGATTCCCTTGGGTCAATGTACATAGTATAATGTGTCTTGGAATGATATTCAATAGTTTCAAGATACTCTTATTCATTCTCATGTGAATTTTCCTCATATTTTTCAAAGTCACTTGGGAGTGACTTTCGATCCTCTTGATGTAATACTTTTCTACTTTACCACCCACAAAAACTGATGACTCATTGGTCTCCTCCACACTTGTGGATTGAAAATTGTTCCTTAATGAGTTAAAATATTCCTTATTGTGTCTAAATCCATACAACCAATAATCAAATTCTTCAAAAATAATTTTCTTATGTGTCTCTCCATGATGGAAACTACTACTACCCCCTGTTACCAGCTTAGCCCTAGGTTGGCTAGCCATCAATTCAAAACCCTACAAGTTGTTTGGTCATATTATAAAAATATGAATAAATGAGATTCTTAAATTCATATATATCATACATAATTTTAATAGGTCCCAATACCATTCTCTGATACCACTGTAATGTCACGTTTGGTAGTTTTGGAGAAATTTACAATTTGGGTATTTTCAAGCTTGACTAGTCTTTCTAGGTTTTTCTTCCCAACACCATTGATACTTTCCAAATTTATTGTGGAGGGTTATTATGGGATTTAAATCATCCTAAAATACCTCATATACTCAATGGTCGATTTAGAAAACTCATTTGACATGTTATTCAAGTTTGCATAATTTTGGCCAATTTCGAGCTTTGCGAGTCATGACTATAGGGGGTTCCAAAGGACTCCAAATGGTATCAAATTTTAAATGTAATGGTATGGTGAGTCTTAAAACATCTTGAAATGGTCCATGGAAAATGTGTATCATACTTTAGGCCTCTGAATATTGGTTTGGGGCTAAGGAGAAACAATGCAATTTTACTAGGAAATTGTGTTCAAATCCCCCCACTACAACAAATCATGGAATTAATGTCCTATTTAGCATCCCTTTTTAGTGTATTTTTGTTTTACATTGAGTGGTCAAACTAGACACTAAATGGGACGCATCATGGAAAAAAATTAAAGCGTCTAAAAAAGTCTATTTTTGCTTCCTAGATAGCATCCTTTATGGCGTCCAAAATAGCAACCATTTTTTTCCTTCCATAATAGTGTCCAACTTTGCTTCTTAAACAACATCTAGGTTTTCTTCTTAAATAACTTCATATTTTTATTTCTAGCGAGTGTCTATTTTTTCTTCTTAATTGACATCCCTGTTAGTGCCATATTTGCATCCTTAATAGCACCATGTTAGGATCTAAATTAGCATCCAATATTGCATCCATTTTTCTAAATTTGCACTATGTTTTACTTCCAAATATGTGCCAATTTTTGCTTCCAAATTTGCACCATTTATTGCTTCCTTTTTTTCATCATGTTTTTCTACCAAAATGACACCAAATATTTCTTCTCTTGTTACATCATATTTTGCTTCCTATGTAGTGTCATGTTTTTCATCCAAAGCAACATCTTATTTTGCTACCATATCAACGCCATGTTTGGATTCATCATTAGCGCCACGTGTTGCATCCTTTTTAATGCCTAGTTTCACATCTCTCAGTTTTTGGTTACTAATTTAGTTGTTTTTAGTAAATTTATATACAAATTTTGATGATTTTGTTTGGTCACCTATCTCTTATATTTTTCTTAATAATTTAATTGTTTTTAATCGATATTATAATATCATTAGGGCATGGAGAAATCTAACCACCAATATCCTTCTTGTAAGGCAGGCACTCTTCCATTGATCTCGCACCCTTTAAGAATTTGGGAACTTAACTTACAGAGTGCTCTATAATGGTAAAAAGGATAAACACACAACTTTGAGTATCTAATGGTCGATAAAGGATTATAGATTGTATAAGTTCACAATATATGATCAAGCAGGTTATGAAATCCATAAACATTTTCTAGGAATTTTGAACAAAAATCAAGAAATTGGCTTAATGGGATTGCAAAAATTAGTATTCTCTATAAACCGTAAGTGTATCACTATATGAGACCTATCAACAACAATTATCTTAGTGTGGATTCCAATGGTATAGTAGATAAGTATTATCATCCTAGAGCCATGTATAAGTGGAGAAATACGGAGAATCAAAAGAGGATGATCAACCCAATAGTTGGTGCTTCACGTGGATCCTATCCACCATGGGATGAGAAAAGTTCCTTATTCCATAAAGCTAATGAATATCCACAAGGACAAATGGTTAGGATAAATTGTGATGCCAATTCATAATATTTGTTCGCTTCCCAAGGTGAGGTTGCAGTGCTTGCACTGGGAGATCTACATGATCCCCAACAACATTGGATATAATCATATTCATGGGGACATAGAGTATAGGATGAGGCCATATTTTTATCTTTTTATTTAGAAAACCAGGCATGATTTAGAAATAGAATCAGATATACATAACAAACTACAATCATGACAGTGCATAGGACTACACTCTATAGTCATTGTGCAAATTTTGGAAATGGGTATAACTTCCTAAGGACTATGAACAACATCCATTTAAATATGAATGCAAAACCTTCCATTTCAGAGGAATACTCGATGGGAGTGAGTTCATTCTTTCTAACGTAAAGAAACAGAATCCAATAAATGGTACCTCTAGGGGGATACACATAACATTAGAATGCAAAATCAACACCCTAAAGAAGTTCCATCTAGATTTTGCATTGTAAACAAGAAATCGTTCATAATATAGACAAAATTTACCACGATCATAAAATAGGTCATATTTCACTTACCTATATCACAATGTGAATACTCTATTGGTCAGGTTTCCATTTTGGTCACTACAAAAATATCTTGTCATGAAAAAATCCATAATCTTTAGAATCCCATTATTATCAATTGGAAAATAATATCATATTTAAAGCATAAAATTCCATGTTCAAACACTTGTTTCAATAATCATATCTCATAATGAAAGAGAGAAGAAAAAAGATTGATAAAATCAAGAAATTAACTTTGATGTCCCAATGTGCTAACTGACCTGCAAATTTTCCTCCATATATGTGCTCTTCCCCAGTTCTTGCATAGAAAATAAGAGACATTATCGACAACATTGATATTCATATGTCCAGCCAATATTTTCAAATATTTCAATTAAATTTTAGGAGGATTAAGTAGTTTGACCTGTTAAATTACCAGCAAGATGGCAATAGACAACCAAATTCCCAATCTACTCATCTTATTTTACCTATATGTAGAGTGCCATGTCTGATTGAGAATTGGAGTTTGCACAAAAACTGGGTAAGTAGTTCCAAAAAACAAATTTCTGACAATTCAATTGTAAATGCACCTTAGGAAGTTCTAGTATTCAAAGGATAATCCAGAAAAATATGTGCTTTTTAGAAGACCACTACAATCAAGGTTTGACAAAATGTCTTAAAATTAAAATACACCTTGATATACCTACAAAGAGAAGTACTTTCTATAACACATATATCATATATAGCACCCATCTATGAATGGACACTGCTTTGCTAAGGTATTTAATGCATGAAACACTTCAATGCAAGTGTTGGCGTCATTCCATACTAGTGAATCCAACCACTAAAACCAATCACTTCAAGTTAGTTACTAGCCAAAAGAATTGCCACATACGGGCATCTGTGTTATCAGTAAATTCTTTGGAGGATGATTAACATAGGACCGGTAAGTTGATTCATTGCTAGAAACCGTGTTCATATCATTTACAAGTGAATAACTCCCATGAACAATTTATATTGCGATAAGTGATTTGTCATATCAATGATAATACTATATATTTAATATGTTTAAAGGGAAATTTTTCTAAGACTATCTATTTTGTATACTCCAAAAGGAATTGTTTTCTAAAAGAAAAAATTAAAAAATTAAAGATATGTCAACTGTTTGGTGAAAAGCATTCACTCATTACATAAAATTTGAACTTACAAGCAACCAAAGAAGAAAACAACCAATACTTTTGATAACAGCACACTTCATACAATACTTGGTACTGCATTCTAATCTTCATGATGAGTTAGTCAACCATGCACCAAATAGAAAAAATGCTAACCTCCAACAATCAGTCAAATACTTCGATCAACCATCATCAATAACACATAAGGATCCACAATAGACACAACCAATACCATTGCATTATTAGAAATTGAACTTGTATCAGAGTTTGGAACTTCAATGCACAATTCTTGTGCCATGTATCCACCATTAAGGATATGAACTCCTCATGCAGATATTTGTACAACACGTCATCTGCAAAATGGCATCGTTATTCATTCATGACAACATAAAATGTCAACCTATTTCCCACTATATAGACAAATCCTTAAAATGAAAATGAATAAGGAAAATGACCATTTATGAAAACTCTGGTTGTACAATTTTAAACCGTCATTCAATACAAATTGTGTAATATGATATTTTTTTAAGGCACTTTTGCAAATCAGACAACTTCCAAACAACAACCCAAAGTTGTGGAAGTAGTGAAATCAACTATACGACTTCGAAATTAGCTTACGATGCACCTGTGTTAACCTTTGGGATTATCTTTGCAGTTGAATAAGTAATCTAATGTTCATACCGTTCAGCATGGAATCAAAGACTCACAAGATTCTTGAACATCCATTTCTCCACAAAGAGAAACCACCTAGGATTTGGGACATTCAAGTTGGCTGCCAATATAGTTGGATTTAAATTTGTTTATTATCAACATTTTCATATAGTTATGCTACAATGTTTTAGAAGAAAACAACGATCTTCAATACTAATGTCAATATTAAATAAGTGACCAAGTTAGTAGTAATGTCAATAAAAAAAATTAGTGTTAAGGGAAGCAGCTAGAAGGTCAAACCACCATTACCATATCCATATATTAAAAAGTTATAATGAAATATGGTGTAGGTGAGACAGATAAGTGTAATGGGTACATGGATATGATCCCAGTAATGAAAATACAAAATATACCCACATACAAGTAAACAAAAGAGGAAAGTATGCAAAGACAAGAAGAGAATTTTTGGAATAGTACAAATTTTATACACACACATACATACATACATACATATATACATACATACATACATACATACATATATATATATATATATATATATATATATACACCTAACCATAGGAGAGTGATCATCTTTGACCAAGACTCCAGCAAAATCCAATAAAGTAAATGAGATATCATTTTGGACCTATTATCACACAAACTAGGTCTCTTTAGTGCAAAGGAAAAAGGTTCTAAGCTGAAGTGTAACTCAAAAGAGTTGTCAGTGTCACCTAACCAACTACTTCCCTCACTTTAGGTTAGATAATCCAACACATGACGCACTTCCCTGAGAGAAACTAAGTTTTAAAGATAGATGAAATTTTAGAATGACTTAGGTTGTTAGATCAACTATGAGTAAATTCTTGCAGTAAACTGACTTGATATTAAATGCTGAAGTTCAAATATGTTTTTGATGATCTTGATTAATGCATATTCTAGAATAAGGGGTTAAATATAGATTAATGTATATGAAATTCCCTCAAATTCCATATCCAAGTAAATAAATGAAATTTTGTTATAAATTTGCAAATAATATCATTTTTTTCCAACCAGTGATTAAGGTTTGTAATAGCAGAGAATCTTAACCTTCAAATAGATGTGAGATGAGGTACACATGAGTCTAAAACATAGGTTAGACCTAGAAATGCCAATCTCTTATTAATCTGAAACTTCTCAACCAAAGAAACCAACCTTCAAATGACACCTTGTAATTTTGTTTTTAAAGAAAGTTTAAATAGTGAATCATAACAAATTTATAAAGGTGATTTCCAACCATGAATCTACCATAGAATTTACTTTTCTAGAGCTGGTCTTAATGCATGTAAGTTACATAAAATTCTGGATCTATTAATACAGTAAAAGAGAGATGATCTAAGATTTTATAGGGACATAAAAGCTATGACTAGTACCTACCAAATACAAGTGGAAAAATAAGGTCAATTGAGGATCTTAAATCTCTTGTCTATGACCAATGCCTTATGGAATAAAAACAATGAAGCATATATATGACACTAGAAGGAGGTAGGAGTGAGTACTTTATAATCAATTCTGGAATTGATAACAACAATATCTTACTTCTGTTATGACATTACAATAGTCAATAACACTTCGGAAATAGATGAAAAATCATCCAAAGAATTGCCAACTTACCATATAAGATGTACCCCAAGGATTAGGGTAAGGGTCATACCTTAAGAGGGTAAGAGAAGCCACAAAATTAGTAAATTAGATCTGGAAATAACTAACTAGATATGGTTTAAACCCTTATCATCCCTCAAAATAAATAGTGGACCCACCTAAAAGATTCCAACAAATGGCCAACCCTCGAAGGGTCAATCCTAGGCCTTTTTCTTTCCTTTTTAGGTTTTCAAGGCTTGCTGATTTGACTGATGTACCTTTTGTATCTGTTATACCAGATCTAAAAACTTCCCTAGATAACATAAAACATGCAATAATTTTTAATAAAAAAATAGGAAATACGTGCCCTTGAGAATTCACCAAGACACCTACTAGGGCACACTTTTCCAATGGAGCAAAATTCCAAAATTTGTGATATTTTTTGAAATATGATTTCTACATTTTACAATTTTTCCAAATATTTTTTTTTTGTAATTTTGAAATATGTACAGCAGAGCTTTGATCAAATTTAAGAAGAGAAGGGGTTTAGTCCTTAACCCTAGGGAAATAAGAGATCAAGGTTAATGTCCCTTTTCAATTTGGATTTCAATATTTACCAATTAGAGCAAAGACTAATAACCCTATATAGGTTAAAGTAGCCTTAGCATAATTAAGGAAAACAATGAAATTCTAGGCCCTACTATTTAGATATCATTCAAGAGGAAAGTCTCCTCAAATAATATTGACAAGATACAACTAAATCCCTAACTTGCCTTGATTAAGGTGCGCAATAACAACACCAAACAAGAAAATTAAAATATCTTACCAACATCCACTAAGAAAAGAGCAAGAGAAACCTTAGATCCTTAGTCGTGAGTTAAAAACCATTCTTTGAATCAACCTTAAGAGATAGAAAAACCCTAAAAATTCATCACGGACTATTCATACCTGTAAAATAAGTTTCCTATTGAGATTGTACACCCATCAACATAGTAATTGACACTCTCTGTAACTTCTCTTAGTGTATCAGGAGTCTCTAGAACCTACACAAACAACAAGAGTATATGTTCTATGCAATGAAACAAAAGTATGCCACATATGAAATATATATAAAGACAACTTCCAATAAATGAAAAAAAATTATATGTTCATGCACAATTGTTTCCATTGGCATTCAGGTGCTTATTTTTTTATGTCAAGAAACCTAATTGCTTGGTCCTAGAAAACATAATGATTTCTCTTGAAACACATGTAGGAAACCTTAGAAACATGTCAAAATTTTACTTTAAGAGAAGTGTTTTTGAGTGGTGGACTGAGGAATGATAGCATGAAAAAAAGCACTTTCTCTGATAACAAAAGGCACATTCTTCTATATTGTACAAGTCATTCTTCAAGACAAAGGAAATGCAATTTTTTTCATCTAGTGTTGCTAACAATATGAGCAACATGTAATTAATAACATTGTTCATTAACATTTCTACTAAAGGAAAATGATTTTTTAGAGCGTCTCAAGCACATGATTCCAAAAAGTTGTCCATATGGAATATAGATCCATCGTGACGGCCCAGTATGTAGGAATTGGAGATGGAGGTGTGAAAATCCTATTTATATCTGCAGTTTAAACCATATAAACCTTGTTATATATAAGTAAATATGAAAATACAAAGCATGTATGCTTCTTTAGATTTCCATGTCAATGTTATTGAATAAATATTGTGTAAAAATGAAACAAAACTATGTGTCAAAGTGAGAATAAGTGAGAGGGTATAAAATATGTTCAATAGGATATGCTTTTGTATATAAATCAATAACATAAATGTGGGAATGAATTCACCATCTATATACCAAAGAAAGGATCCACAATAATACATATAATATACCTTATAAAGTGGCCAAAATTTATAGCTCCAATACACAGGTCACATTGTAGATATCATTTTGTAAACAACACAAATTTTCTTGCATTACAACCTCACACAGGTTTCCAGTACACTTAGAAGTAGCCTAAGTTACTAGGATTTGGATACAAATACATATATGGATATGGCCACCAGATTTTTGAAAGTCCAAGATCCACATATAGTAGGGAAACAACAAGCACAAAAAGGTATAGAAATAATTTTATAATAAATGAATAAAAAACATCTTTGAGAATCAAAATAATTCAAGAATCACAAGAGTAGACCTACAGGTTACAAAGAGAGAGTTCTCATACATATTACTAATAGCCATGCATGCACCTAATAATTTCATAAGTTCAAACGATCATTGATAATTGATAATTTTAAATATCATTTCAGCATGAACATGAAGCGAGTCATAACAATGTTTTTGTGAGCCACATCCACATGACTGTATCAACAACAAATCTTGAAGGCTAGAGAGGACTAAGTAATAGTGTGGGTGAAGTGAGGATAGATCATATCTCGACATAAGACTGTGACCATAATGATATATCAAACACCTTGAGAGAATACCCTGACATATCAAATATTGAGAGAATATATTTAGATAAGTATAGATCATACCTTGAATATAAATGGGGTTTATGGATTTAACCTTTAGAAGTTTAGGGTTTTGGAAAAAAATCATTAAAAAACAGTGTTTTTTAGAGATTAGTGGGTCAAAAAATTACTAGAAGTTTTATGACCCATTCAAAATTGTAGGATTGGTTTCAATTTCCAAAAATTTCATTTCAGTCACCACATGATTCAAATCATAAGTTCAAAATCCTTTTCCTGCTCCAAGGAATATTATTCATGGTTGGACTTGGTAACATAGGAAGTAACTAATAACTAATATAATGTCTCAAGATCAATGACCCTCATGGTTTCTTCCTTGAGGTAATGCATCTGTCCAACTGAGGCAAAGGTTGGAAAGACCGAGAGGGATTCTAGGTAGGGAAGCCTTGAAGGACATCACAAGTCTCTAACCATATTTTTTATTGAACCTTAGTACTTGTGCTTGGTTCACTCCTCTGTGCTCCAAATAAAACATGATTATTCATTATTTTTATTTTTATTATTTGGATGGGTAAATCTGGTAAACACATGCAAACAACACCTTCCAACATGGTATTTATCATATTACAATGAAGCAAATACATCTCAAAACTCATGGAGGTTACCTTTCAGATAGGATGTTGTGGCCTGAGGTATTTACTATGCCAAATTTACCAAGGATTTTCACCTTTTCCTAACTGCTTGAAACTCCTAGATTATGCAAGTGAGAAGGATGATGAGGGGTGAACATGTCTTTGGGGGGTCTGAAACTTGGTGGGGTGGGGTATTTTTTATTTTTATTATTATTTTTGAAAATCCATCTCATATTTCATTACTGAACATTGAAAAATATAGAACACAATAAGAATTAGAGCCAAAGCATGAGCATACAGATTGTGCCTCCATACATAGGCATGGAGAGATAGCATGGAATACTTTTGCTCTGAACTCAAGCAAATCTAATTTTTTTCCTAAATCTAAACAAACAACTCCAATCTAAAAGTTGTGATTTCTCCAAGATGAAATGGATCAGCTGCCTCATTAGAAGTTGTATGTAACCACCTTTTCCATAAAATAGAGATGACTAACAATCTAAATTATATATTTTCATTAATTATAGTTAGTCACAAGATTTGATTGACTATAGTTCTTTCCATAAAGCAGTTGACTGATTGCTTGTCGTCATTTCTATACAATTGCATTATTTGTACAAAAATGTGACTTTTCTTTTATTCTGTATTGAATTTATTTATTCATTTTATGACTGGACACTCAAAAGTATTTTGAAGGTTATTCTTCTCTGGTTTTCTATTGTCCTTCTTCACCTGTTGAAACCATAAATTTCAGTAATTCAAAATGTTTTATCGTTTTTGGTTCATACTCTTGACTTGTGTGCCATGCATTTACTTTTAGGTAGATGATCGTGCTTTGTTTCTGTGGAACAATGATCATATTTTAAATTTGATGTCAAAACACCGATATGCAATATTTCCATTGATGTTCCCTGCTCTGGAGAAAAATATAAGAAACCACTGGAGTCAGCTTTTGCACAGCTTGACTTGGAATGTGAGAAAGATGTTGACGGATATGGACCAAGAAATTTTCCAGGAATTCCAATGTAAGTACCATGAAGAGGAAACAAAGGCAATACGCATATAAGAAAAAAGTAAAATGACATGGAAATGTCTGGAAGTTGTTGCTGCTTCAAAAGTTGTAAGTACTGGACTAGTGTATGTGGCCTTGTAGCACATCTAACGGGTAGCAATTCTAGTCTGAAAGCTTCATCTGTTAGTTCACCATTTGTAATATTATTATATTAATCAATACTTGGGTAGGAAACTGAAGTAGTTGGAGGAATGTCACTTTTGTTTTGACCTCTTCCTTTCCAAGTGTATTGCAACATTTTATGACTGAGAATGGGATAAAAGTTGTCTTGTGGGTAAGTTTCTCTTAAGGAGGTCTTTTGGTCGAAAATTGCAAACTGAAATAGAGTTTTGAGATTTGGGTTTGAATTCCTTTTGCACAAATAAATATTAAATTATTTGCACATATATGTTATATCATTCTTTTCTCTTGTGAGATGGGTTGAAAGAAAGTTGGAAACAAAGAAATGGTTAAGGTATGGGTTCTTCGTTATTGGTCAACCGCATACTTTCTTTTAAGTATGATGTTACTTTGGCTGGACTACTACCTTTCTACCCATATGTTGTAAATATTGTTAGGATTATGCCTCTTATTGGCTGGAAGATGTGCGTTGATCTATTTCCTTACACTGCAATGCACCCTTGAGAGCCTGCATTTTCCAAGTATGTTCCTGTGAAAATATCTTGAAGAAAAATAGGATATTAGAAATTCAAAAGTTTGGATTGCCAGAATCTTTGGTAATTTGCCATGGTTCTAGCTTCCTTTCCACCCCGAAGTATGATAACCTTTTCTCCCTTATTGCAGAGATCCATTGATGGGCTTGAATTTAGTACATGAAGTTATTAATGTATTTGTTTATATATGGGAAATTTTAGATGTTTATGTCAAAATTGGGGCATATTTATTCTACTGCGTGTTTTCACTTCACTAGTGATATTTTGAATCTCAAATTATTCTATTACATTTTTTTGAAAATACCTGATAAGCCATCATTATATTAAAATGGCCTTTTCCTAGCCTCCTAGATACCCATGCAAGGAAGGAAAGTGCTTGATATCTTACTCCTAGAACCTTTTCTTGATGAAATTGGACGAGATAAACATTGGATAATTATATAGTCTAGAATATAGAATTTATTAACTTCTAAATTAATTCATCAGTTGAGCTTTCTGATATTGGGCCACTGTAAATGGAAAGTGGCCATCCTGATTACTTGCCAAACTCGAGACAAATTCACAGCAGCACCAAGGATCCCTATATGTTATTCTATTTTTGGATGAATCATCATATTTTTTGATGCAGTATTCAAGGCTATGGTTGTATATTGTACCTACTCTTATGCTAACATTGAGTTTTATTTCTTAGCGTGAGTATTTGGGTAGTCTTTGAATTGTTCCTTGTTTATGGCAGAATTATGGTTTTCCAAGTGATTTGTTGTCTGGAGGTTGGCATAAAGCTTCTGTGGAATCTTTATAACTGCAAGAAGAAACCAGAATCTTTATTGACCAACTATGTAGTGCAAGTTAAATTGTTATGATGGTAACTTTTTCTGTTCCAGGTTCTAGTCCTTAAGCATGCAATCTTAAACTGCATAATGCATTGCAGGTATAGCCTTCCTCATAATTATATGTTGAAAGACACGATTTATAGGACTCTTCATATCTTCTTAATTGATTAGTATTCTTATATTCTCGTACTAGAACTAGAAAGGTGTTCATGAATTAACTATCATAGGAAGACAAGTGTTTGATCAAAACCTTCAACCAGAATACACCAACAATTACCGTGTATAAAACTTAAACAATAACAATATTATAACTAATGAAAATAATGATAACAATGTACAAGAAATAAAGCATTAATAGAAATACTAGTAAATTTAATAACTAGTTAACAAAGAACAATAATAAATCTAGTCTAGAACCCCACTACTATAAAGTTTCTACGAGTGGGAGACGCACTAGGAATCCTGTTTTTCTTTGTGAGGGCGCATTATTCAAATTTCTCATCTCATATCATTTCCATATCTATATGAGTGTTGGTTTATAGTGGGTTTATATTGCAGTATCTTGTGAAGAAAGGGTATACCAACTAGAATAAGACACACTTACATCCCCAAGAACACATGAGGAGGGAGCAGTCCATTGGCAACTCAACATAGAAGAGGACCGAGGGTTCTGTAAAAGTGGGGCTGCACCAGTCTTTGGGAAAACATGACATAAATGAGGAACATTATACAGGATGTATTTATATTATATATCTCTTGTCTTCTTTCTCAAATCGTGACCATCTTGAAGGGGTTCCCAATACTTCTCAAAGATGCCAGCTACATGAACAACCAAGGGAATCTCTATAGACATCTTCAGGAAGAACATTGGGTTGATATTAATTTATTTCGATAGTTTTACATTGAAATTGCAAACCTATGAAAGAACACACTTCAAGCTGGGCATTCATTCCATCACCAAATATTGTCCATTTCACCAATGATTCACTATTGTTCCACTATCATTTTGTAAAGAGTACACAGTACTGGGAAAACAGATGATAACTTCAACAATTTTCCAGGCATGTTCACTTTCATTTGATTAAAATTATAAGTATGATATTATCTTGTCTCCTTTGATTATTATGATATAAAACTGTCATTATGGAATGCTAAGGCTTATGCAAAGATTATGTTAAACACTTTCCATGTGGAAACCAACTACGAACAATAGTATACCAATGCATAGCACACTTGTTTAAAATATGAGAATTGATAGTTAATCACAATCAATGGGAACCAAAGTGTTTGACCAAATTCTTCAACCAATTGCAATAGATATTGTGGGTCAGAATTCAGATTTGTGAAGGCACTACCTTCAACAAGGATTTCCATTAGATTCACTACGTTCTACTTCTAACTATGTAAACAACTATTAAAATAGTTTTCTAAGAACTCAATATGTCAAATTTACCCAATAAGAACAAATATGGATTCAAACTTACTTCATATCAAGGTGTACAAGGACCTCTGCTCCTTGAAATGATTCTCATGTTGTTGCAACTTCCACCCTCATTGGTTCTTTCCATGCTCCACCAATACCATCCAAATGATATTCCTTTTTCTTTAAACTTGGTTCTTTCATAGGTAAATAATATCCTGACGGTAGGTGGCCTACCCAAACATATTCCTTCCTGCATTATAGCAAGGAAAAGATTGTTTTATTAACCTGCTAATAACTGATAAATACTTCAAAAATGAAATCATAAATCACAACAGGTAGTGGAATTCTCTAACGTTTTATCAGATTATATCCTAGCAAATAAAATTTAGTAACTCTGATCTTAGAATTTAGAAACATTTGTCAAGCAACGTGATGCATGACAAAAGATATTGAAAACTTTTCACAATTTTGTTTCGGAGGTATAAAATTAGGACTTTAGATCTTCCAAATTTTAAATAATTAAATTGTTGTTATTGTCGTCCATAGTCTTTTTCCTCTAAATAGGGTCATGAGTCCTGGAAAACATTGAAATATCACTCCTCAAAATATTTATGAGTGTGAACCCCATTTTTTTGTATCAAGTTCCTTTGTATGGATAATTCATCATAATAATAGGCATTAATCAAGAACCATACCTAAAACAACAAACAATACAAAACTAGCAATCTACTTAAAAATTCACTGATGTTATGAATATGAAATTCATTTTATATGAACATATGTAGAACTGACCTTACCTATGTATAAGCAATTTCTTCAATATATATAAGCAATTTCTAGACAACAGTTCTACATGGGCAACATCAGTTTTACATATGTTCTTAAAACTAAAAGTTATATTTCATACATCAGTGAGTTTAAGTAGATTTAATAGAGGAAAGTATATTATGATCACTTAGATTATAAGTGAAATTAATATTATAACATAATATTAAGTTAGATTATAACATCAGGTGAAACTAAGTAGAACTAACAAAAAGGAGAGTATAATGGCACCTTTTCCATAATGTAAGATTGTTATTTTGTGGTGTTTGTTGTTTTAGGCATGAATATAGATAAATGGATGTTATATTAATATAATAAATTCTATATTCAAAATCATTATATATATATAAAAAGGGGTTCACACTCATAGAAACTTTATAGAAGTGGGATTATCATTAAGGACCTTAATTTGTAGAATCGTCATGCTTACCCATATTAGAATTTCTGAATGTTGTTGGTGGGATATAGAAAAATATACAAAACCCCAATTGCCAATAATGACCTCCAATATCATAGTTTTCTTTGTCTTTTGTTTTTGGAAAATGCATTTTATATTTCATTAATGGACAAAAGGGAATACATCATATCTCAAGACAAAGCTTGAGTATGCAAATTACCCCTCCTATCATATGCAAAAAGAGACAACATATCTGCTTTGGCTCCAATTCAATTGACATAACATGACATGACACCTCAGGAATACATGGTCAGCCCTGTTATCACAGGATCAAAGCTTTCAGGTTTTGAAGCGGGTTACTGTCACGACAATCCCTCCTACTTAACACTACACCACAAGGGGAAGATAATATCAAGAAAAGACAGACAATATCAAGAAAATTTTCATATAAAGGAAACAAATAAAATAAATAATCTCATAGTATAACAACGTTCAACAAGAAGAATGCATGTTTAAATCCCATTACCAGAAAACACAATTCAGATTAATCTTTAGAAAACGACATACAACCACAGAATCATGTTTCGTATTCAAGGCTAGTCATGTGCAAAACCTGACTAACTAGTTATGGACTATTTGTGCAGAAAAGCAAATGGAAGACCTACCCAGAACTGAACACAAAATGTAGAACCATATCCAAATATTACATATGAGCACTACAAAAAACATTCATGACAGTTATAGATTAAGTGGGTATGTGAATAAGCAAAGAAAAAATGCAGACCAAACAGCCACTCCACTTTTGCAAAAGTTTGGTATATGGCCAACTGTTGGCAATAGTTACATGCAATTTTTTTTGCCTCATAAATTTAAAGATACCATGATTGTATTTTGGGGTACTCTTACTCAGTAATAGCATTCCAGAACAATTGCACATGAAGTTTCCCGGACCTATAGGAGAGTGTTTCCGAGAGTGTTGCCTCCCAAACCCTCGTTTTAGGTGGCAAATTCAATGGTGGTACATTTATGGTCCATAAATCCATTCTCCCTTTGATCTATCCCTCACAGAATACATGACCAAAATGCATTGAACATGGGCACATGTTTTGGATGAATTTGGTGTAAAATAAAAAAGTACCCCCATTTTTTTTTCAAAGCAAAATTTGGAATAAAAAAGACAAAATTGTACCTCAAGCATATAGCTGCATCTACTGCATTAGAGCCGTATTATTTGGAAAGAGAATAAATATATATCCTCAATGCTTGCAGAATATTAATGCATAAATCATCCAATAAATAATTATCAAACCTGCAGTAATTCCCCAACGAAATCATCAAGACCAAATGTCTCAGAAACAATATCTTACTAAAAAAATATCAAAGATTTTTAAACATATAACAAATTCGACACCAATTCCTCTGGAATACATAAATCAATGGATGAAGGGGTTAGTTGGGGAAAACAGGGTATTAGACATGGAAATCATGATCTCAAACCCTAACCCTTGACTTGCGTTTCTTAGTTAAAATGGTATTTTTGACAACATTCTCTAAGGTTCCCCTTACGCGATTACTCTTACTAGAAGGTCCCATGTTCCAAACCTCTAACTCATTTCTTCTAAATCTTTTATGAGTTTTCATGTTCGAAACCTCAACCTCCTTTCATTTTTTCCCTCCAAGATCTCCCATATTAAAATACTCATGAACCTCCTTTGTGGTCTTTCTAGGCCCATTGATGGCATCCTTTCTCCTCCTCTTTCTCCTTAGAGTTCGATCGTTGCGCCTCCTCTTACTGCCATTTATGTTTTTTGGTATCAGAATGTGATGGGAATCATCATTATCTAGCTCCTCTACATATGCATCCTCATACTTTACTTTGTAAAACCACTTGAACCCTTGAATTTCTTCTGCACGAGCTTACCCACGACGTGCTCCCTACATTCAAACCTATTGCCTTTTATCGCTCGCGACCTTGTCAGATGATTGTCAGAATGGCGCTAGAAAAAACTAAGTAGTCATGTTCATGGCCTTCTATTTTTATTCTCCAACCTTAACAATCAATTAAGCAAGATTATGGGAAGGAAATGAATAATAGAAAATATATGTGGAACTATGTAGTCCAAAAATATGAAAATAAGACAAGCTTTAAGATAATGTACCTCCATACAAAAATTGCTATGATGAAGTGTGTCGTGGAAAACAATATGAGTGGAATATCATACAAAAATTGCTAAGATGAAGTGTGTGGTGGAAAAAAAAATGAGTGGCATATATTTTCACTCAAATACTTATTTTTGTAGTTAGTTGTCATGAGGTCAAGCATAAGGCCCTAAGATCCCAACAAATTTTGATTTGATTGAAGTAACCGTTACTCTAAAAAACAACATTTTAAGATAAAGAAAACTTGACGGCAAACTTTCATGGGAAAGTAACACTTCTATCTAATTTGTTGTGAGGAGAATCAACAAATTACAGGACACTAATTCAAGAAAAGGAAAGGACAATTGGTGCAAGATTTCAATATTGAGTTCGGAAAGAGAGTTGTTCAACTAGGAATATTCTAGAAGAATCCAATTTTTTTTATTAAATCCATGGGTGCATTTCAATAAAAAAAATGATGTTATTTAATGTTGTTCCAACCTACAACCAAATATAAAGCTAGTATAGAATTCCAATATCTTAAGGGAGATAAGTAGAAGCAACAACCTATTACACACAAGCAAGCATAATCTAAAGAAAAAAAGAAATGGAGGAACAAGAAGAAATGGAATGGAAGGAGAATAAGCATAGTGTGGCATTGGCACAGAATGGACACTGACATTTATCATATCATTTCTAGCAAATATGTGGGTCATTGACCTTGAAATTGTTCTCAAGTCCATTAATCGTAGATGCAAGGAAAATACATAGATAAAGGACCATAACTAGGAAATGGGAAGGGAAAACATGTGAACATATAAGGAAATCAACCTAAATCTTTCTCCCCTAGTGGGAAAGACACAATCATGCACCTAAGCTAAGGAAAATGATACTTATGGAAAGAAACTTAACACGTTCCATCAACTATAGTGGGAGGTTATAATGATGGCATCAATTATTATGGATTTCATCGTTCTATCACACATAAAATTAAGTGTGACACTACCATGTTGAAGATAAGTCCATAATTATCCTTGAGTGTGAAAATACAAGCACTACAAGTGTGCCTCAATATACAAAATAACCTTTATTGGCTATTAGGCCATGAATATTCTATGAAACCCAAATGTCTAACATATACAATAAGTATATGAATGATTTTTGTAATTATTCTAGTATTTGGATTCATTAGGTACACAACATACCCTTATTTTCAAAAGTGTTTTGAGCTGAAATCAAGAAGAGTTTGGGTCAAGCAACTAGTTGTACTTAAATTCAATGTTACTTACTACACGTAAATGAACTAGTACTACCACATTCTATCCCTTCTCAAGGTTTGAGATATCAAACCCATGGTATAGATTAACATTACTAGTGACTGAATTAATGGGATCCTAAGCCCTATTTATGCATTTATCAATATGTTGATCTTCACGGTTCTCTTTTACTAAAGTGAAATATATTATAGCTATTATGGTCTTGAGTTTATTTATGACAGGGTGGTCCTCTTGGATAGTGATGTTTATGATTATGATCTCTTCTTCATATAGTCACAATGATTGGATGCTCATTGAAATACCCATCATAAATAAATCCATATATGCACAACAAGGTTTATATCATGTGGAGGAAGAGATTTAGGAAAGTGATGTTAGGATTCAATGTTTCTATCCTCTTTTACACCATCTATGGAAGGATATTGATTATTGTGATTGATTAAATATTAAGTCACTAATTAGAGTGATTAGGTCCTTATTATACGAGTAACATTTTTAGATATTGAAATATGAAACAATAAATGCACCTTAATATTTTTCAATGCTCATACTTGTTACATTTTTCACCCTTGAATGGGATATTTATATATTCTAGTGCTGATTTATATGATGGATCACATACCTCAATGTCAAGTCCATTCAAGAGACCATTTCCTAGGTCCATGTCTACCAATGACCTACCATTGAAATACCCATCCAAACTTATTTATTTTTCATTCACAATAATGTATCTCCCAATTTGGTCTCCTATGGGCCCAAAGACCTTGTCATGCTAGAATTATAATGAAGATAAGGAAATTTCAACCACAAAGACACTATGTTAGATCCTTCCCTTAATGGTGATGATGATGATGATGATGATGATGGTGATGATGATGATGGTGGTGATGATGATGATGCTAATGATGATGGAGATGAGGATGATGATGATGATGATGATGTTGATGGTGAGGATGAAGATGACGATGATGATGATGAATAATACCACCGTAGATCCAAATCCTAGGCTCTATCAAGTGCTGAGAGGGATCAATCTCTCCAGGTGCAAAACTCCTTTTAGGTATTGCACTCAATGAGCTATCAACTTTAGTGTGTCCTATATATAGCCATTGATTTGATTTATGGCCGACATATAATATTTTTTATTATTTTTTATTTTATTAGGAACGAACATTAAAACATCTCCCCATACATGGTTTTAAAACCATATGCAAGGCCCTCCTAAAATTATGGGTTGTTTAGGAGGCCTTGCACATGGTCTTAAAACCATTTGCAAGGCCCTCCTAAACCATGTACAATAAAACCATGGGTTGTTTAGGAGGCCTTGCACATTGTATTAAAACCATGTACAATAAAAGAATGGGTTGTTTAGAAGGATAATTCATTTTTTTTTAATTTTTTTTTATTTTGTTTGGTAGGAACGTTACAACATCTCCCCCCATATTGTGTTTTTTCTGACCCGCTTTTTTTTTACGGATAATTAAACTTTTACTTTTTTACTTTATCGTTTTGTTAGGTAGGAACATTACAACATCTCCCCCATATTAGGTTGTTTTTCTCGCCGACATTTATTTTGGGTGATACTTATTTTTATTATTATTATTGTGTAAGTAACAAAAGTTACAAGATCTCCCTCATTTTAGGTTTTTTTTTTACTGACATTTATTTTCGCTGATAATTAAAATTTTTATTTTGTATTATTTTGTTAGTAACAAAAGTTACTCAACAAACCTTAGAAGATCTCCCTCATATTAGGTTTTTTTTTACCCATTTATTTTAGCGGATAGTTAAATTTTTATTTTTTGTGGACATGTTACAAACTTTACATCACGTTACAAGATCTCTCCCATAATACTCACTATCACTATTTTTTTTCCGACATGTTACAAACATTACTAACGTTACATCACGTTACAAGACCTCCCCCATAATATTCACTATCACTATTATTTTTTCTGACATGTTACAAACGTTACATCACGTTACAAGATCTCCCCCATACTGGGCTGTAGAGCGCCTCTCGATGCAATGATGAAGATGATGATGATGATGATGTCAATGATAATGATGATGATGACGATGATGATTATAATGATGGTTTAAATGTAAATAAATAGATGTAAACATAATACATTATGCAACAAGCTCATGTTCTCATGACATATCACCTCATAAAATCCAACATTGCTACAATGTCATCCGGATTCTTCATCCTCATCATCATCGGAGTCATCTTCTTCATCCTCATCCTCATCATCGGCATCGTCATCATCACCATTTCAGGGATTTGTACATGGAAAGGACTACCATGTACATGGAAGAGGTGTAGTGAATGGAAGCGCATTTCAAGGATTCATACTTAATGGGAACTTTTAACAATGCATTGATTCACATTCATATAAAATGTCATTGATTCGACATGACGATGATGATGTCAATGATGATGATGGTGATGATGGCGATGATGATGGTGATGATGATGATGATGCTAATGATGATGATGGTGATGATGACGTCGATGATGATGATGATGATGATTATGATGATGATGACAGTGATGATGATGACGATGAGGATGATGGTGATGATGATGACGATGATGATGATGCTGATTATGATGATGATGATGATGATGATGATGTTGATGATGATGACGATGATGATGATGATGATGATGATGATGATGATGATGATTATGGTGTTGATGATGATGATGCTAATGATGATGACGATGATGATGATGATGATTAATATGGTGATGAAATATAGGCAGTGTGTGTGCAATCTAGGCATGCAATTTGCATGATTTCATCCATAATACTATAACAATGTTTTCCTACACCTCAATTTAGTTTCATTGAAAAATTATGAAAAACATAAAGGGAAGGAAAAAAAGGGGAACAAAAAGGAAAAGAAAGGAAAAATATAAAGTAGACATGACAAATTCATGTATTAGGATGTGCATTCATAGTTATTTATGAAATACCGGAAGTCAACTTTGAAGCTTCTCCCTTTTAGGACGTGGGGCCTTATCAGAATTGGTTTCCTTAGATATGTAAGATATCATGGATTTCTCGAACCCTGATGTGTTTGGTAATTGAATGAATATCAAAGAATCACATGGATCAATGACTACATTCTTCTACATTGGTAGGGTCAGTGAATTTGTTTTGCTTGTCATGGGCATGGTATTCTTCATGGGTTGTGTAGGAATGTCAAGTCCAACCAATGAATGACATGGATTAACAACGACATTCTTCTCCTATATTTGTAGATTAATTGAGTTTTGTTTCTTTTCATGTCCATGGTATTCTTCATGGGAAGTGGAGGAAGTTAAAGCCCCAAACCCATGGATTGAATCGTAGAGCCCGTGGACTCAAATGACAGTAAATGTTTTGTTCTGGGATTATTTTAGTTATGAAATCTATGGCCTAGAAATGTTATTTGATCCCGCAGATTATGTTTTCATAGTTTTATGTGTTAATGAATTATTATGAATGTATTATTTATGTTAATGAATAAAAATTATATGTGAATTTAAATATGATCATTATGACAATGAAGCTCACTCCTTTTTTTTCTCCAACATCATAGGAAGCTCACTTGCCAAAAAATGAAAACAAAAAAATATCAAATTTGTGATGTCCAACTTTAGAATCTTGGAATTTGACCCTTGGGAACATTTTCTTCTTTTTTCACTATATTACCTACTCATTGTTTTCACGGATATTGTGATGTTTATGTTTTCCTATGAAATTTTTTGGAACCATTTTTCCCATTTATGGATTTCGAATTTTATACACATAGACCTAACATTTCCCTCTACCCTATAATTCTCAAAGTGGAGTTTGCGAAACTCAAGTTGGTTTCAAAAACCATACAAATTTCCATGTGATAGGTAGATTATCTTATAACTACACTAAGAAAAAGGTGGTGTAAACATTACATATATGACCATGACTTTGAGATTTCTTTTTACATATAATTCTTTATCATTATTCATTAAACATGTACACAACAATCCTTCTATAAAAACTAATTTCATAGAAACTATTAAAAAACCCTTAGTGAGTTTGTATTCCCACAAGTTCATACAAAACTCACATACCTACACTTCAAAACATATTTATGGAGTCCCAAAATAAACCTAGAGATAACGAAAAAAGAAGATAATTTCGTCATTTTTTTCTTCCCAAACACCATATAATGATAAAATCAAACATGGGAGAAAAATACATACCAGTTGGAAATATCCTAGTGTTTGTCTACAAAGATTACTACCTACAATGCAATTTTTTATGCTTGTTTAGATTGAATATTTTTACTACCTATAAGATTGTACTTTATCCCACCTAAAAACATATGTTGTGTTCCTAATCTAGAATGTGAATAACTTGTGAACTATCAACACAAAATCTAAAATTATGGTCCTGTTTAGTGTAATAGGCATTACACTTTTACGTTCCAAATGCACTTTTCCAATTTGGTGAAATAAATGAAAAAGACATAGTGCAAAATATTATTTGTTATTGGACAAATAAAGTACTAAATAAAACAGATTTGTGTAAAAGTCAATGATTCTCATTATAAGTACAACACCCTTAAGGAGTCCACATACAAAAGAACAATATAGGTCCCATGGGACTTAATGACATGTGTACCTATGTCTATAAACATATAGATATATTGTTTACCAAGTGAAACTATGGCTCAAAAGAATACATGCAAATAATCCAAGTGTTTCCATACAAATAATGCAAATAAACCTAATGTACAACCCAATGGATAACAATATTTTTATGGTCAATACCTCACAACCTCTATTACTTGTTATTGTTAGGATTATTAATCCTCCCTTGTCCAAATTTGGTCATATGTCTAAATTGGGAATCATGTCTAAATCAGGATTCCATCCAGTCTATTTATAGTCATTAACACCATTGGGTCCACTTGACCTAATTGGGGCACATGTTTCAGTTACTAAAGTGTGGGGAACACTAATTGAGGCTCACTGCCACTTATTGCACTTGATTGCATAAGTTTAGGAGCCTCCTAGATCAATCCCTACAATTTAGGAAGCCACTGGGAGTGCCAAAACCAACCAAGGTCAGTTCACTTCAGTTAATGACTAGTCAAGCTAAGTTAGGAGTCAGTTACATTCAGTTCTAGTCCTCTACATTCAGTTAGCGCTAGGTTTACTTGACTGAACACATGTGGGGCGCATTTCTCACCTACCACTGTCAGTTAACCTTAGTCAAAATTGAATGTAACACTTTAGTTGTGTTTTAGAGCTCTGATGAACTTCGGTTATGGTTTAGACAAGGTTAGTTAACCACTGAGTCCTCCGATAGTGATTTAGACAAGGTCTTGGTTACCTACAGTCAAGTAGAGTATAATCAATTCGAACTTCCTCATGTGGATTCGAATTACTTGTGGCTATTAAATCCATTGTACTTCATTGTAATTATCTATCTAATTACTCTTTGATTAATGAAAAGCATTCACAGCTGCAAGCCATTTTTGCACTGTTTCATTCTTTAATAACTGAGTAAATTGTGTGATCTATCATGTGAGTTGTGTGTTTGTCCACAGATCTATGTGCTCAATTTAATATGGTATCAGAGTATCAGTGGAAAAGGCACTTCTCCTCCTCAGATCTCCTACTGGATCATTTTTTTGTTTTGCAGGTACAACTTTGAAATGAATTCATCAGTTCCTCTTCTAACCCAATCCTCTGACTATCGTGAATGGGAGGTGAAGATGATTATGTTTCTAAAAAGACAAGGTATTCTTTGGGTGTCTTATGGACTTGGTAGAAAGTCTTCTGAGAGTGAAAATAAATGGCTAAATTCAAAGGATGTAGCTTGTGAAATAATGAAACTAGCTATTTCTCCTAGCTTTCCCTACCTCAATAGATCTACTAAAGATCCAGAGGAACTCTGGACAAGATTGGACAGAACCTTTGAAATGATTTACAAGGATCATAATAGCACTTGGAGAGCACATCCAGCACCATAAGCATCCTTGATCCAAAAATATAGGCCTCCACTCTCTCTGATGAATTTGTTCAAGATGAAGAAGAAGCAGAAACTTCTACACAGTCAATTCGAATTGAAGACAGTCTCCATGCAGTGACTCCTTCTCCTGATGCTCCGGAAGTTCATGAGATCTCTGATATCTCATCTTCTCATATTTATGAAATAGAAGAAGACACTCGAATATCTGATATTTAAGAAAAATTCTGCTGCACTTCCATGCAAACATTCACCGGTGATTTTCCTTTAAATTCTGTGCAAAATTTACTAGTAATTGCTTCCGAAAGTGAAGAGAAATTTGATTTTTCTCCCTCTAATGTTGCTTCTGGTGTAAAAATATGTGATACCTTGGATATTTTGGAATAAATATCATATTACCAGAGTGATCCATTCTCTCCCCGTGATCTATATTTTCCAGCAAATTCCTGCAGGATTGCATGCACCAAAATTCAGAATTTTGAAGAAGAAGAAAGCTGTGCATCCACCGTCTCGGTTAGCCATTTATTTGAATCTGATATTAACCTTATTGGATATGATATGATATTATTTATATCTGATATGATATTTCTTGGTTTAATATATCAATTTTTTAATCTTTCAGTACCACTTGTAGCTTTGCTCATCAACGGTGTGAAGAAACAAGTACCACAAGTCTCCTACAAAACTGTTGCTGGGGATTTGATTCCATTTCATAGTTTTGGATCTGTTTTGAACCTATTTATATATGATTGAATTTCTGATATGATATTATTTGGTTCATATTTTAAAATCCAAAAACCTTCAGCCATGCTTGTAGCTGCTCTCACCAATTCCGGTGTGAAAAATCAAGTACCGCACTTTCTCTTCAAAACTGCTGATGGGGATTTGGTGTTAGTTTTCTCATATGAGGTTGCTGATATTTTATTATGTGATTCATTATCTATTTCAGAATATATATCAGAATATGGAGCTCAAGCATTCTCTCTCAACAGTCCTAGTGCTTCTTTACCATTGATCACATGCTCATCTCCTCACAGAACTAGTAAAGAGGAAGATTTTCTGCATCCGCCTGGACACCTGCTCCTAACACTTGGGGCTGTTCTTACCAATCATAGTTTTCTATTCATGGATTCAAAATATCAGTTTATTTAGTGTTCCTCACATTCTCTAAATTCTCAAGAACCTTTTATCACTTTTCAGTTGACTTCAGTTGCTCTACATGGGTCCAGTCTTCATCCGGCAGCTGTCTATATTTCTGATTTAGTTGAGCATATCATTCTTCTTCCAAAGAGGAATATTCCTCCAGACATAATGATGGAGAGGTTCACATGCCAAGCCCTAGGATACCTGTGCACAGAAGAACCAGATTGATCCCGATTCTACCTGCTTAATTAGAGGGGGGGATTTTTTCCCATGTGGTTTTTTCCCCAACACCTTGTTTTTGAGTAGTTACTTTACTTTACTTGATGTAATGGGTGACCTATGGTCTTAGTTACCAGGGCCCACAGTTTTTCCAAGTTAGCATTCAGGGGGGGTGTTAGGATTATTAATCCTCCCTTGTCCAAATTTGGTCATATGTCTAAATTGGAAGTCATGTCTAAATCAGGAGTCCATCCAGTCTATTTATAGTCATTAACACCATTGGGTCCACTTGAACTAATTGGGGCACATGTTTCAGTTACTAAAGTGTGGGGAACACTAATTGAGGCTCAGTGCCCGTTATTGCACTTGATTGCATAAGTTTAGGAGCCTCATAGATCAATCCCTACAATTTAGGAATCCACTGGGAGTGTTGAAACCAACCAAGGTCAATTCACTTCAGTTAATGACTAGTCAAGCTAAGTTAGGAGTCAGTTACATTCAGTTCTAGTCCTCTACATTCAGTTAGTGCTAGGTTTACTTGAATGAACACATGTGGGGCGCATTTCTCACCTACCACTGTCAGTTAACCTTAGTCAACACTGAATGTAACACTTTAGTTGTGTTTTAGAGCTTCGATGAACTCCGGTTATGGTTTAGACAAGGTCAGTTAACCACTGAGTCCTCCGATAGTGATTTAGACAAGGTCTTGGTTACCTACAATCAAGTAGAGTCTAATCAATTCGAACTTCCTCATGTGGATTCGAATTGCTTGTGGCTATTAAAGCCATTGTACTTCATTTTAATTATCTATCTAATTACTCTTTGATTAATGAAAATCATTCACAGCTGAAAGCCATTTTTGCACTGTTTCATTCTTCAATAACTGAGTAAATTGTGTGATCTATCATGTGAGTTGTGTGTTTGTCTATGTGCTCAATTTAATAGTTATTAAATCTAATATCTCAATTCCTACAGTATCTAGAATTATTATGACATGTATCATCATCATGGAAGTCAAGGTTGTCATCATCATCATGATCATCAATTCCATATGGTACATCACCCCATCATCTTGACCATCATAATCATCAGCATAAAGTACATCATCAACAAAATTATTGTCATCATTGTCATTATGGTCACTCATATGCCATTAGGATTAATGTCATGTAATTTTTAATGTCATTTATATGTCGTTACAGTCATTTTGATGATAATATAAGAATTGTTTAGATGTCGTTACAGAAATTTGGGTTCCATTAGAATCAATTAGGATCCAAAAGTGATACCACATGCATAATAATCATTGACATCCACATTGTCATCATCATCATACAATAAATCAACATCATTGTTGTCATAGTCATCATCAATATAATTACAATAATAATAAGCAAGGATCCCTGCTACCTCAGAAGAATGGATTATATAGTATTATCCTTATCAAATCATATCCATACACTCCATCATACTTATCGTAATGTATCATCGTCATGTTGTTAGGGCCAATAGGATGCCATTAGAGTCTACTAAATGTTGTTGGGGACACTCAAATTCCATTAGAACAATTTAGGTGACATTAAGGTAATGTACCCCTCATTAGGATTAATCAAGATATAAACGTTCCATGATTACGATCATTTAGCTGCCACTATGATAAATCAAGATCCAAAAGTACTATCACATTCAAATCATGATCATCGATATTGACATTAATATATCTAACGTTATGATAGACGTTTTCCGAACACAATTCCTATCTCGGTTCCTTTCGAAATTTCTGGCATTATTCCAAGCGATATACCTGCATCTATACCTGGAACTATGTTGGATGTTTTATAGGCACAATTCCTAGATCTATAAATGGCGATTTGTTGTATGTTTTTCTTGCCAAAATTCATGGCACAATTCCTGTCGCTAACCATGGATTAATATATGGTGTTATGCTATTCAGGAAGTTTTTTTGGAGGCTATTCTTGGAGTTATATGTGATGTTTTTTTGGACGCTGATTGGGATGTTAATTTGGGTGCTAATTGGGATAATAATTGTGTTGCTACTTGGGATGCTAATTGGGACATTAATTGGGATGCTAATTGGAATGTTAATTGGGATGCTAACTGGTATGTTAATGGGGACACTAATTTGGGCGCTAATTGGGACGATAATTGGGACGCTAATTGAGACGCTAATTAGCATCCAAAATAGCAACAACTTTTAAAAAGGGACGCAAATAACACCATTAAAATCACCATCCCATGGAAAATCGTCCACTTTGTCCAAAAAATGATGAAAAATACACTAAAAGTGATCATGGATGCAAAAAAGGAAGCTAAAAGAGACGATAATCACAGGCTTTTGTTGTAGTTACCCAAGGGTGAAGGCCAAACCAGCTCTCTAACTCAAGTACAAACCTCCCAAGTTTAAGGAAAGAGTATAGGGACTGATATAAGACCTCATGGACTATAATTACACATGGTTATTAGTTCATAAAATTGGTTATATATTTCCACATTTGTTTGATAACTTTCAGTGAAATTTCTTATGGGGAAATTGCATAACTAGCTCGATTTTGACATATGAAAGGTAGAGTTAAATGTTAAGATCGGGATGTGAAATATAGGAAAAATATAAAGAAAAAAATTTGATTCTAAAAAAATATTAAACACTATATAAATCCTTTCATACAATTCTTGTATACAACTCATTCAGTATGGGAATCAAATACATGAAAACTAGTGAATTAGTAGCATGGAATTGCAAGAGTTCCACATATGGATTTCTTGGATTTGGACTCACACAGCATATGGAAATTAAATTAAATAGTAAAACATCATATATGGCTGTCATAAAAGCAGAAAATATAGATAATATACCTCATACAAATCTGATATAAAACTACTTCAGGATTGAAGCAAAAATCCATGAAAACTAGTGATACAATGGCATAAGAATGCAAATTTTCACATAGGAATTTCCTATATGTTGAACTGAATATCATATGGGAATTAAATAATATATGGATTCTCCAACATCATAAAACTCGTATGAATGTCCTCACACAAATATGATATAAAGCTACTTCAATATTGAAGCCAAATCCATGAAAACTAGTTATTCAAGAGCATGGGAATGTGGGCCTCTAACATATGTATTTTTTATATTTAGACTTACATAGAATATGGAGATGATATTACAGAGACACACATCATATTTAATAGTTTGGTAACCAAATATACTCAGCAAAGCACAAGCACCACTCCAACAAGTGCGCCCTCAACATCAGAGTGTGGGGGGGTGGAGAAGAAGGAATGAGAGAATAGGGCAATATGTGATAATTATATTGTATGGTCCTTCAACCTGGAAATAAAACTAATTATTTAGTCTCCAATTATAGGTCTATATTTCCTCTCTGTCAAACAACTTGGAAAAGAATCCAACTCCCTTGAAATTGGTTCACAAGCAGGGAGAGAACATTCACCGTGCAATGGACAAGCAAAATCTATCCAAAATTTCAAAGTCCAATTAAAAAATGATCAAAATTTATTCTCATTCTTGATTACATCCTTTTTTTAAATTCATGAGGCCTCCTAAGTCGAATTTCCCTCCATGGGATTCCTCCAACTCATCTTAGTGGTTTAGTAACTCTCATGACACTCGACTTCCTCTTTATGCTCCAATTCTTTTCCCAATTCGAATAGCTTCCTTTAAATCACAAATTCGACCTATTGGTGTATACTTTTAGCCCTATCATGTCATATTTTTCATATGTCTGCAATCAGGTCTGAATTTTTCATAATTGTCATAGAATATTTCATCATTTGTTGTCATAGAATGCATGGAATCTCCTTCCAATTGGCACACCTTGTCTTCTAGTTTGTTGATCTTCCATGGGGGTTACTCTCCTTTATCTATTCGAATTCATTGGATCATCATATGATATTTTTCATGACATCACCCTCCAACAACGTTACATTACCCATGTGTTCTAATTTGGATGAAGATAATGCCAAGTGTGTGGGGAATCTAGTCATCCAAAGGCTCCACAGGCTTCCAAGCATATTCATGAACCCATTCCACCTTATTTTCATAGAATTTATCATTTAGGTTACCCATGTAAATGTGAATATGGTAAAATAAAGTCCTTTTGGGTCCCATAGCCCCTTATTACAAAATTTGTGTCTCCTTCTCAACCTAGGGAACTAGTAGGTTGGTGGAACATTATTTGTAAGTAGTATTGTTAATAAATTATTTAATTGGGAACATGACAATAATCCCCACTCAGTATTGAGTGTCCTCAAGTGATTTCAAACATGAATTTTGAATAACCTTCTTTCCTTCCAAAACTTTGCTTGAACCCGTAGCTGCAATTTGAGTAGTGGCACTCATGCACTACACTTGTGCGTTTGAAAAAGTAAAGATATTTCTATATTTGAATATTGGTATATCATGTTGAATCATGACTAACACCAAAAGGATTAATAAAATCCATCAAAATAAAATTCACAAATAATCTTTACCTCTTTCTTTTGGAAACCTTTTGTGAACTTTCAACCCCTTTTTGCTTCTGTATAATTCTTTGAAGTTGGTACTGAGTTTCCAAAATTGAATTTCCATGATTCCAAGAAAGTTTCAAAGAGGAACTACCATTCGTGTTTCTTCTCTATGCTTATTACAATCACCTTCTCAAGTGCTGACTCAATATCCCCTACTTCTTTTTTCCCCCAAAATTGGAACTAAGCAATACCAGGATCCCATTGCTTGTATTTCACCCTTCCAAACATCATGAGTAAAAAATATAGATCATAAAATTAAATAAAAACATCATACAAATGTACATCTAGAAGGTACCTCATCAAAGAATCACTGAAAGTTCTTATATATTTGACTAAGCATATCATTATGTGGCCCATTGACACAAGCATCATGTATTTTATCAAATCTACCACACTGACATAGGTAAGGATCCCGTGTGCTATAAGTTTTATCCAAAATAATTTAATATGAATCAAAATAATAATCATCCATGTGTTCTTTCATCCAAGAAGTGAATAAACAACCTCCACCAAAATTTGAACAAAATAAGGAACAAATAAAACATGAGGTCTACAAGTGACTCAAAGAAGTCTCATCAATACAATCATGAATATGTATATCATCATGAAATAATAAAGGATTTTTATGCCAATAATAATGTTCTTCAATCATATATCTCTTCACCCATGTGTGGGATGAAGTTCCTCCAACATCAAATGGACTATGCAAGGAGCAAGGAAAATCATGAGTGTCCAAGTGACTCAAGTGAACATCATAGGTGCATCCATGTAGATGTGTATCATCATAATGTAAAAAAGGATGATGCTGAAAATATTAATAATCAGGCACTCTGGTCCTTCCATCACCAAAAGGAGAGATAGGAATCCCATACTCCTCATGTGGCACAGTAAAAAATAAACCTTTCACCCATACTTCGTTAGGATGAATGCTACAAAATGTGGAACTGTAGGATGTAGGAGAAATAACCAACTCACCCAAAGGATTAGAAAGTGCAAAATTTTCATCATGTGAAGGATCCATAGGGGTAGGAACATGAACCTCCCTAAAAAATGTAAAACTTTCCTCATATCTTGATTCTAAGATAGTGGAATCATGCTTCTCTAAAAAGTGTGTAACCATTTTCAAGAGGCAACTCAAGTTCCTCTTCCACCTCAACAAGTGATTGGATCTCATCAAACTGATCTTCAAACACATCAATAACTTGCAATTTTCCATTTCTGTCATGATCCCTCATGTAATGAGAATCCTCCAAGCAATCTACCATATGACAATTTGAAACATAGGAGGAAGAACAAGTATCTTGCAACATCTTAAGAAGTTTCTCATTTTTAGTTTTGAGCTTATTAATATCCTCATTATTATTCAAGTATGCTTCATGTAACCATTCATTAATCCCAACAAATTTGTTTCTATAAAAAAGGAAAGACATGAAATTACCTTCGATTGTGCACATTGCTCTTTGAACCTTCTCCATCTCTTCAAGGAAGGATGGCTCCTCCAATGAAGAAATTTTTCAACAATAATTTTATACCAATGATTTAGTGTCATGGATTATGCTAAGGGCCTCATGGATATTCATTTCACTCATCTTCAATGACCCTTCAATGAAGGACGGTTCATGGGAGTGAACCTACTATTCTTCTTTCTTCTTGATTTGATCAACTTCTCGAAGCTCAAGTGGTTATGGGGAAGTTGAACTTGGTTATTCATTAGATTATTCAAGGTATTCATCTGTATGCTCATTAAAAATTTGGCTTGCATCAACATTTTCAAATATTATCTCTATGTCACCAACATAGAGTTGTGAACACCCATTAGTAGGTTCAAGCATCCATCAGTAGATGACCTTTGGTCCATGTACATAGTAGAATGTGTCTTGGAATGATATTCAATAGTTTCAAGGTAATATTATTCATTCTCGAGTGATGTTTCCTCATCTTTTTCAAAGTCACTTGGGAGTGACTTTCTATCCTCTTGATGTAATACTTTTTCTACTTCACCACCCACAAAACTTGATGACTCCATGGTATCCTCCATACTTGTGGATTGAAGATTGTTCCTTAACGAGTTCAAATATGCCTTATTGTTTCTAAATACATACAACCAATCATCAAAGTCTTCAAAAATAGTTTTCTTATGTGTCTATTCATGATGGAAACTACTACTACCCCCTGTTACTAGCTTACCATTAAGTTGGCTAGCCATTAATTCAAACCCTTAAATAAGTAGCTTGGTCGTATTATAAAAATATGAATTAATGAATTTCATAAATTCATATATCATAAATAACTTGAATAGGTTCCAATATCATGCTATGATACCACTATAATGTCCCTTTTGGTAGTTTTGGAGAAATTTACAATTTGGGCATTTTCAAGCTTCACTAGTCTTTCTATGTTTGGTTCCCAACACCATTGAAACTTTCCAAAATTATTGTGGAGGGATATTGTGGGATTTAAATCATCCTAAAATACCTCATATACATAATTTTAGAATCAGAAAGTTCATTTGACATGTTATTCAAGTTTTCATAATTTTGGCCAATTTCGAGCTTTGCTAGTCATGACTCTAGAGGGTTCCAACCGAATCCAAATGGTCTAGAAATTTAAATGTAATGGTATGGTGAGTGTTAAAAAATCCAAACATATTCTATGGACACTTTTTATCATACTTGAGGCCTCTGAATATTGGTTTTGGGCTAAGCATAAACAATGCAAATTTACTAGGAAAGTGTGTTAAAATCTCCCCAAGGGTGAAGGCTAAACTAGATCTCCAACTCAAGTACAACCCTCCAAAATTTCAGGAAAGAGTATAGAGACTAATATAATACCTCATGGAATTTAATTACACATGGTTATTTTTTCACAAAACTGGTTAAATAGAGTTCCACATTCGTTTGATAACTTTCAATGAACTTGCTTATGGGGAAATTGCATAACTAACTCGATTTTGACATATGAAAGGTAGAGTTAAATGTTAAGATCAGTATGTGAAATATAGGAAACATATACAGAATAAAAATTTCTTCCACAAAATTATTAAACACCATAGAAATTCCTTCATACAATTCTTGTATACAACTCATTTAGTATGGAAGTCAAATACATGAAAACTAGTGAATTAGTAGCATGGGATTGCAAGAGTTTTAGATATGGATTTCTCATATTTTGACCGACAGAGAATACAGAAATGAAATTAAAGGGTAAATAATCATATATGGCTTTCACAAAATCATCAAACTCATAGAATATACCTCATACAAATATTATATAAAACTACTTTAGGATTGAATCCAAAATCCATGAAAACTAGTGATACAATGGCATGAGAATGCAAGATTTTCACATAGGAGTTTCCTGGATGTTGAGATGAATATAAAATGGGAATTAAATTACATATAATTAAATATTATATTCCTTCCCCAAAACCATAAAAATCATATAAATGTCCTTACACAAATCAGATATAAAGCTACATCAATATTGAATCCAAATCCATGAAAACTAGTTATTCAAGAGCATGGGAATGCGAGCCCCTAACATATGTATTATTGATATTTAGACTTATATAGAATATTTAAATTAAATTAAATATATATACATCATATTTCACATCTTGAGTAACAAATATACTCATAAAATCGCAAGAACCACTCCAACAAGTGCGCCTTCAACATGAGAGTGTGGGGAAATGGAGAAGAAGGAATGAGAGAATATGGGGATAGATGAGAATTATATTGTATGGTCCTTCAACCTGAAACTAAAACTCCTTAATTTATATCCAATTATATTTCTAAATTTCCTATCCATAAACCAACTTGTAAAGGAATCCAACTCCCTCGAAATTGGTTCACAAGCAAAGAGAGTGAACACTCACCGTGCAATGGACAAGCAAAAGCTCTCCAAAATGTCAAAGGCCAATTAAAAAATTATCAAAATTTATTATCATTCCTCATTACATCCTTTTATTAACTTCATGATGCCTCCTAATTTCTAGTTTCCCTCCATGGGATTGCTCTAACTCATCTTAGTGGTTTAGTAACTCTCATGACACTTGTCTTCCTCTTCATGCTCAATTCTTTCCCCAATTTGAATGGTTGTCTCTAAATCACAAATTTGATCTGTTGGTGCCTATTTTTATTCCTGTCATGTCATATTTGTCATATTTCTGCAATCAGGTCTGAATTTGTCATACTTGTCATAGAATCTTTCATCATTTGTTGTCATAGAATGCATGGAGTCTCCTTCCAAGTAGCACACCTTGTCTTCTAGACTCTTCCTCTTCCATCGGAGTTACTCTCCTTTACCTATTCGAATTACTTGGCTCATTATGTGATATTTGACACCACATCACCCTCCAATAACATTACATTACCCATGTGTTCGAATTTGAATGAAGATAATGCCAAGTGTGTGGGGAATCTAGTCATCCAAAGGCTCCAGAAGCTTCCAAGTATCTTCATGAACCCATGCCACCTTGTTTTCTTAGAATTTATCATTTATGTGACCCATTTAAATGTTTATATGGTAAAATAAATTCCTTTTTGGTCCCATATCCCCTTACTACAAAATTTATGTCTCCATCTCAACCTAGGGAACTAGTAGGTTGGTGGAACATTATTTGCAAGTAGTCTTATTTTGAAATTATTTAACCAAGGACATGACAAATTATTCTGCATTTTGGAGATAAAGGGATGGTGTTTCCATGAGAGGATGAGGAAAAAGGATCTAAATTCTCTTTGATGGGAGAGACTGAATTCCGCAACGATAAGCCTTCTCTAGAGGATCTAATCAATATGGCCTAGGAGAAGCCCCGACTAAAGTATCTCCCTTGTGAACCACAGAGAGAGAGAGTAGGAAAACACCCCTCAATAGAGGGGATATTTCTTGCAGTATATGGGACCTACTTAGGGATTTTGTTCCTTTATGGTGTAAGTATTGTGTAACAAGTGAGATTAATGTTGGGAATAAATGTAATTTAACAAATGAAAAAATATGCCAACCAAAATAGATGCAAAATGGTGCAAAGTGAGTTACATGTGGTTTAGTGCAAATGATCCCACGTGTAGGTTCTTTTAATTACAAGTTATGTGGACTTGTGTTGATCCCATTTTTTTCATCATTTTTTGGCTACTAATTTACATGTTTTGTCACCTTTTGGTATGTTTTATGTCATGCAGTTCATTATTCAGTCCCAGGTACGACTATATTTTTGGTTTATGCAAGTTATGATTTATCTCTATTATTTCATGAATTTATTGGTTAAATCCGATGATATTTGATGATATGCTAACATATGAAATCATTGTTTCATATCATAGTCCTTGGTGAACCAACAAGCAGGAAACGTATCCATCCTAAATAGGCATAGTGCATATCCAGCTCACTATCCATCTCACCATTAAATCCACCAAGCCTACCGTGCATTGTTGATGATAGATTCTCAAGTTTTAAAGCATGAAACAATCTACAAACTACCTACTTTCCATGTGCCTGGGTGAGAGCATGATCCTCAGTTTAGAAGGATTTCTAGCGCGCTGCCTCTGTTTGACACCTTGATACCATCCACACCAAAGCAGAGCCTATATGCCACATCACGTGCCATAGAAGAAGCATTTCGTGAAAAAGGACGAAAATGTTATGTGTTGGTCATTTGATCAGTTATTTTTCATAATGATTGACTTATCTTAAGAGAATTCAACCACTAAAACGGTTGACTTTATCACCCTTTACAAAACTCTCTCTCTCTCTATATATATATACAAATGCTTCTATGCGAGAAGGGGGTTAATTAGCCAGTTGATACATGTGATAATTTTTTATTCTAGAAACTATGTAATACTTTTCTTCAGTTTAATAAAAGTTCTTCTTATGTTGTGAATGATCGTGTCTTAGTCACATTTAGCAAGTCATCACTCTGATTGCTGGGAGGGCCCCTCATCAACCAAAGATTTATATTCCTATGTATTTTTGTTATTCCCTTTTTCCAATTAGCGTAGTTTTATTTGTAATTTTTTTATGCAATTTCGTTACTATAATCATCCATGTCATTTGCTTCCTATAGCATAGATTACCCTATGATATTATGTTGTTAATGTAGTTTCCCTTTATGAGTTAAGCAATTGGTTGTGCACAAATTTGCTTTCAATTTCCTTTTCAAATCTTTCTAATTTAATACTTGGTTTTATGATGATAGAATAGATTTATTTGATATTATAGGATCCAATTACAGTAGGTTCAATTCTATTTTGTTATGAATTCATTCAGTTATATTCCAGCTTGTTTAATAATGCAATAGATCATGATGTCTTTAAATTATGAATTGTGTTTAGCTTATTTTATAGATTGAATTTAATCATTAGGTAGGTTTAATTCATGTCCTTTAAATTTCATTATCATGTGCATGGATCAGCTGATATCAAATTCATTTAGATTAATTATTCCTTGACATTTTAGTGCTTTTTGTGTGCATACTATCATTCATACAACTTGTTCTATCTGTCATCCATACCTTTGCTCCAGTCTATTATCCAACCTTTCATTCATCCCTTAGCGTTTGTAATTTGTTTTAAGCCTATTTCTTTAGTTTTTCAATTATGTTTTGATTAGTGGTAGTTAGATAATAGTTGTGTTTCTTCTTAAAGTCTCGGGTTGGACTATTTAAAATACTTATTAAATTGTATTCTTATTTCTTCCTTCTTTTCATTCAATGTTTAGAATTATGTCATGCATTTTGGTTTATTGTATTGCTTTGTAAGTATATCTTTGACTTGAATTAATTTCACTCTTTTATATAGTTTAGAGTGAGATATGTCAATGTTAGGAAAATATGTTAGTACCTTGTAAATGGATTATAAGCAGTAGGATCCGTCCCTTCCAATTGGGTGGTTAACAAAAGGCACCTATAGAATAGGATTAAAACCATATTTATTAAGTTTTCTAGTTTCTCTTATTTATTAAGTTTTATACTTATTTATAAGTTAGATCTACCTTCTTGTAGTCTTGTTCCATCTTTTGTAAGTTAGGATTTATTTATTTATGAAATAAATCATCATGTTTACTATCACTTGCAATTGGACATTTGTTAGTCTACATATCTTTGTAGATGTTAAATTAGACTTGATTCCATTTAGTTTCTTCACTTCATTTGAAAGTCACTTTGACACTTCTCATGTTCATGTTCCAATCACAGTGAATCCTTATCGAGTCAACATAACCAAGGAGAGTGAAACTAGATAGTTTAATTTAAAACTATTATGTACATTCATTAGTTGCATGTATAGTTCTTCTTAAAAACATATCCAGTTGTTGCAATTTTGTGCAGTTAGTCTTTAAAGTTGTTTAGTAGTAAAATAGATCTTCTTATAGAGAGTAGTTTATTGTCATAGAATAAGCATTGTCTATAACTTTATCTTATAGTAATTATTTATAGAGTAGAGTAGTATAACTTGATACCACTCTTGTCTAGTACTTCGTTCTGGTTCAATTACCTTGATAGTTGAATTCTTTAGAGTTTGAATCGGTTTTTCATTTTGAAATATATTTTGATCTTTTGTTTGTTAAAATATTTCCATGACACCATAGGAATCCCTCTACCTTCACATATATTTTGTTTCAACTCTAAGCCTACCAAGACTAGTTGATAATTAAATATTAGGTGAATTAATCAAGATGATATTTTACCCAACATTTTGGCGTCATTTCCTCGGTGTTGTTCTGTAAGGTAGAATAGATATGAATTTTAGTAATAGGCTGGTGGTGGGGGAGTGGTAAGACGAGAAGTAAGAATATGTGCATCTGTTATAACATGTAATACTCCAAAAATTCATAAAATTTTAAAATTTTTCATATAACATAAAATGTTTGCAGTCGTCACTGCTGAGGAACATCTAACTGTTAACGAATAACCTAAATAGGTTTAAACTATAACCAATTCTTTTGTTAATCTCTAGTTCTGCATACTTATTGTTTTTTTTCATAAATAATTGTTAAGAATTTGATTTATCAAGTTATGATTTGGAACAACAGGAATTGAAACATCTTTTTGATTTCTTAAGTGCTAAGTTCATTTTACTATTTTGTGAAAATTGTGAAGGAACTTCAGTTGATATTTGAGGCTTACTTAGCTTTTTAGCTAATGCAGTGAAGTGATGCTTCTTTTACAGGTCCTATACAAGTAAGATGATTTGTAACCAGTTTCTGGATCAAGATTATTATCTCAACTGCATAAAATATAATGCTAGTAATTTTATTTACCTTACAGTTTGTGTCAAAATGGATGAGGTATCATTGATTTGTGCATTTATGTTTTAATTAGTTTTCCAGTAAATATAGGTGCTTAGGAAAACTGACATAAACCAGTTGTTCTTCCATCTTGCTTCAACTATAACAATTGAATATCTAACTTTTATCTACATATTAACAGTTAGGTCATGTATGTAATCCTAGTGAAATGTAAATCGTAAAACAGGTCCTTTAATACCTTATTACTTGTTACTAAGGTAATTCCAAGGATATTATTTTCAACAATAATCAACGCTATGTAAACTAAGAAAACTAAATATATGTATAGTCCTATAATATTCAGTCATAAGACCTAAATATTATGCACAAACGGACTTTTAACTGCTTAGATATTCATCAAGTAAAAATATGATATTATGAATATTAAATTGGTACATATTAGTGTCACTAATTTGTGAGAGGAATGGAATATTTTCCCCTATAAAATCTATTCAACCTAGTCTGCACATGACTTCATCTCTTAAGGAAATATGGTGTAATCATCATTATTTCCCTATATCAAATCTAAGTTTAGAAATACTTATATTAAGAAAGTAAGCTATGGAACTATTTATTGTTGCAAGCTTAGACACAGATGTTTTAACCAACAATTGCCCTGAGTTTCTTTACGAGGTCTTTTTACAAAGTCCAAATTTCTTTATAGCATTATGTTTATTATTTTAACAAGGTTAATGTTTTTCTTTCATAAGTTCTTGCACAAATCCATGGTTGATAGAAATATAACCCTAGTATAAGCATGGACTATTTCCAAAGGTTGTAAAACATGGCTAATTACCTTATTATAGTTTCTATCTTCCTACAATACTCGTTAGGGTTTAATTGTATTAAGTGTTATATATAAAAAAAAATGTCATAACGATAGTTCCTTTATAAAAATTTTAATGTGTGCAGGTTGCTCCAAGAGGTCTTCGAACTATAATATGAAACCCACTTCTCACAAATAATTTCAATGCCATGTGGTCATTACTTGATGGTTAGTTTTTTGTTGACCTTGGGAGCAATATAAAAGTGTTATAAAACCCTAAAATCACATTTTCCCTAATCTTCTTGTCTCTGCTATGAAATGGATGACATGCAAGCTCATGGCCGCATGGCCTGACTATCACTCCATTATGTGTAAACATCATCGCCAAAGTCATCTTTCTTCTGCATATAGAGGTTCACGTGGCCACTGTCTTCCTCTAAGGGTGAGGTCATTTTTTTCCATTTAACTAACTATGTGGGTGATGAAATCTGTCATGGTTACTACGTGGACTTGAACTCTGTTCAATTGTGGTGTAGCCTTGTAACTTGACACCTCTCGTCCAGGACTTCAGAAGTTTCCTTTGTTTTAGCTCAAGTCACACAACTTGTGGCTAGGTTTTTGGTTTTACCATCTTCTACACATTCAGGACATAGAAAACCTATCCCTGTAACAATTCTTTTAGTTTTAATACCCTTCTAGCACTATTAAAATTTTAATGTGTTCATTCTTTCGGAAGTTTAACGTTTTGTGGGTTCTTCGTTTGTGCAGTCTTTCAAACTAGATTCTTGTGCTGAAAGACATCCCCAATGGATCTCCATGATGGCGTTCATCCTAGTAAGCATCAGTTTCACCTAAGGTTTCTCCTACACTGGTTGTATGGTGTTTTTGTTGATACTTCCCTCTTGGTTCTTGGGTTTTGCCCGGTCGTGGTTATATGGTGATTTTTTTTTTGGAAGGCCATGTGGCCGAGACTATGATGTGTGGTGAAGAATACTTTTAAGCCCTAATGGTTGTATCATGATGGAATACCTTGGGCCCTTACAGCCGTGACCTGATAAAATATTTATGTGGCCTTTTTTTCCATAGTTTAGTTACAATAATGTTATTTTTTTTAACAGGATATTAAGCCATGTCGTTTTGCTGTAAAAAGGCCATTAGGCCGTAACTCATATGATTTCAGTGGTGTTAGGGTTTAGATGCTATTTAATATTTAAATAAATCGAAGCTTACTATTTTGTAATTTATAGTTTGATAATATATAAATATTGCAGTTTTAAGAAGATGATGGCAGTTGTAAGATTCTTATCGGTTTTGGTTTTTTCTTCAATTCTGTTAAATTATCCTAAAGAGAGTTATGTTTACTGTAAGTTGATATTTGTTTTGATGAATAGATATTTAAAGAATATTTTTAAGAATTTTATTATGTTTCTCTTCGTAGTTGTTTAATTTTGATTATAAGATAAATAAAAAGTTCAACCAGTTGATTTCTATGCCAAAACTAGATTTTTACTGTCAGTAAGAAATTATTAAGCAAATATATAGAAGAGAAGTTGAATAAATAACCTAAGACTTACTGTATTTCCTGGGTTAGATTATTTGAAAGGTCTTTTACTTATTTTTTCTCAGTTTATATTTATCATATAGTTTTAATAATGTTTCTTGTGAATAATGTATTAAATTTTATATATTCATTTATTCAATGCTTATGGTTATATAAATGAAGTAAGTAAGCTTTAATTTGTTTATGGGTGAACTGAAAAAACCCTATGCTAGTAAAAGAGGTGGTAATGTTATTTATATTTTATAGTTCCTTCAAAATAGATTTTATTTTTAAAACCTTAATTACTTTTAATTTATTAGAGTTTGATATTCGATGATAATGTTATTCAGGTTACATTTTTTTTACATAGATTAATGATGAAGTTATCTTAGTAAAATTTTATCCTTATTTTACTATTTCTTAATTTAACCCTGCTTATTTATTTTCATGTTTTTATAATGCCTTTTTGAGTTACTATAATAATAGATTTATAGAAAATGATATATCTAGTGTGTAAATTAATACACAGACTAAATATATATGTACTTTTAAATATTCCCTAGATACAGGTTTGTTTATACTATGACATTGTACTCTATGTAAGTAAAACATTTAAAATAGAAAGGAAAAACATACATATGAATAACTCTTATGAAACCTGTAGAAGGTCATAAAACACATTCATGCATACTTGATTCGATTCTTTATCTGAATTTAATCTAACCTACTGTACTAGTTGAGTACTAAAAAGGTGTGGAAAAATACATTTAGGTATTTTTTTATTCCATCAGTAAAACTAGAAATTATTATAATCATTTATCCTAATATATATATCTAATCCAAGATTTGATTATCTTTTCACAGTAAAATATTTCATTAACTCATCCTAACAACAACAAAACAAAATCATAACACATTATTACTTAAACTCATTCCTTCTAGATGTAAATATGCAATTAGAAAACTAGATAAGTCATGTAGAACCTGGAAATGTAGCAGAGGTGACAACAGCTTAAGGAACTTGTTCCTCCCAACCAACTCCTGGAGATAGTTGTAGTGCAAATCACAGAACCCCCGAGCATGTTTCCTGTTCCAACTATTAGAAGTATTGGCTGAGAGATGTAGTTTAGTAATCCCTTGCAACTCTACTGAGTATTCAATAGTAAATCTATTTTGCATGCCGCAGTATGAACTCAGCTTAGAATAGCTGCACTTGTTCAGATATTCAGCACTTTTCACTCAAAACAAACTTCAGCTAGTCCCCTCCATCGAATTTTATTATGCACTTCATTCACTCAGAATGTTCATAAGCCAAGAATGATCAGCCTCAACTGTCTTCAATGAGAAGTTTTGTTAGAATTCCTAGGTCTTTTGGGTCAATTTTCACTTAATGAGCCACCTTCTCTTGTTCCACTTTCTTTGGGAACATGACCACAAAAATAGGGAAGTTGCCTCTTGCAATAGCTATAAGTAGTTTGAGGATACTGCCAAGTGTCAATCTAATCTCAACCCAGCCTACTCCACCAAGTGACCAGTAAAACACTCATTTAATAGCTTCCTTAAGTTGTTGTCTCATATTTCATTTATTAATTAATAAAATATTTAGCAATTACATCCAATTATCCTTGACCCCACTTGGTCATTAATTAAAAAATTTATAATAAAATATAACATAATGTTTCTTAAAACATAAAATGTTTTTCAATTTGGGGCATGTGACATACACACCCCCTTAAATTATAACATCGTCCTCGATGTTATTTATTCTTTTTCCTCAAAATTTCCCTGGAATGGAATTGGATATCTAGCCTGCATATGACTCTCCAATTCCCAGGTTTCTTCTTCTAGACTAAGGTGCTTCCATCGCACCTTCACCTGACCGATGGTGCGATTCCGAATCAAGATCTCCCTCCTTTCAAGGATACAATCTGGTTCCACCAGAAAAAAATCCTTCAGGTTCCACCTGCACATCATTCTAGTTTATAACATGAGTAACATCATGTATATATTTTTTTAACATAGAAATATGAAAAACATTATGAACCTTCAAATTTGGTTGTAAAGCCAATTGATATGCCACCTGTCCTATTCTGAACAGTATCTCAAAAGGTATGCAATATCGGGGTGCTAACTTAACACAACTTCCTAATCTCATAAAACTCTTTTTAGGCCTTAAATTAATAAAGACATGTTCACCAACCTAGAACTGTTTTTGAGTTCATTTAAGATCTGCTTGACTTTTCTATCTGTCTTGCGTAACTTTCAAGTTACCTTGCACCTATTTTACAATTAACTCCATCTCTTTTAGTAGTTCAGGTCCTAATACTAACCTATCAACTAGATTACTCCATGAGATGGGGGTATTGCACTTCCTTCCATACAAAATTTCAAATGGACTGTATCTTGTTGAAGCTTGGTAGTGATTGTTGTAAGAAAACTCTACTAGGTGTAAGTAATCTTCCCTTTTACCTGGTTGTTACTTAGCATACATTCTGAGTATATAATCCAACACTTGATTCACTCTTTCAGTCTATCCATCTGTCTAGGGATGAAAAGAGGTACTGAAATTTAAATTAGTATTCAGTCCTTTAAACAAAGATTTCCAGAAATTGCCCGTAAACTTAGGTTCTATGTCTAAAATTATAACTTTTGGTATTCCATGTAAACAAAATATTTGCTTCATGAATATATCAGCAATATTAGTAGCCTTGTAAGTGGTTTTTACAGGTATAAAATGAACTTCTTTACTAAGTTTATTAATGACTACCATTATCGATTCATTCAGATTTTGATTTCTAGGTAGACCTGTAATAAAATCAACATTGATTATTTCCCACTTCTAGCTAGGGATAGGTAATGGCTGAAGTAATCTGGCTGGATGTTGGTGTTCAGTATTAACTTGTTGACATTCAAAACACTTGGAAATGTATTCTAATAGTTCATTATTCATGTTTGGCCAAAAATAATCCTTCCGCAACATGGTTATAGTCTTCTGATAACCAGGATGTCCTAAGTAAGGAGTCTTATGAATTTCGTTTAAAATTAGTCACTTAATCTTGGGTACATTAGGTATATATAGTCTGTCTTTATATAGTAATAATCCTTTTTCGTTTAGACTATACCCTGTACTTAAACTTTCAGTTAAATTTTATGTTACTTTTGCTTGTCATTTTTTATAGTTTTCATCCAATCTCACTCCTTCCTCTAGCTGTTCTTCTAAATATGTTTTATAAGTGCTGATTGTTGCTACAAAATTTAATTTTGCATTTCTTCTTAGAGAATGACCAACATTATTTTCTTTTCCCTTAATATGTTGGATTTCAAAATCGTACTCGCTAAGGAAAGCTAGCCACCTAGTTTCCTTGCGTTTAAGTTAGGTTGATCCAACAAATATTTTAACCCTTTATTATCTGTCATTAATATAAATTTTCTTTCGATTAAGTGATGGTACCACATCTTCAAGTCATGTATGAAAAAATCCAACTCTAAATCGTAGGTTGCATAGTTTTTCTCATGAATCTTAAGCTTCCTAGACTCATACACAATGACGTGTCATTCCTGAGTTAAAACTCCACCTAGACCGTTGTTACATGCGTCAATACATACTATAAAGTCTTTATTAGGATAAAAAATTCTTAAGAATGGTGCAGTAGTTAGTAATGTTTTTAACTTTTTAAAACTTTCTTCACACTTTTTGAATCCACTTGAATATCTTCCCTTTATTCTGTAAAGAAGTTATGGGATTTGCAATTCTTGAAAACCCTTCAATGAATCTTCAATAATATCCAATAATTCCAATGAATGACCATACGTCAGTTACGTCCTTTGGGACTGGACATTATTCGATTGCTTTTATCTTTTTTGGATCAACTGAGATCCCTTCTTTAGTTACTACATGACCCAAGTACTATATTTTATCCTTAAAGAAATCACACTTACTAAATTTTGCATAAAGTTGATGTTCTTGCAATTCTTGTAAAACAATTTTTAATTGTTCTTCATGTTCTTCTTTAGACTTAGAATAAATTAGAATGTTGTCAATGAATACCACCATAAATTTATCAAGGTACTTATGCAATACATTATTCATTAGGCACATGAAGACAACCGGTGCATTAGTAAGCCCAAATGGCATAACAACAAACTCATAGTGACCATATCTGGTCCTAAAAGTTGTTTTAAAGATGTCTTCATCTTTGATTCGGACCTGGTGATAGCTAGATCGTAAATCAATATTCAAAAATATAGTCACTCCACATAGCTAATCAAACAGATCATCTATGTGGGGCAACGAATATCTGTTTTTACTGGTCATTTTATTAAGTTGACAGTAATCTATACATAAACGTAGAGTACCATCCTTCTTTTTAACAAAAATAACAGGTGCTCTCCAAGGAGACAGGACTAAATATATATGTACTTTAAATATTCCCTAGATACAGGTTTGTTTATACTATGACACTATACTCTGTCTAAGTAAAACATTTAAAATAGAAAGGAAAATCATACATATGAATAACTCTTATGAAACCTGTAGAAGGTGATAAAACACATTCATGCATACTTCATTTGATTCTTTATCTGAATTTAATCTAACCTACTGTACTAGAGTACTGCCTTGAAAAAGGTGTGGAAAAATATAGTTACGTATTTTTTTAATCCATCAGTAAAACTAGAAATTCTTCTAATTATTTATCCTAATATATATATCTAATCGAGCATTTGACTATCTTTTCACAGTAAAATATTTCATTAATTCATCCTAACAACAATAGAACAGAAGAATAACACATTATTGCTTAAACTCAGTCCTTCTAGATGTAAATATGCAATTAGAAAATTATATAAATCATGTAGAACCTGGAAATGTAGAAGAGGTGACAATAGCTTAAGGAACATGTTCCTCCCACCCAACTCCTGGAGATAGCTGTATTTTAAATCTCAGGAACCTCGATCTTGTCTCCTAGTCCACCTAATAGAAGTACTGTGTGAGAGATATAGTTTAGTAATCCTCTGCAACTCTACTAAGTATTCAGCAATAAATCTATTCTGCATGCAGCAGTATGAACTCAGCTTAGAATAGCTGCACTAGTTCAAATCTTCAGTACTTTTTATTCAAAACAAACTTCAGCTAGTCCCCTCCATCGAATTTTATTGCGCACTTCTTTCACTCAAAATGTTCACAAGTCAATAATTAGTATCCTCACTTGTCTTCAATGGGAAATTTTATTACCATGCCTAGGTCTTTTGGGTTAGTTTTCACTTAATGAGCCACCTGCTCTTGTTCCACTTTCTTGGGGAACATGACCACAAAAATAGGGAAGTTGCCTCCTGCAAACGATAGAAGTAGTTTGAGGATACTGCCAAGTGTCAATCTGCTCTCAACCTAGCCTACTCCACCAAGTGACCAATAAAACACTCATTTAACAGCTTCCTTATGCTGTTGTCTCATCTTTCTTTTATAAATTAATAAAACATTCAGCAATCACATCCAATTATCCTTGACCCCACTTGGTCATTAATTACAAAGTTTATAATAAAATATAACATAATAATTCTTAAAACATAAAATATTTTGCAATTTGGGGCATGTGACATAACAAGCGCCCCCAAATCCAGTAGTAGTAGTAGTATAGGTTTTCTTTAGTTTTTATGAACAAACTTAGAGACTCTTAGGGTATATTCGTTAAGACAGTAAAATTTTGTTAAAATTTCCTATTAATTTTTACGAGGGACATAATATCCCAATCATTAACTCATCGGAAAGGCATCGAAAAAAAAATACCTATAGGAAGTAGTTATGCAGGAAACATAAAGAGACTCTGTTGGGAGATCTTACAGGGGAAGCCATAGAAGGAGAAGAGATCCTAGAGAGAGATCCTAAGGGCCTCATTCCTAATGAAGTTCAAAGAGACTAACCATTGGGAACCCTTAAACCTTCCACCAGTCACAAAACCAAATAACACAACTTTTTCACTAGTAGGGGAGCCAAACTTCACTAATTTTGTCAATCCTGCACAGGTGAAAGCTCTCTTTGGAAACTCAATAAACATAGTAATCTCACAGATTGAAACATCAACAATAACATCTACCATCTGTATAAGACACAATAAGATCATGGTTGATCGAAGGAAGATCTCTACTGGAAAAGAATGTTGGGATTCTCCATTCTCACCTCGAAATAAACCTTCCAGGTATACTCACTTTAGAAACCAAAATTACATGAAGACACTGGAAGAAGAACTGGTAGCAAAGAGCATCTTTTGTCTAATATTTATTACTAAACATACCCAACAGGAATGTCCATTAAACAAAATTTATGCATGTCACATTTGTAAGGGGCATCATTTTTTACCCAAAGGGATTAAGGTGGACCCTACCTGTAACGTCCTTGACCCTCTGACAGGTGAAGAGGACGCTACCAAACCATCATAAACCTCTGGGCAAATATCCCCATGAACAAGAACATGCATATAAAGCTGAAATAAAATGCTTAAAACATAAAATATGCTAAGATGCATAGTTACTCAACATACAACAGAAGCAACATATACATTCTAGCATCAACATTTTCATCATGATTCATTAGACATTAGGTAGTAAAAGTAAATGCAGAAGAAAAATGGAAAATAACACTTATCCTATAAATATCTCATCCCACAACCATCTATGTCGCTGCAACGTTCCACCCAACCATAGGCCATTGTTCTCATCAATCTCTCAGCAACATTGCCACCCCCGACCTGGGCATGATTCCCCAAGGAATAAGGGTCAATGCAGGATTACACATATCCAAGGTTACATAAAACAGCCAAGTCAACGCAGTTGGGTTTTTCAAGCCATTAAGGAGCTAGGAAAGGCTAAATGCTAAGCTGATGGTCTTAATGGAGAACTAAGGACACCTACATCAGAGCTAACCTAACCTCTAAGACATCCACACACCCAAAACCATGAATCAGTCCTTTCTCTACTTCGTAGTCCCTTAGGCCCTGACTTCCCTTTCCAATACTCTTCAAGGGTTGTGGAGAAGAAAGCCAGCAGTCTAATTCTGTCTGAGCGGCTCCCAACACCAGGTTTCTCAAGCATACCCAGCCTCTAATCCTATTCTAAACAATTCGAATACCAACCACTACGTACCACAGTAAAACAAACAACTCACAGCTCTTTGAATAAATTAAATATAACAGGGTGACAACCCAAACGAAAGGGTGAACACAGCTCAGGTCAAACAAGATGATTCGGAGTTGTTCTTGGCCCTAGCGTGGCCAAAACAACTCAGTGGCACCCAAATGATGATTGCATTCACAATAACGAACAGCCTGGGGGAAAACCACAACAAGACACAGTTTTAGGGGTAGAATAGCAACCGATCTCACAACTAAGCCACGGAAACATTACACAGCCCGAAAACGGGAGAGAATTATGATTCTCAATCTTGGATAGGGGAAAAACAGGTACGTAGACCACAAAACCGTGAGGGTAACACACATACACACAGTCCGATAATACAAAAGGAAAATTGATCCTCTTCATAGGCCGGGGGATGAACACAGTCGATCTCTCCATGAAGAACCACGAATACCAGTAATTGGCAAGAGAAGGGAGAACATAAATGACCCCTGCATGCGTGAGATGGTCGAGACAAAAACCATGAGTGGAAGAGTGGAGAGAGTGGTAACTATCCCCCTTCCCTCTGCGTGAGGAAGAGCGAGCTTGCTGGTGGAGTTTACATGGGGCAAAGACTTGCAGTCCTGCCACCCACCACTCCCCAGCCATAAATGCTCCCAACTAATCGAACAATAGAATTTTTGGCGGTGGTCAACACATGGAAAACTCCCAATGGCTCCCACAGTTTAGACAACCCCCCATCCCCTTAACCTTAGGAATCATGCCCTTTTCATTTAATGTTTCATCGTCGTAGCTGGCTGTAGGTTTATTTTAATTGATGTCCATATTTACATGATGCAAAAACTATAATGTGCCAAATAGCATGATATACCATCGGCAACGATCGCTATTGCCGAGACATACACAACCAAATTGATGGTGGGGATTTTTCCTTTAGCTCCACACCACGATTAATTACAAAATATACATCATGTACCTTTTAATGCAAACGGGGTCAAAGCCAAGGTATTACACTACCAAAATAGAAGTAATTGTTGGCCTTCCCTCTCCAAAAACTCTTCCTCCTCCTGATCCCTAAAATTATTTTAGTTTATAATCACTTGTATATATGTAAATATGTGTGTATTTCTTTGAATAAATAAGAGTCATTTCTAAGAAGCTGTTTACAGGGGACTCTTTTTCTTTCTATAATGTTTTTAAGAATACAAATGAATCATCTAACAAGTGGTTTTGCAGTTTGGTTACAACTACTCTATTTATGTAAGCAGTTCATGAGATATTATCTAAAAAAGGAAGTGCTCTAAAAACACTCAAAATATATCTTTTTTCCTTTTTTTGGTCACTATCAAAATTTGAAGTTTTAGAATTCTTGTATATCATTTTCAACCACTTATCCTATGATTTTGTTATGCTTTATATGTGTTGTCTTGATTCAGACATGTACATTTCCGATTATTTGAACAATTTCTCAAAAGACTTACTTTAATCATCATGTTCTTCATAATTTTAACACCTAAGGACTACTAGTTTATCCTATACTCATCATCAAAACTTGTCTCTTCAGAATTTTCATGGTAACTCGAAAGTAAGTAAAATTTTTGTTTGTGGGGAACATTACTTATCTTTTATGAAGAAGATATACCGAAAGGGAAACAAAAAAACTTTAAGTTATTCTCTTTTGACATGATCTATAATTAAGGCCATTATATGTAAAAATAAATAAAAATTGGATTATTTGTTTAGTAGGATTAACACGCTCCAGTACCAACCTACTTTCATATACCCAAAATAATTATACAAAGCAAACCCGTTGGGGTACTGAATATGCCTGCTGGAAGCGGGTCAATGCTAAGTAACATCCTAAAACAAGGAATCTCGGTAAATTCAATTAAACCCGTCGGGGTACTAAACAGGCTCACTGGAAGCGAGGATATGCTTGCATGGTACCAAGATGAATCTGTCGGGGTACTGAACAGGTTTGCTGGAAGCAAGGCGACATCAGGAAAAAGAGATCTGGTAAATGCACCACTGTGCACATGGTTCGCTGAAAATGATAATATTCGAATATATAAATATATGTTTAGGCCTATTGTTTATGATGTCATTAGAGAATGACCGTAAGTTGGCCTTGGATCTGACCATCTAAATTCAATCAATACCTAGGATATGATTATCCTAGAAATGGGACCCATAGCTATAAAATCTCACAAACTCAAGGGTGAACTCAAAAATTCTTGAGATGACAAGAGATCCTTACAATGAGGCAAGGATGACTAGTTTTTCCTATGGAATTTTCAATTATGTTCTCATCACATGATACATGATAAATGTACATATCTAAATCATTTCCATTTATTAGTTAGTCTTTCTTTTCCTTGAAAAAAATACAACAACATGATTGAACTTTTATTAATTTATTTTGAAATTACTTAGTTTTCTTGTATGGCTTGGGGACATGCCATATCTTTGGTTTGGGGGAGGATTTGACTTTCTGTCTTTATTTTTTTAAATTATTTATTAAAAACTTATTTTTCTTTGTCAAACGAAAAAGTGTTTGTAGGATAATGTAAACAATGAATTTGGTCTTAAAATCTGGGATGAATAAGGGAAATCGCAGTCAAAATATCAAGATAATTGTTCTATATGAATTTCTCATGGATTGGTAACATAGGAAAATCTATGATTAGCAACAATTTGATCCAGCAAAGCTTATTTTTACAAAAATCCATATGAAGGATCATATGAAGCGTCGCATGATGATCTGAATAAAAACTGTGATATTTTAGCACCTATGGTTAAGTGTTAGCTTAATTTTCATTTGGGAAAAAAATTAAAATTTGGTTGAGTCATATCATCACTATTAAACATACCATCACTATTAAAGTCACATCCATAAGGGCATTATAACTAATCTCCATTCACGCTGTGGTATGGTTTAGATCTAATACAATGGGCCTCTTACTCCCATATGGGTGTGATTTGACCTTAGGGTTCTTTCAAATCATCATTATGTTGCCATCACCCCCATCCTATTTTCCACTCGCATGCATAAGCTACCAAATAGTCAACCCTCTTGTTAAATCAAGGTTATGGTTATGAATATGGTTTATACATCTGTATTAAGTTAAATGTTCAACCTATCCAAAGTCTACTTTGGACATGGTTGAACAAACTGAAACTTTATAAACTCATTAAATTACGTGTTTTTGACGGCACGCATTTCAAATATTTCCATAATGGCACGATCATCTAAACATGTCGAGCTATTTGCATGATCATTTGATCGGTTGAATGAGGCACGTTTTAAATCAACGTTGTGCAAACCTCTTTACATTCCTTTCACTGACCGTTACCACTATAGAGTGTGTTAGTTAAATTTCCTCCATACTCTACAAACTATGTATCTTAGTCTTTGCTCAACCATGCTGAATCATTTTGAACCTGAGAGCTACAAATACTTATTCCAATTTCCAGAGTTCAGAGAATTCCAAGAAGTCTTTTTTTGGGCTGGTTGGAACCCGTTTCTTCATCTGCTACAAGGGTATGATGAGGAAATTTGATTAATTTTTGCGATGGGATTCGATGGAAAGAAGGAAAGGTTTGTCCATCTTGTCTTCCCAGTCATTGAGGAATCAATTGCACATGCAACCAATCTTCCACGGGAGGGCGATCGATGGCACAAGCACTAGTTTGTTCTGCGGGCATCTCATAACTTTTCCCTTAAACCTGAGTTTCGACATGTGGCAGCCATAAATGGTTTTCATTGTAATTGGATAAAACCTGAGTACCTTAATCCTTTGATGGTCATCATCCATTTGATTACTTGTGAAGGTAAGTTCAGCGTCTTTAAAAACTGTCATTTCCATTTGTTATCTCATTTCATTAATCAGAAACATCTCAATTTCCCTTATTATTTTCTTATGAGCCTGTTAGCTGGAATATTTCACCTTCTGCGAATAGTAAGGTGTCCCACTGGTCTGAATGGTTTAGATCCAGAACAAATGAAGGACATAGGTTGAATACTCTCCCTATACGCCGTAGATACCTGGAATGTGATGCTTCGATAATAACCATGTGTACCTGCAATAATCTTAAACACGCAAACACATAGAAACTACCAGAATATAATCTACTGATCCATGTTAGTGACTAAGGAATCTAACAACATACATGTGAAATCAAACAACAACAATATATGTGGGACAAAAATCAACTTGCATTAATATAGAAATATGAAGAAATTTACAACCAAGCCTTAGTGTTGACATGCATCTCCATGAAGCCAAGCATTCTCATCCCCATAAGCTCCAACTTTTGCTCTCTATGTTGTCCAATGGCTTGGGTCAAGTAATCAATCCAGCATAATAATAATACATTAAGAGTTCTCCCCCTCAACCATGGATATGAGCTTGTATTTATAAGGCTCAATGGATAGGGATGGTTGAGATATTAGTGGATGAGGTGGCCTCTAAGATCCTAGGATGAGGTATCTCGAGCTCAACTAACCCACAATGATAGGGATAAGGGAGGACACGAGGCTTATCATCTAGAAGCCTCGAGAAACTTCTCTTTTTCCCTTTTTACCCAGGGTACCGCATTTCTCCTTCAATATTGACAGAGCCATTCTGGTAAAAAACACTTATGGACTAAGGGCCATAAGCGGTGGCACCGCTTGTGGACAACGAGGGATAGGCGGTGCGAACAAGGTACTGCTCCTGGAGAACAGGGAAAGATCAGTGCTAGGAATTTTCATGAAATATTGATAATTAGCATGGGTTTCCACTCTAAGAGCTGGGATTCAGGGCAAGTAGGTATGTCAAAAGTCTTATCACATGATGGTGACAGGATTTTGGTATAACAGGATCCCCCCCAAAGCATGAGTCTTAGAGGGATATGATAAACAAGAGATTTGAGAGAACAAGTAGTCGCCATGAGATGAAAATGTCGGCTCAATCGGAGCATGTTGTCAAGTAGGCATCTGTAGTACATCAGTATGTTGACTCATAGACACAAGTAACCAAACTCATGGCTACAGACCAATACAAGGCAGATCCATGAGAGGAATAAACAAGAATGGCTACTAGAATACAACGTAGATCCATGTGATAGAGGACTCAAACTTGGACATATCTACCAGACATACAATGTAGATCTATGTCATACAGATGCAAACTTGAGCATAGACATGACCATACAAATGTGGATCCATTGTAGATATACAAAACTCCATCGCATCCTGGGGAAAAGCAATGAGTGCTTTAAACAAATACCCAGGATATTCATCTCGTCTTCCACAAAGTACAATTCTATACATGGGATTACAATTATCTGAAGTCGAACATGGTAGAAACCACTTGATTACCGACCAATGATGTCAACCGTTAACAAGTGCAAGGGAGATAACCATTGATGTCGATGATTCCCAAGGTACCTGAGTACAATCTACTGAGTGTGAATAGATGTCCTGATGTTGAACACCTAGTCAATTCTATCGATCAAAGGTCAATGATGTGAACCTATGTAGCATTAAAGCATACACATCTCAAGGTACTAAATATTGTTTCTAAGACTATTTCCTGGATGATGAGCTGATGTCGATGGGAATAGTCTCGTCGAAGGAGGGCCATGATGAGTCCCACATCGACGACATGAAACTTGGAACATAGTTCTAGAATGATGTGAATGTAGTAACTATAAGACTGACACAAAAGACTATGTAGACTGTAGAGGTAAAACTTCTTCAAATCTCCTTTGAACATTGGGTGGCACGACAAAAAGGATTGGTAGCATGATTAAACGGGACAAACACACAATGTGATAGTGGACAATGAATTCTTTTGAAAGACTCAAAGGAGTGAAATGACTCATGAAAGTGGATCATTGCGGAGATTAGCTGAATACCCAATTAACTGACATGATGTGCAGACAAGTGCCATGTTCAAAGGTAACAACAAACAACTACCATTATTTACAAAATGATTCCCTTCCCATTTCCCTCATCAGGGTTGATGAGCACCTCTTTTCGGTTTTCTGGGTTCAAAGAGGGTAACAAACACTCGATATAGCTTGTTGGAAGACAAGTCCAGACTCATATGTTTTACAAAATTGAGAGAGGATGGGTTCGTTCCTAAAATGGGTTTCTCAATGTTTGATTTAACGAGTCCAATGAAAGAAAACACGGTATCGTTCATGTTTAGAGAGTCTGAACAATTATGGAAGAAGACTCGAAAGGTGTCCTTTTTCATATGATTTAGTCTCTAAGGCCCGAAAAAGTGTAAAATCATACCTTAGAGAACTCTTCCATTCATGATTGGCTGGAGTGTTCCTTTTTCGTAAATAGTCCTATCTGAACCAAAAAAAAGATAGCCTACCATCGAACGAATGACTCTTTAAATACTTTAATGAGCGTGAAGAAGACAAGATCGCTCAAAAATCTTTTCATATTTAGGGAGCCTAAAAAGAGTTTAAAGAGGACTCCATTAACCTTTTTCATGTTTGAATCCAGAGCACGAAAAAGTAATAAACTAAGTTCAAACCACTTTTCATGTTTTAACCAGAGTGCGAAAAATGAAAAGTAAGCTCAACACCATCTTACTATTTTTAACGAGCTCGAAGATCAATTAAAATAATGCTCAAGGATTGGTTTCATTTTTACACAAGCTCGAAACCAATGGGTAAACTATGCTTGAAAAATCCCATTAACATGATATACAAAGGTTGGAATCCTGCCCCCAGCATGATTGCTAGTGAAGCTTACCCCTAACATGATTTCTAGGGGCTTGACATGCCCCCCAAGCTTCATTTCGTTTGACGATTCTTCTTCCATACCCAACCTAAAAACCTGGTTACTAATGTGAAAATGTTCACCAGGGGGGTAGGAAGAACGAGAATCAGGAAGGTGAAAGGAAGGTTCAAGTTCTAACACTAAAGGGAAGGCTCGAATCAAGGGAAGGGGATCTGTTTTATTTTTACGCAAGCTTGAAACAGAAGGTAACTATGCTTGGAACATGGTTTCATTTTTATGCAAGCTTGAAACCAAAAGGTAAACTATGCTTCAGGAGATCCATTTCATTTTTTAATGAGCTTGACATAGAATGGGAACTTTGCTCAAGAAAAAATGACATGATGGTCAGAACCTGACATGATGGTCAGGTGCTATTTCATTTTTTAATGAGCTTGACATAGAATGGGAACTTTGCTCAGGAAAAACTGACATGATGGTTAGAACTTGACATGATGGTCAGATGCTATTTCATTTTTTAATGAGCTTGACATAGAATGGGAACTTTTCTCAGGGGCATCTGTTTCATTTTTTAACGATCTTGACACATAATGGGAACTATGCTCGCGACATGGTTTCATTTTTATGCAACCTTGAAACCAAAAGGTAAACTATGCTTAAGGAGTGGTTTTATTTTTTAACGAGCTTGAAACCAATAGTAAACTATGCTCTCAAACCTGCTCCTACCTAACATGATATATAGAGGTTGGGAGGTTGCCCCCATTTCATAAAATCTAGCGGCTTAGCTCCATTATGATGTCCATATACTAGAGCCATACCCCCCCATTTTACCTATGATGGGTAGAAGCTAACTAGAAGAAGGGGACGAAACCACAAGAACATGCGGCACATTCAGGGCAGTTTGATTACTAGGAGTAATGCGATGGTCAAGTGTAACAAAATAAAGTTGATCAATGGTCATAATCTTCCCATCATGGGGAAAATACATAACTCTAAAGAGTGTGGATGCAATAGCCTTCATGGAATAAACATAATCACGTCCAAGGAGCATATTGAAATCTAAAGGACCTTGGGCCACCATAACATCTATACAGACAGTTTTCCCTCCTAATGTAATTGGCAAATGAGGAAGGATCCCTAAAGGTACAGTAGGCCTTCGATTAAAATCCAGTATCTTATCGGTGGCTGGAACAAGCTGAGGAGAACCTAAAGCTTGCCAAGCATTTGAGGATAGAACACTAATAGAAGCCCCTTCGTCAACAATAGTGTGAAGTATCCGCCTAGCAGTAACATTCACAACTATTTGGAAAGGAACACTCAAATGAAGACGAGACTATGTTAGGTTACTCCAGTAAAAGGAAATAACCTCACTACTTAGAGAGGGTTCTGTCGAAGCAGACAACATTTCCTATTGTCAAGAACAATGAAAATGAAGCATAAAAACTTCAGCAGGATTTAGTTCATTCTCTACTGGAAGAGAAGAACAAGATGAAGAGTTGTTCAAAGAGACTACTTTAGTCTTAACACTCTCTGATGAAAGAGTGGGATCGGGTGGAAATGACACCGATTTTACCACTTTAACCTCACTCTCCAAAGGAAGAGTGGGATCAACCATAGATAAATATGAATCAACCACTTGGTCAATCAGTGGGGGATCGAGGGATAACTTACTATCACTTGTTGGAATCACCTGTTGATGATCAGTAATATTTTCCAACCAACGTGAAGCTTCATCCATGCTTGGACAAAGAAAAGTACGATGCATAGCCTTGCAAATCAAACAAGGATACAAGACTTTACCCTTATGACCTTTTACCAATGGGTCACTGGTTGAGGGAGTATCATCACCATGATGATCAAAGGTTGATGACACAGATGGTTTGAACCTTTTAGACCACTCTTCTTATACACAGGAGAGACCAGGACACTCCTTAAGAAGGTGCCCCCCCTTGCAAAGCTTACAAGGGAACTTGGGTTTTCTAGGCGTTCTCTTAGAACGAGCACCATCAAGAGCAGATAGTTGCTTCTTTTTGTCTTTCTTATCCTTCTTCTTCTTACTCTTCCCTTTCTTCTTCTTCTTATCGACATGACTACTAACGATAGAGCTTTGGTCAAGTGAAGAAGAAGAAAGGGATGAAGCAATAACCGACGAAGAAGGAGAGGGATTAGGTTGAGGTCAATCCTCTCCCGAAGGAGAGGTGACATTTGAGACATTAGGTGTAATAGGAATTACCGGATTAAACAGCCAGACCGGTAATCCTATAGTTAATCCAGGAAGATTTAGAGTGGCAATAAAGGGAGGACCAATACCTTCACCTAGAGGGAATAAAAAAGGTACACCTTGGAAAGGGACCTCTTGAGTGGTCCCAGATGAGGATGCCATCTCGAAACTCTCTAATAACCCCCTAACTACCATATACAAGCAAGTACTACTCAAACTAAAAGAAACAAGCAAACATGTGAAAGGAGTGAATAAGAGTCAGGAACCTCATAGGACAGGCCAAAAGGATAACTCAGATGGTTTGAGGATTCCTAAAAGGGTCTTTTGATATACGCAAGGTACGTGGGATCTCAAATTGGTAGTAGTGTTGTTTAATGCATAACCGTACACAAGGGGCCTTCCGATATACAATCGAGTATGTGAAGTACCTTTCTATATACCTCAAGGGTATGTGAAAGGCTGTTCGATATATCGATGGTATGTGGAAGAACCGCACGAGTCCTGGGATGTAATGCGGACAAGTAATGACAACTCCTATGCTTAACAATGCCTAAACACGTCTCTAACTTATCACTCAAATTGCTAAAAGTTTTAACCTAGTACTACCGTTAATTTTATCTTGTGCATTTAGGTGGAACCATGAAGTGAAAACTTGAATTAAAGAAGATGCACACTGATCTATATGATAATGCAAGTTTTCCTCTTCAATGAGATTCTACCTAAGAGAGGGAGAGAGATTTACTTTTCTTCCTAAAAAATGCACACTCAAATGCAAATGCAATTCTATCTTTTCAAACGAAAAGTGAAATATCAATGCACCCCAAACAAACTTCAAAGAAAATAAGAAAGATATCTAGATAACATATAACATAAATCAAAATGTTTCCTATCTTTTCATCCTTGAAAAAGACTCATAAAAAATCAATGGAAAGTTGATTTCACTGACGTTTCCAAACAAATCTAACTCCAATGCATGCAAAGCTGAAAACAGATATTTCTTCTCAATGAAAGTAAGATCTAGAATTTCAAACAATCATGCATAAAACAAGAAGAAAATCGTTCAACAAGCTTGCGAATAAAGCAAAAGAGAGAGAAAACTAAAACTTCTCTTTGAAACAGATAAGGAAATGAAGAACCAATCTTTCCTACCAAGCACTGAAAAAATCAGCATGCAAAAGGAAACAAGAATCACCCAAGAAAAGAAAGACTCAAAACAACATGGATCACTCACACATTCCAAGTCCAAAACAAACCAAAAACCTACTCATGAAAATGAAATGTATATTTTCCAATTCCAACAAATAATATCTACAGAAAGTAGCAAGAGGTTTCAAGCAAACAAAAGAATGCAAAATCCAATGCAAGAAACATAAATTCTCTTTGAATGCAAAGGGAATATAACAATCAAAGTGACTGCATAATACACAATTCATGGCCATGAGGGAGCATTTTTTTTTTCAAAAATACACTTCATTTTCATCAAAAACTAAGCCAAAAAGCACATGAAAATCAAAATACAAAGTATGGAACAGGGCCTATTTGGCACTGCGTAGATGAAGCTGTTTATAGGAGGTTTTGAGACAAAACTGCTCCTTGCTCACTAGATTTAGGTGGTGGCACTTCCTATGGCTAACTTGACTCAAGCGGTGGCACCGCTTCTTGCCAACAGAACATGTGCGGTTCCTTGTATAAATCCAAAACATCAAGAGAATGATAGATCAAGTCAGAAAAAGACCAGATTAGGGTAAAGGATGATAGATTGAGTATAAAAATAGAGCATAAAAGGTCAAAATGATTCAGATCTTAACATATCTGGAAGTTTCAAACCCAAATTGACTGAGTCAGATAGCAAATCTGATCGAAGAGAGTTGGAGAAGGAGCCTGGATTCGGACAAGAGTTGAGAACTGAGGAAGATCAGAACAACTGATATATATTCATTCCCCAGTAGAGTCGCTAGATTTGTTAGCTGGAATATTTCACCTTCTGCGGACAGTAAGGTGTTCCACTGGTCTGAATGGTTCAGATCAAGAAAAATGAAGGACAGAGGTTGAAGACTCTCCCTGGACGCCGTAGATACCTGGAATGTGATGCTTCGATAGTAACCCTGTGTACCTGCAATAAGCTTAAACACGCAAACGCATCAAAACTACCAGAATATAATCTACTGATCCATGTTAGTGACTAAGGAATCTAACAACATACATGTGAAATCAAACAACAACAATATATGTGGGACAGAAACCAACTTGCATTAATATAGAAATATGAAGAAGTTTACAACCAAGCCTTAGTGTTGACATGCATCTCCATGAAACCGAGCATTCTCATCCCCATAAGCTCCAACTTTTTCTCACTATGCTCTCCAATGGCTTGGGCCAAGTAATCAATCCAACAACATAACAATACCTTAAGAGTTCTCCCCCTCAACCATGGATATGAGCTTGTATTTATAAGGCTCAATGGATAGGGATGGTTGAGAGATTAATGGATGAGGTGGCCTCTAAGATCCTAGGATGAGGGATATCGAGCCCAACTAATCCACAATGATAGGGATAAGGGAGGACATGAGGCTTATCATATAGAAGCCTCGAGAAACTTCTTTTTTTCCCTTTCTACCCAGGGTATCGCATTTCTCCTTCAATGACAAAGCGGTTTTGGTAAAAACCACTTATGGACTAAGGGCCATAAGTGGTGGCACCACTTGTGGAAAACAAGGGATAGGAGATGCAAACAAGGTACCGCTCCTGGACAACAGGGAAAGCGCGGTGCTATGAATTTTCATGAAAGATTGATAATTAGCATGGGTTTCCACTCCAAGAGCTGGGATTCAGGGTAAGTAGGTATGTCAAAAGTCTTATCACATGATGGTGACAGGATTTTGGTATAACAGAGCCTAGAAAAGATGTCGAACTAGGTTAAAAAGAATACTTTTAACCCTAAGGGATGCTTATACCATCATAGTTTGATCAAGCTCTTAATTTTAGATCATCTTAAAGAGAGAAATCAACCCTGGGATACCTTCATGTTTAAAGTTCTTAATCCCCATTTAATTATCCAAAAACATCCTCAACGTCTTCATCATCAAGAAACCAGTCCAACCCCATTATCAGAGAATAAAATCCCCAATGTTGTCCATCTCTATTATGACACATCGGAGACGAGTCCGTCCACTCACTCTGTTCCTGTATCTGCTGAATTTATACCCCTACCATGACCTCGCACTAGATACTAGAAGGAAAACATTTCTCATTCTATGATTTAGTTTGCTATCCAGACAATTCATTTAGATAGTGTGGCCAAATCAAGAAAACTTGACATTACTTCACATGTGTTTTCCTTGGATAGCGTTTCATCTAAAATGATTAAAGATGATGATCATGAGACCATCCCTGCACCTATTCATGAAACTGTTTCTACGCTTGTTTAGGATTTGGGCCATGAAATACAAATTCCAATTGTTGATCTTGAAGTGTTGTCCAAGGAGATGAGTCCTCCACAAGACTCTAAGTAGCCTGCAAATCCATCTACTGCACAACAGTCGATGGTCGATTAGTTAACCTAGGAGTTGTCTCAATCAGTAAGTCAAAATGAAGAGTACGCTAGGATAATCTTAAATCTTCGACAAGAGAATAAAGATTTACGCTTGCAGGTCAAAACCATCGAAGAGTTGAACAGAGCCATCAATTTGTCACATAAGACTCAATAAAAGAGGCGTGCTATTTTGAAATCACAGGCTCAAAAATTGAAGTTTAAAACCCCTTCTTCATCTTCCAATTTGAAGGTAGTTGCTGATGCAGATCGACCTTCTTCCCAATTCACTTCTCTTTGTGCTCAATGGGACCTGGTATTTCTCTGGTTTGGCAGAATGTTGATCCTAGTTTTTTCATCATTTTTCGGCTAATAATTTACATGTTTTGTCACCTTTTGGCATGTTTTATATCATGTAGTCCACTATTCAATCCTAGGTACGACTATATTTTGGGTTTATGCAAGTTATGATTTATCTCTATTATTTCACGACTTTATTGGTTAAATCTGATGATATTTGATGATATGCTAATATATGAAATCATTGTTGCAGATAATAGTCCTCAGCCAACCAACAAGTAGGCAACGTATCCATCATAGATAGGCGTAGCGCATATCCAACTCACCATTCAAACCGTCGAGCCTACCGCACGATGTTGATGATAGATTCCCGAGTGTTAAAGCATGAAATTGTTTGCAAAATACCTACATTCCACACGCTTGGGTGAGATCATGATCCTAATTCTAGAAGGATTGCCAGCACGTTGCCTTTGTTTGACACCTTGATACTAGCCATGCCAAAGCAGAGCTTGTATGCCACATCACGCGCCATAGAAGAACCATTTCATGAGGAAGGAGGAAAATTTTATGTGTTTGCCATTTGATCATTTATCTATCATAATGGTTGACTTATCTTAAGAGCAGTCGACCACTAAAAGGGTTGACTTGCTCGACCTTTGTAAAACTCTATATATATACAAACACTTCTATGAGAGAAGGGGATTAATTATCTAGTTGATACATGTGATCATTTTTTATTCCAGAAACTCTGTAATACTTTTCTTTAGTTTAATAAATTTTCTTCTTATGTTGTGCATGATCTTGTCCTATTCGCATTTAGCAAGTCATCACTCTGATTGCTAGGAGGGCCCCTCATCATCCATACACTAGTACAAAATGAGAAATTAATGACTAAAATCAGGCTATAAATGACTATTTTTGAGTCAACGACTAATAGTATCTAATTTCCACTATCTTATAGCTAGTCATATTTCACTAAGTCATAAATAGCTTGACTTATTAGTCATTGATTTAGTCATTGATAGTCAATGATTTAGTCATTAATTTAGTCATTGATAGTCAATGATTTAGTCATTGATTTAGTCACGGACTTAGTCATTGATTTAGTCACTGATTGTAGCAATTAATGACCAAATATACAACTAAATAAACTACTAGATGATAACATATTAATGACTAAGCTAAATACAACTAGATACGGGAAATTAGCTACTAATAGTCATATATATGTGAATTTAGTCGTTTTTGTAGTCACAAATTTATGATAGGGTATGGAGGAATCAAACCACCAACCTCCTGCCTATAATTAGGCAAGTGCTCTACCATTTAGCTAGCATCCTTTAAGAAGTTGTTATTGCTTGATAATGATGATATTCAAACAAATTTTGCATTATTCAAGCATACAAAGTAATGATTATCAAGTTACTATAGATTCATAATGGCTTACCCTGTACTAGCCCTTCAAGTCATTTTTGCACTAAATAAATGCATTTGAAAGACTTGAAGGACTATTACAAGGTAAGCCATTATGTATCTAAAGTAACTTGATAATCATTATTTTTGTATGTTAATTCATCACATTCTACACAAACAAATCTTTTCAATGATAACCAATTAGCACTCAAATAACACACCAATCAAACATCCCCTCTTGAATGGGCAATGCAATTCCTATACTCACCAAATTCCTTTCGATTACAATCTTAGGACACATTTTACAACCACCCAATATAGTGAAAAACATTGGAAAATATGTGAGAGTTTCAACAAACTCAATTTCAAAAGAAATAATCATGGAAAACAGAAAACCCTAAAACAATGCACTATTACAAATGTTACATAATAAATCCTTATGGCAACACAAACTCTTAATGCAAAAATCGATTGTCAATTGATTCACCAAATGATTTCAATTTTGGTTTGTGATGATTTAAATTTTGGGTTGTGAATCTTGGGATTAGAGAGAATCATTGTTGACAGAAAAGAACTTTTATGCATTGTCACAACAATAGAAAAATAATATTATAACGATCATTGTGTAGTATATACACATATTTGGTCTTTAATTAATACAATTAAGAACGCTATATCACTTGATTGCATTGTAGCCATTGTTCTCCACTACTAAAATATCTTTGACATGCATTTACATGACCTCACATAGGACAATCCTTGCATTGTCCTCCACCATCTTTGCTTCAAAGTTGTGAATTCGCAATCACATATGGGAAAAAATGTCTGCAGCCACAAATAGGAAAAAATTAAAAAAATATATATGGCCATGATTTAGAGTGAAACTGAGGACTTAAAAATATGTTCTTCCATAATCCTTTGGCTTGTTCTAGGCATTTGGCCCCAATTCACTTTAGATCCAACTTTCCCGACGACAAGACATACACTATCTGTGTAATTTCATCATGAAATTGAGTCCTTCATTTAATGGGAGAGTAGAAGTTAACATAAAATATGGTTATCTAGAAGATAACCAGTTAGCTAATTTTCAGTTATTATCCCTAGACCCTTTTACAAGGAAAGTTCAAGAGAATGAGACAAACCTGTTTTTCCATAATTTAGCCTCCTTGGTTATCTAGAAGATAACAAATTAGATAATTTCTAGTTATTATCCCTAGAATCTTTTACAAGGAAAGTTGAAGAGAATGAGACAAACCTGTTCTCCCATAATTTAGCCTCCCTACTAACACGAACTTCCTCAATCTTCTTGATGGATTTCAAAGTATTTTGAATATTTCTATCATATCTCTTAGGCATGTTTCTTCTTCTCTCAAACTCGAGCATTTTGTCATCTTTGTTTCAAAGCAACGATATTAATTGCAAATTTTTCATATCTAATAATGTCATCAAATTAACTCCATCTACATCCAAACATGGCCTTAAGCATTTGGTATGGCATAAAAAATGAAATGGTTTCCCTTGCATTCTTCAAAATTGTTGCAAAAATTGACTAATCTTGAAGTTTGTTCTAGAAACTATCTAAGTGCAAAGAGATAGACCAAATAATTAATCATCTGTATTGCAAGTTTGGATGAAAATTGTGGCACAACATGGGAAAACATGGGAAAACATGTCAACATGTCTCATGAGCACACAAAAAATAACTTAGTAAGTTCGCTTCCATGTATTCCAGTTCACCTTTCGAGGGTTACATTTCATTTTGAAATTCTTATGACATTTGGAATGGCAAAACCAGAATACATGAAAATAAGAAAAAAGAATTTAGGAGATAACACTATCATTTTAGTACACTAGGAATAAACTGGAAAAAAAAATTTGCAAGATATGGCCGTTTTGGATAAGTCAAATTCAATGTAAAATGTTATATTAATTCGATGACTGCTAGGTTCAAGATGGATAACAACCTACCTGTTTTTCCTCCCAATCTTAGCTCAGTTGAAATAGGTGGAATCTTCCTTTTGAAATATGTCATTTATCCATGTTTATAAAGAAAATGCAGTGGCAGGCCTTCTGTCCAATGAAGGCTTGAGTTTGAATTTCAATACAACCTGGGTCCTACATACAGGAGTACAAAGAGGCTATTGGTATGCCATATCAGCCATGGAAATTCAATCTGATATTAATTCCTTTGAAAGGAGAAGACTTTGATCATGAAGTTGTTTCAAAGGATCAGTTGTTGACAAGCTGCTCCTTGATGAATTCCTTAAACCTACAATTGAATGTAAAAATAAAATAACAGTAAGTACATTTTCCTTTTGTAAAAATAAAAATAAGAGTAGGTAGACAAATAGCTTACTCAAATGTCGTCAGGGGATCAGATAATGAAACAACGATCTGTGATTGTGTTCTATCATATGGGTCTGTTTCAACTCTACTTTGATGCATCAAAATACATGGCATAAGCACAGTATTCCTTGGGAAAACTAAAGAAATGAAAAATGAAAATAATTGTATCGAGTAGTTAGTTGTGTACCAAGCAAAGTGTGACTTTGGTAGCATCAAAATAAAATGTGGTACTTGCAACTAAATTGTTAGGATTGGGATCCTGCAAGATATTATTTTTTCATGTAGTCAATCTATCAGTCAGAGACAAGATATTGTAAAAATACATACACATGACTATACTCACAAGTCCTGGAGGAATAGTTATCCAAAGGTTGTTGAACAAATTTTCCATTTCAGAAAGTGATAAAGGCTTCACACCTCCAACCTGAATTTAAAACAATCCTTCAAGTTAGAGATCACCTAGATAAACTAACTAAATCTAGTGCAACCTCAAATCAGCATGAGAAATTTTTGTAGGAGATACCTGGCCTCAAAATAATAGTAACCAGAAACATTTTGCAGCTATACTGAATACCTTACCAACCATTCTTACAAGCCAATATCAACTAATAGAGATTCATGGATAAATGGTCATGGCACATGATTCACAAGTTTCATTGCTCAATGTTCAACTCACCAACTCTGTTCAAGTATATCATGGCATTTTGATAAATTGCAAGCAGGACTTGTAGCATTTGATACATAAATTGTCAAGTTAAAAGAAAGACTGATAATGTAAAAGTTAAGGAGAGGATACACACATAGTCACCCAGTTCATGTTCATGTTCAAACCTAGCAACTATGAAAATCCAAAAAATATCGCCATGCCAAATATAGTGGATAAAATTCGCCATTAAGTTTAAAATTTAAACTTAAAATGGATTTCTTTTAATTATATAACTTAAAATGAATTTATTGTTAAGCTATATAACTTGTTGTTTTAGTTTATCTAATAAATTCTATATTCAATCTAATTTACATAATATATATATATATATAACGAATTCTATATTCATTTACAAATATATAAATTTATATTAACATAGATAACTTACGTAAGGAATATTATATTTATATAATATAAAAAATATGCAGTTAATTTTTCATGTAGCAGTTCAATCATAGTGAGTTTAACTAGAACCCAAGGTATTCACAAATCCCAGTTTACTTAATGTCTTCTCCATCCATACAATGGTAGAGGTATTAGGAGACAACAGACTACTATTTTCTTTACTATTAATTGGTAGAGTGTGGCATACAATAGACAGTATGGATATATGGCATCCACATAATATATGGCGGGAACATTACACAGTTGCATCTATATGATAAACATATGATATATTGGACAGCTGCATGTGAAAATGGAGAGCACAATCCATCGCTGCATGTGCAAACAGAGAGACATCATATGAAAACAGATGGCACATTCTAGAAGATTAATTATTAAATGGAAGCTAGGTTTAAAGGTGAATAACTAGTCGAACATCACCAAATTTATACCACTATTTATCAAATGCACAAAATTTCAAATTTCATCAATGAAATCTGACGAACATGGTGACTTAGGATACACATAGACATGACCTACTTGGTTACCATAGCTTCAGAGGTTCAAGAACAGGGTGTCCCCAACAAGATAGAGAAAATTTATGCAGACCTCAATGTATGATTTTTAAAGTTGGATGTTTAAAATATTCCTTTAGGGGATGAGACATATATTTCATCTCTCAACCATGTCTAGGTTTAAATACTCATAGCATAAAAAGGATTCTAATGGAACCTATATCTCCACTTAGAGGTCCCACATGGTGGTTTGAGTTGTTTTTCATGTCCAAGGATGTCTAGCATCCTCCTTTGGCATCCAAACCCTGGGTATCTTCACCTGACCATGTTAAAGGTCACATAGTGCTCAAAATATCCTTTGGAAAGACAAGGATACCCATGGAAAGTCTTAAATAAGTCTATCATCCCTTCTAAAAATTGTTCAATAAACAAAGGCATAGACATTTAAAGGAACAAATACCAATGGTGTCACTTATCAAGGATAATTTCCATATACTATCCTAAAAGGTGAACAAGCAGTCTAAAATACCCTATGTAACTTGATCCTTATATCATCTCAACACTTGCAAAGCACTATAGTAGCTTGAATCAATGAATAAGAGGTATTGAGAATATAGAGTGTAGCTTCCTCAAATCTAAGATAAAAAAACAATATTTAGATTACTATTTAGAACACCAAATAGTCTTGTAGTTGATGAAAAAAATGAGAGATTACTTTAAACTGATAACCTTTAAATCGTATGCCTTCAATGACACGAAATGTATATAAGATAAGAGCAAAAAGCCACACTTTCAAATCTATGTAAGGATGTATAACAATATAACCATAGGGACTGAATGTATTGGGGACATTCTCTTAAATATGTAAATAGAACAATGCTTCCCCAATATACACAAAACAAGATAATGTTTCTAAACTAAGATAATGTTTCTAAACTACTGTATTAATGCCAAAATGTTCTTGGATCTGTTAGCTTTTTGTAAGAACCAAGTATGTTAGAAGACTTTGGGAACCAAAATAGATAGAATAGACACCAATATATCTACATTTTATGGATGGTGTTAGATATGGGATCAACCAATGCACAAAATAGAGTATTGAGACAAGAACTTGATACCTTAATGGAGTACTTGAACCATTACTTACAAATCTGGGTTATTACAATAGTTTCCATGTGGCAAAAATAAGAAAATATTTGTCTAATATAACAACAGTATGGACAAACATCTTAGTGTTTTCATTTAAAGCACAAACACAGTACTTTTCATACTTGCAAAAGGGGATGGACAACAATAAGAAATGAAAGTGATATCACTTTTTTGGAAAGGAATTTAACAGTGGTATGGATTTGTGGTAGGAATTTTAAGGATGATATATATTCTAAGGGATAAAATAGAGCATAAGTTCATCAACTGGGCTAAGATCTAACACAAAACAATAAGCCACTATTTCATTCCTCCATAATCTTAAATTCATTGGAATTTTTGTAGCAGATATGGATCATTAAGGTGGGTGAAACAGTAAATTTAAAGCATCAAATGGCAAGGTATCCAACAGGGTGTTCATCTACTACAGATAAGGGGCTGAGTAGGTTTGGGTCTACTTGAATGTACTTACAAGAGGCAAAGAAAATATAGGAGTGTTGGGCCTTTAAAGGAATCCACTATTAAAATCAAGAAATTTCCACCTCATAATATATTTAAACAAAACTATAAAGACGATAGACTTCAAGTGAAATCATGGAAATATGAGCAGAATGGTTTTGACCTCTCAATGATGTGAGCAAGAATCATCTGTAAATCCCCCAACTAAGACAACCACTCCTTGAAGGGAAAACCCTAGTAGAGAAGTGGCCATGCACATTGCAGATATCTTTAATCTAAAGGAGAGCCTGCAAGATCACATTCCTTGGAGAAGTTAGATATATCATAACATAATTGGTTCACTAAACCTTTAAATGGTTTCTAACTTGTAAAATTTATCTTCATTTAACAAGTAGTGAGAAGTAGCATCCCTTAGGCATTTAGAGTAATTTTGGTGATATTTTCCCTATGTCTTGTGTCCTCGTGTCAGGTGACTTAGATCATAAGATACATTTAAATTTTCATATCCTTCCCTATTGATTTCTCCATATATAAAATTTAATTCCATATATTTAACTGAAACTTTAAATATACAACCATATAACAGAATTCATCTTACCTGCTCCGAAGACTCTGAAATTTGACATTTAAGTCAGTGTGTGCGGAAAATGATATCCATAGGTGTCATGAGCTACATGTTCTCAGTTTTGGAAGAAAATATCTAAATTCAAAGCACATAACATAGAAAATGTCAGTCAAAAATTAATGTAAATAATGCTTTCATCTCCATGGCAGCATCCTCAAATTCTAAATTTACTGCTGCAGTTGCAAATACACATTTCACTTGATATGCATAGAATAAATAAGCAATCACCTTGGTATGCTTCATCCATCCAGGGCACTTCTTGCAGAAGCAGCAGTGTCTGCATCACTAAACTGCACCAAAGTCTAACCACAAAATTATTTTATATAAATAATTTTCTGGGAATAAACATCATTGTTGTATCTGCAAAATATTAATGCTTTCCACATAAACATCATAATTTTTACGGTCACGCTGCATTGTTTTAGTTCCAAACCTGAAAACCTGCAGTCTTCTCAAAAGTAGCAATCTTATGAACGAACCCAAATGCTGAAAATACCTGTACCAAAAAGAAGTTTACAGTTATCAATCTTGAAAAGTTATAAGTAAATAGCCTTTCATGATATTCATTGTGGATGCCACAATCATGTACAAAAATAACAAAATGAATCCAAATCCTATTGCTGTGACGCAATATACAAAATAAAAATATCAATAAGACATAAAAATGAAGGAAATACATTATCTCCTAGTATGTTACATATAATATTAATAGCCCCTCCCTCATCAAAGCTTGAAACATATTCAGACTGGAAAACAATCAAAAGGAAGGCTGGAAGCGGCCCAAAGGTAGTAAATTTAAAGCAACTTGTTAAAGCTAAAGCAGAGGATCTGAACCTATTTTAGGCCTTGTAAGAATCATAATTAGTTCATATCCAAGGGAATAAAGAGAAAGATGCTCTCACAGAGGCAGACCCCCAAATTTTAATTCCCTCTTCTAAAAATGGGACAGATCAAAAGGAAAAAAAGTCTACAAGAAGACAACCTCAGAAGAAGAGAAATTTCAAGGCCCAAAGTCAATTCAACAGATTCCCTTATAGTTTGAAACCAAAATGCATCAATCCTATGATTCACCCTCTCAGTCAAACATCCCAACAAGAAACTAAAGTCAGAAGCAGAGAAATCTCAAGGCCCAAAGTTAGTTCAATAAATTCTCTTGGGATTGAAACCAACCTGCAACAATCCTATGGTTCACGCTCTCAGCAGAATATTCTAATGGATCAGCCTCAAAACCATCCCTTTCCTCAATATCAAAATATTCAAGACAACTATTAAGAGAGAGAAGGTAAGGGAAGCTCATAATCAAAGTTAATACTAAATATGTTCTAGAATCTGTTTCATTCAAAGCCTCTCCTAAAAAAATACTGGTAAGAAATCAAGGGCATAATCTCTTAAAATTTTGGGTAGATTCTTAATAGATTCATGGTAAAACCCCAATAGATGAAAATCTAGGTTAGTTTCATAGCTCCCATAGTCATGTTGAGCCAGATACACTTGTAGTCTCTGATCTTTGATTAGCCAGAGTCTTTTGCAAATGCTTATAAGAGCTTTTGATAGCCCTGTTTTTTTAAATATAGAGAGATTTTTTATTTACGAATAATAATAATAATAGAAAAGGCTTTCATCCAAGCATAAGACAATTTAAAGAGCGAATACTATTAAATATACACTATGAAATGTCGTCTTAGAAATCTGAAACAAATATTCAAAAAATAGGCATTCCTCACCAATTTAGAACAGTTAAAAGAAATTAATATTAGTAATTAGGAAAACAAAATACTAGCCCATTTACAGAAAGGAAGACCCAAAGAAAATAATTTATCAACTTCAAAGTGGCCATCCTCAGGTTGTGTGGAATTTAATGTTTAAACTGGGATTTAAGGATACCGAAAAGGAGAGTGAGATGAATCAAGAACAATCTGAACTTTATCAGGCAGTAGGGTTAGAAGCAGTAGGGTCAAGAGACAGGGTTAAGAAAAACACAAATGCATTTTCTCCCGATGCAGTGGCCTACCATCGAAAACATGTCCATGTAAATTTATGTCAAACACAAGCCATAACATCAAGTATAACCCCTTGTTTGTAACTAAAATACACAAGACAAGACACATAAAAAATGCTTACATATCCTCTATCTTGTTTATAGACAAAAATATAAACATAGCCCGCAACCTGAATCTAAATAAAGTTAGGATTAGTTTAATATAATATCACCTTTGGTGTTGCCTCTTAAATGTTTTAAAAGCTTACCAAATGCAAAACATCAATGCTGACATCCCCAGAATCGACACCCTCAATTGTCACCAATAATACATTGTTGGAAACATCTCTAGTGCTTTTATTGTTTACAATTTATTGCCTGTTTGAGTATTGCAAGTAAACACTTTTTCCATGTACCTAAGCAGGTTCTGATGATGAAGCATAATATGAAACCATCACAATTGCTTGATTCAAATATGCCTAAAAGCACCAAAAAATCACAACCAAAAATTATCATTAAATAAAATATATCATAGAAGCCTCTGCTATAAGAATAAGTAAACAATGATTTTTCAGTGAAAACTGGAAAGAACAATGGTCGCCCCTTGTTCCAACTTTCCAGAGAAACTCAATTTTCATAACCCTATGAATATGAGTCTAGAAAACTATTATGTAGGCCTCCTTTACAGATCACAATCTTCAAGACAGCTATGAATATAACTCAAGCAAACTATTATGTTAGTCTCTTATCAATCAAATAATGTGTTAAAAATAGGTGCATTTAAGATTAAGTTCACACAAGAAAAAAATCTTGCACCATAATGCAGTTGAAGTCATACATTTTTGCATCAGTCAAAGTATGCTAGTGGCATTGGACCATCTATTGTGTGTGCATCTGCAAAACAATTATGTTTTGATGTCACTAAATATTGAGGAAATTGTCATATGGGGCTTATGGTAACTGCACCCACGAAATGGAAATCTTAAACTCTTAACAATCAAATGTTCAGATTGGATTTGACTACTTTTAGGCATCAAGAGAAAATACACTTGTTCTAGATAGGTTTTTAGTAATTTTAACCACTGCATAGTATTACAAGGAGATAAATCTCTTGAAATTATTTAAAATAGATTTTTAACATGTGAACATTAGTACTATCCATCAACTACTACATATTCTGACACTCAAAAATAGTTTTATGACCAAGATGCACCAAACAAATACTATTTTGGCACCCTTGTCAAATGTTGAGCTTATTGCAATTCTACTCTTCTCCGTGCACTGGAAAAATTGGTGTGGGCTTACTGAGCTGAACTGAGCACATATAGACAAGAGCAATGCAAGTACAGAACCCAGCATTATATCTACAGGTATTGACTTCCCAATTCTTAGTCAACACTCCAGAGTACTTAGCCAAATTCCATACTCCAATTCTATGTTGATGCATCCTCCTATGGAGGAAGCAAAATTAATCCCGAGAGCCTTAAACCCCAAATTTTGACTATAAAATAGCCAGGATCCCCACTCTAAAACATATAACATAAATTTTCGTACTGAGTTTATGAGAGCAATTTAGTCCTCTGAATTTTCTATATTTCTGGCTTATGGTTTTTTCTGATGACATGTGAGTGTTGTTTCTCCAAACTTGGATCCTAACATTTCAAAAATTACAGCAAATCTGTATCTAGATTCCAGATTGGAATTAGTTTCCACACAACTTAGCTCAGCATTAACTCAAATTCACGATTATGATCATTTGTTCAATCATTAAACATTAACTGTGGTTTTTACTTTCATTTTAATATGGTAGGATTCTAGGTTCAGATATTTTCCTCATGCCTATATGAGGCCCATGATTTAGTGTGGCTTGACAATCTAACCAGCTCGTTAGATCCCTTATTTATCATAGTCCTGGAATGCATTTCTATCCACAGAGCAGTCTTCATTTAATCATAGATCATCCATGGTTTCATAGTAACTCCAAAATCGGGAGTCATCTGTGATTGAGGAGTTACTCAGAATTCATGCAAAAATTGGCCTTCAGAATGAAAGAAAGTTTGCAAGGCGAGCTGGAGAATTTATCAGACTACATACAACCACTTTTCTTAGTTCTAGGTTACCAATAGGTGCTCTCTGTTAGGAATCTTAGGAACTCATGAACAGTAAATAGTAAATACTAAAGACCCACTAGCCTAGTATCGGTATGCCTTCAGAGAAAACAGACTTTCACTTACTTCAAATTTCTATAAAAGAAAACATGTTTCCCCATCTACACTCGGTAAAGGTTTTTCATTAAGTAGAATTTCTACCTTGCTACTAGAGTAAGTTTCATCTCCTATGTGGATGTGACATGCTATCATAAATTTGTTAAAGACTTATTGAGTTTTCATTTCTCTCCTTACTTTACATTATATAATCTAGTCACAATCATTTCATTTACAACCCTCTTTCTTTTCTAAGATCCCTAATTTGTTAGCATGTATTTTACATACGTAATCTAGTACTTTTCCAACATATATCTTCATTGGGATTAAGCTCAAAGTCTTGGGCGGAATGACAAGACTCAGCCTCATATACCATTTAGGTATGGTAAAAAAAAAATTGAAGTTCCAAATATCCTTTCATCTTACTCCTCTTTCTGTGGGTTATTTTGTCTTGCATACAGACCATGAGCATAGCTAAGTCATGAAATCAATTGATAGCTTCTATGTTTATTGAAAGAGATATTTGGCACCTAATACCATCATGTATGATATTGTCTCATTCTCATATTACATTTGTCATAAATTAACCCTCTATATCTTTTCTTAATGAGCTTATATCTCTGTGCATTGAGATACAAAGTGTTTAATTTTCATTCAAATTCAAACTCGAATCATTTGGTTGTGATGGTAATTTACAAGAATGATCTAAGGAGATAATCCTGTGTCACTTTACTTAATGAGCTTATATATTTGTGCATTCAGAATATAAGGTGTCTAATTTTCACTGAAATTCAAATCAAAATCATTTGGTTGTGATGGCAATTTATGAGAATGATCTAAGGAGATAACCCTCTATCTCTTTACTTAATGAGCTTATATCTCTGTGCATTGAGAATACAAGGTGTTTAATTTTCATTGAAATTCAAAGCAAAATCATTTAGTTGTGATGGTAATTTATGAGAATGATCTAAGGAGATAGATATTTATCTTGTTGTAGCTATGGGTAGATCTATTTGCGGACATGTAACATTATTTCCAATTGTGTAATGATAGCTGAATTCTCACTCAAAACATCAAAATAAGGATGTCTCTCTTATATAAATGGGTTGTTAAGTCAAAGGTGTTAAAAAACATTGTAATATGATATTCTAGTGGCCAAAATGGTAAGCCCACCTGTATGATACAAAATTTTCATAGAGTTCCTTGAAAGTTGGAACCTCATTAAAAGACTCAATAACTGCAGTAGATCTAGAGATGTTGCAATAGGGAAGGAATTCTAGTTGCAAAAATCGAAAGCCCACCTGAAGCATAGCAAATATTCCAATGAATAGGTTGCATCAAACCTTGTATTAAATAGAATACAAACAAGACTAGGAATAAATTGAAAATGGATAAACATTTATATATTGGAAATATAGTATTAAACCAAAGGTGCTCAAGAATACCGTAATAGGAAATTCCGGTTGCCAAAATGGTAAGCTCTCCTGTAAAATGCCAAACTGTCCAATGCAGATAGTGCCTGAAAACCTCAGATTAAAAGACTTCGTAACTGCAGTAGAAACATAAAGATTGCAATAGGAAATTGCATATGGAAAAATAAGAATCATAGAGAGATGGAAATTGTGTGGTATCACCTTTGACATTGAAGGAAATCATGAATTAAGCTTTGCATTGGCCTTTTAGAAAAATATCCCAATAACCTAGAAGAAGTACTATATACTTAGTTTAAAAGGGATCAAGTTTCAAACTGTATTAGGGGATCCATACAATAAAAAACCAAAACCTAAGAAATCAATTAAACCCCAAGGAAATCACTCTTGCGAGGCTCATTCAAAGAATTCAACAAGTGTAAAGGAGATTTGAATCTATATATTTCTTCCATGTTCTAAGGGTCTTCAACAAACATCAAGTCCTATGACAAATGAATGTCTCACTTGAAGGTTCATAAATCTCTTAACGTGGTTGGGAGCAATGCAAGCAGGATCATTTGGGACTTATGCTTTTTATTTTATTGTATTTTATTTCCTAGAGCAGATCTGTGAGTGGCATTTTATTTTGCTATTGTGTTTTCTTAGAAATGACAATCTTCACAAACCTTAGGTTAAAATCTATTCATTTTGTTTCCTAGTTTTTATTCTTGTGTCTGCTAATGATCCAAGTGAATTCTAGGCAATGAAGTCTTGATTTATATGCTAGTGGTGGTTGGGAACCTTCTCCCATTGTTTTAAAATAGACACTGATTGATATAGTATCTCCAACTACAATTGTTTTTGTATGCCACCATGGTATAACTCATGGAAAATACACCAAAAAGGTCTACCTGTAGTTTCTTTTATTGTGTTTTGTTATTAGAAGACGCTGACTACATAATTAGTTATAAAATCACTATTGCAAGATATCAAAATGGTATATAATCTAGAAGACCAGAACACATGATCTAACTTAATTTATATTTGGTAGTTTTTGGGAAGCACTGTTAGTTCCAAACCCATGTGATTGAATGTGAGAAAAATAGAACAATTTCTAAGAGCACAACTTATGTTTACAAGTATGGCAACGGATAGTCTATCCTCACTTAGAGGAGACATATGTATCTTTTCCTTTTGTTTCTGATGATTAGTTTGCATTTTGTTTGTATCACACATTATGGTGATAACTATTTCACATGCATGTAATGGCACAAAAGAATGACACATTTGAGTGAAATTATGGCTCAATCCCTAGAGAATCCCTACAAATGTTTATGGACAGAAAAAAAACCTATGAAATTTTCAAAAAGTAAGTCGGATATATTTTATAACAACTCACTTTATGAGGTATCTTTCCAAGAAGCTCCATCATCAAGGTAAGGTGGTCCTGAAATAGAATTTAACAAGCCCATTAGAAAAGGATCAAATAGAAGGGCAAACTTGTAGAATTTTTTTTTCTATTACCAACCAAATATAGCACTCTAGAAGAGTTGTATGATGGAATTTAGCCAATACTTCCAAATAAATATTATCCTACACCATTCAACATTGTGACCAACAAGTAAATGTGATGTATAAGCGCAAATAAAACACTATGCTGCCCGTTTTGTACACAAGACAATAGAAATGCCAATGATAGCCTAGCTAGTTGTGCAAATCAAATAACTAGAAGGAGCGTGAAAGAGATTATTGTACCTCATCATGGTCATAACCTTCTACACTCTGAGGATCAAATAACATATCACCTATAGCCAGTTCAGAAATTATGCAACCAAATGACCACATGTGAACCGGTCTAGAATATTTTGAACCCAAAATAACCTCTGAGGATCAATATTGCCTTGTCTGAATATCAGGTTTAAATTGCTTATGGATCCAGCAAGAATTTCCCAAATCTACTATTTTACATCTCAAATTCATTGATTTCAGGCTCTGAATTTTAGCAGAATAACAATTTTTTTTCTCAGCCTCATGCTGAGCTACAGAGTCACCAGCCAGAATGATTTCTATCTTTGTAACACTAGTTTGTCCAATTTTTACGTTGCCTTGGTCTTCATTAGCCGAATCTAATTCCTTTTCTCAAGCTATGACACTGCTCACACAGTTGTTTGTAGCCCTCTTAGCCTTTCTCTTTAGTTTATTTTTTTGAGTCCTTGAAATGGATCCATTAACTGTGTACTTCCTAATGGAAGACCTCAAAAGTAGGTTTGGTTTATCAATAACAGGAGAAAGCAATAGAGGCTCTCCATATTTCCTTGGATCTTTTGATGGATCAATAGAAGATTATAGAAGAATGTTCTCAGGCTTTAAATCAGTGTGAATAATTGGCAATTCTCGATGCAAATACTCCAACCCTACTAAAATAGGGATGCAGAGTTCCCGAACAATGTCCAAGAGAAGGCCTCTGTAGCGAGTATATTTTATCAAAGACAACAAGCTATCACTCAAATAATAAAAAACCATACAAACATGTTGTCCATTGGGTCCAACGTGCTTGAAATGGTCTAGCAATTTCACAACACCCTTTCTATCCTTTGGATCTCCTTCTACAATTTTCTTCAAGATGTTGATCTCATCCATAGATGCTTCTGCATAATGTTGTACATACATATCTCTGTACCATCACATAGAAACACAATTCAAACACCTCTCCAAATTTTAATTTATATTAAAAGGCCCTTGATAAAAATCGTGATCATTGGCAGCACTATTCAACATAATGATATTTATTACACAAATGAAAAAGAGCAAACATTTTGAAATAATGCAAACCTAGCAGGTCTCAGGCTTTTGTACTCAAACATAACTCCATTCTAGTGTCCATTCATTGCAATTATAAACAAAACCCACTTGGGGATGCATGGTTTAAGATGAAACAACCCAAATCTAGGTACCCCGATGCAACCATGTTTGAGGTTCCAATTCAGGGACCAAAACCTGGATTATGAATGCGATTTGGTATTTTGACTTGATACTAGGGGTGTAAACATGCATTCTCAGCATGAAAAACTGTAAAACCAAATCAAAACAAAAGTGACCTGGCTATTTTATTTTCTATGTTTACACTCGAATGGAAAAGAAATCAAAGGAAAACGATCTAGCTCCACACAATGGCAAGAATGGGGTTTTCATCCCATAGGAAAAAATAAGAATGATGCCTAAGATATTCCAAAGTAACAAATATTCTAGAACATAATTAAAAATCCAAATAAAATACAAAAAAAAGGGTTGATAAAATACAGATTCTTGGAGGTCCCAAGCAAGCCATACATTAGAGAAATGACCCCATCCAACCTTCTGCTACACCACATATCTTCCATTCTTAAATGAATCGCCCAATCAAACTGCATGGTATCCTCCCTAACTATAATCGTTGGTTCCTTCATCTTCAGATTCCGTGCATTCACTTGAAGAGTCCATGTATGGATCCACTACTACAATATCAGTGGCCATGGAATCTAATCTTAAAGATCAAATCTCGGCCCAAAAACAAGAACCCGTGTACTCTCTGGATTTTTTTTAGATTTGAGATAAGCCTAGCCTGGCCTACCCTTCAAGATTCCTATGGACTCAATTGTCCATAGAGGCACTGCATTATATATTTTTGGAAGGAATACCATAGCTCAGGAGAACCAAACAAAAAAAACATCGATGTTCCCATTTTTTGCTAAACAATAGAAAGTACCTCTCGGTATACTTCATCATTTGATTTTTTCTCTTTCTTATACATATTTAGTATGTCCAAAAAGGTCTTGTATACTAGTTCATCATTTTGAAATCGTGTTTGAAATTGATAAGCTAAAAAGTGTATGTGAAAAAACTCACAGCCTTAAATTTTCAAACAATCAATGTTCTAAACAGGTCTTCTATACCACTTCACCATTTCAAAACCATATTTGGTCACTTTAAATTAGTTTGTAAATCAACCATAGATTTCAAATGTCAAATATTTAATGTCATCCTCATTACCTTGACCTTGACAACATATTTCATTGTGAGGAAACTCATCTAGTTGTTTTCTTGTTGGGAGTTCCTCACGAGGAACTATAATTCCATGCCCTTCCGGTAGAAAGGTATTTAAACCCAAAATAAGAGAATTATGACCCTTAAATAAATCTCTCAACCGAGGTCTAACACCAAATGTAATAACTCTGCAGAATTTCCAGAAGAGTGGTCCATAGTACTATGATTTATAGTTTATGAAGAAAAAAAAGGAAAGTTAACTTGTTTCATTGATTGATAATGCCAATATTTATAATAATTAAAGGTACAAACCTTTGGGCCTTGAAATCTTCCATGATCTCAATAAATTCATCATATTTCTCATTATTATTCTTGAATATATCTTTGACTGTCATAACATATGCCAAAGTAGGATCTGTTGATAGCCTCTATGATCCTTCAGAAGGTTGATGCAGTCCCGATTTGTATTAGATCATCTACAAGCAATAGAAGAAGGTCAGAAAACAAGTAGTTTATCCATTATGCATTTCTTACAAGATGCAAACAAACACACTTAGAAGCACCAATTAAGAAGAAATAGAACTAGACCTACAAATACAGATGTATGAAAGATACATCAATCAAGAACAAAACCATTGTTTCATCAAACATATAGACAAACTACATCATTATTAAATTTTATATTGACAAAATCTTGGCAATCTGTCCCTTTATTAAACCAGTAACTCAAAATGCTTTAAGATGTCCAGTTGAACAGGAATCCTACCATATGGAATGGCTATTGTATGATAACCTAAAATCAATAATAATAATAATAAGGTTATAGAAGCAATAGATATCTAAAGAAACAATAGATGAATTATGAAATCTTGAAAAAACTACTCTGGCATGTTAGTGATTCTGATGTTCCAGTGGCAATAAGAATGCTAGCAAATATCACTGGGAAACATTTAAAATTGAGAAGAAGGATGTAGAAAAACCTAAATTTTTTTAGGGTAAATCACCTATCATTACAAAAAGAATGCAATGGATGGTTAAGAAATGCATCCCTTTCATAAGAACAGAAGGATAGAAAACCCACTTCTTTCCCTAGCCATTACATTTCTTAAGGTAATAATCGAGCATTAACGACGATGATAAAAGGGATGAAAAATACATAAAATCCCTAAATGTTAATCCAATACGCTTCATTCTAGAATTCACATCCACAGTATTCCCCAGATACATGCAGAATGCCACCGTGTTGTTGTTGGAGCAATCTGTCACTAGGATTGTGGCATCGCAGTGATTATGAAGTTCCAGTGGCAACAAGAATTCCAGCAAAAATACTTGCAAAATACAAAATTGAGAAGAAACATCAACACAACCTAAACATCTTTAGGTTAAACACCTAGCATTACAAAAAAAATCCAACAGATGGCTAAGAAATGCATCCCCTTCCTAAGCACGGAAAACCCACTTCTTTCCCTAGCCATTGCCTTTCATAAGGTAATAATGGAGCATTAAAAACGATGATAAAAGGGATGCAAAATCAAGGGAAACCCCCAAACGTTGATCAAATATGTTTTAGTTTGGACTTTACATCCCAATGTTGATCAAAATCATGCTATCTTGTTGTTACTGGAGCAATCTGTACCAGGAAACTAAGAAAATGAATCTTTGCTATTTTACTGTCAAATGCCTTGATTCAAAAGAAAACCATTAAAACGGATAAGGAATTTTGTATCTAAACACGCTTACTATATTAAATCCACCTAATCCCTAAAATTGGGAAATTTTTACAAAATCACATCCACTGACCGTGAAACCGATTAACATCGATATTCTATAGGAGGAGTCACATGGTTTCAACATCCTACCGTAGCTCAAATTCGAAATCCTATATGAAATTTTTCTATCATTAAAATCAATCCATAGTAAAGAAACAAAAAATCGGTCATTTCCATTAATTTCATTCAGAGCAACAAAGTTATTGCAAACATATGGAGTTATGGAGATCAAATAAATCGCAATTGTCTTTGTATTTGATGATTTTGTCTTGATATAAGGTTCTTGGCATAAGTAAACAGAGAAGTTTGCTAGGGCTAAAGCATTGGTTTATCCACTATTTGGTTTTTCTCTTTACTCATATTCAAGATGGGTATTACATCAGCCCTATCCAATGATGGATAGAGCAATCTTGCAGCGGTACATGCCACCTAGCGCATCATCCAGGCCAAAAATTTTGCTCATCCTTTCCGGTTTTGGAGAATAACACAATCTGTCCACTCACTTATGAGATGAGTTCAAAATTGCACAGTGGCTCCTCGGCGAACGCAAAATATTTGGGGCCAACCAGTTTGTTTGGACATGCTATTTGGCACCAACGAGCGTGTTGAGTAGTCATTGAAGGAATTGCAGGATGAAATCTCCTGGGAAAATTGGTCATTAGCCATGAATGTCGTCATAGAGGTGGGTGGATAGCTCTGGGGTAGAGAATTGAGTCAACAACTACATTTGCATAATAGATTTTTTTGTTTTTGTTATATATTTTTTGTTTTATTTTTACTATTTTATTATATAAATTATATAGATTTTTTTGTTTTTTTATATATTTATTGTTTTATTTTTATTATTTTATTATATAAATTATGTTTATTGGTTATATATTATATTTTTTTAATAATTATCATATAAGTTGTTTAGTTTTATAAATTAGGATTAATATAAAATTTAATTAATTTGTGTTTTATATAAATATAATAATTTGTGTTTTTTATAAATATAATATTTGTTTTAATGGTATTTTTTTGTTATATTATAAGTACATATAATAAACTTGGATCAAGGACATTGGCTGAGAAGAGTTGTGCACATCATGAATCAGGTGGGCAGTCATGACGTCAAATGCAAGATTTACATGGCCACCAATGCATAAAGGAGGTTTAACTTGATAGTGATATGGAGAGGTCATCACTGCATATGGATCATATTATGTGAGGTCATGAGGTCTGTATTAAGAGGTCGAGGAATCAAAATATTTACTTGAAACTCCGAGATTGGGTCAGGTCTCTACCTTTATACTGCATATGGATCTAAGATTGGTTATGGATCAGCACCCGAGTTTAATTATAATTGATTCTTTGATTTGTTAAAATATTGTTCTTGGTGCTTCCACCAGTTCAATTATTATATATTAGATCAACTGCTACGACATTTAAAGGAACTTAACCTGGGGAAGCTACATCGACTAGTGTAGCTACATGTTCATTGTTCAATGGGCATAGATCATGAATAATATAGTTATATTGAAGTTAGAAAAGCACCTCAGACATATGGGACTTGCAGGGACTCTTCCATTGTCAAGGATCAACAACTAGCTATGATGCTTCTAGCCAGGTATCAATATGGTAATGGTTCTAGTACCTAATTCATAATTGACATAGGAACCTAATTTTTCTTTGGCACACACTTAATCGGGTTTGCTTCAATGGTGCACCAGGGATAAAGATGGTTGAGAGAAAATTCATGCAATTTCTTTGTTGGATCTCTGAAGATCAAGGTGCATGGCACCAATATTACTAATAGAAAGTAGACAATTTACAAAATTTACACTTCATTGTCAAATTTGTAATTTTTCATGACACGATTAAAAATTACTAACATAAATGACTAATTCATATTCTTCTAGCTATTCATTTTTATGCGGTGACTAAATTAGTCATTTATGTTAGTCATTTTTAACTTTGTCACTTATTATCTAGTCATATTTGTTAACTGGTGACTAAATTAGTCATTAATTTTAGTTGTTTATAGTTGGGTCAATCAAAATTGCTCATATTTAGTAGTAAATCACTTGAAAAACCTATGGTGACTAGAATTTTTAGTCACCTAGTAGCTAATTCCTCATTTTGTACTGGTGATAGATTTATATTCCTGTGTACTTTTTGTTATTCCCTTTTTGAAATTAGTGTAGTTTTATTTGTAATTTTTTTATGCAATTTTGTTACTATAATCATCCATTTCAGTTGCTTCCTATAGCATATATTACACTTTGATATTATGATGTTAATGTAGTTTCCCTTTATGAGTTAAGCAACTGGTTGCGCACAAATTTTCTTTCAATTTCCTTTTCAAGTCTTTCTAATTTACTACTTGGCTTTATGTTGATAGAATAGATTGCTTTGATATTATAGGATCCAATTACAGTAGGTTCAATTATGTTTTGTTATGAATTCATTCAATTATATTCCAACTTGCTTAATAATGCAATAGATCACAATGTCTTTCAAATTATGAGTTGAGTTTAAGTTATTTTATAGATTGAATTTAATCATTAGGTAGGTTTAATTCATGTCCTTTACATTTCGTTATCATGTCCATGGATCAACTGATCTCAAAATCATTTAGATTAATTATTCCTTGCCATTTTAGTTTTTTTTGTGTGCAAACTGTCATTCATACAGCCTGTTCTGTTTGTCATCCAGACCTTTGCTCTAGTCTGTTATCCAGCCTTTCATTCAGCCCTTAGCATTTTTAATATGTTTTAAGCTTGTTTCTTTATTTTTTTTATTATGTTTTGATAAGTGGTAGTTAGATAATGGTTGTGTTTCTTCTTAAAGTCCCAGGTTAGACTGTTTAAAATACTTCCTATTTTTTTTTCTTATTTCTTCATTCTTTTCATTCTATGTTTAGAATTATGTCATGCATTTTGATTTATTATATTGCTTTGTAAGTATATCTTTGACTTGAATTGATTTCACTCTTTTATATAGTTTAGAGTCACATATGTCAATGTTAGGAAAATATGTTACTACCTTTTAAATTTATTATAAGCAGTAGGATCCGTCTCTTCCAATTGGGTGGTTACCAAAAGGCACCTATAGAATAGGATTTAAAACCATCTTTATTAAGTTTTCTACTTGCTCTTCTTTATTAATTTTTATACTTATTTATAATTTAGGTCTACCTTCTTCTATTCTTGTACCATCTTTTGTAAGTTAAGAGTTATTTACTTAATAAATAAATCATCATGTTTACTATCACTTGCAATTGGACGTTTCTTAGTCTACATATCTTTGTAGAGGTTAAATTATACTTGATTCCATTTAGTTTGTTCACTTCCTTTGAAATCCACTTTGAAACTTCTCATGATCCTATTCCAATCAAGGTGAATCCTTATCCTCAAAATAACCAAGGAAAGTGGAACTCGATAGTTTAATTTAAAACTATTATTTACATTCATTAGTTGCATGTATAGTTCTTCTTGAAAACATATCCATTTGTTGTAATTTTTTGCAGTTAGTCTTTAAAGTTGTTTAGTAGTAAAATAGATCTTTTTATAGAGAGTTGTTTATTGTCATAGAATAAGCATTGTCTCTATCTTTACCTTATAGTAATTGTTTATAGAGTAGAGTAGTATAACTTGATACCACTCTGGTCTAGTAGTCCATTTTGGTTCAATTTCCTTGATAATTGAATTGTTTAGAGTTTGACTCGATTTTTCATTTTAAAAAATATTTCGATCTTTTGTTTGTTAAAATATTTCCACGACACCATAAGAATCTCTCTAACTTCGCATATATTTTGTGTCAAATCTAATCATATCAACCTCGATCGATAATTAAATATTATGTGAATTAATCAAGACATTATTTTACACAACAACTTGTATTTAAAAATAGAATAAATGCAAATTCCCTAAAGACCTAACATCCTTCCTCTCAAATGTAACTGGGTCATTCAAAAGCACAATCACTAGTGATAATGGGATCCACACAATGATTGAGTAGTGAAGATAACAAAGAGTTAGTTATACCGATGATGGGGCTATGTTCCAAAAAAGTGATGGAAACAATTCCTAATGACCATATACGACTTTAGGGGTCAATGGAAATTAGCATTTCTCCTTGGTGATATCCCGATTTTGGCCACTAAGATACCTGCATCGAGTGTTGATAAGTGGTTCATTGTGAGTGGTATAGTGTCTCCCCCTTACAAAGAGTTGAGTGACTCTTAAGGGGGAGAAGGGTAGCTACACCTTGGCCTTCACGTTATTCATAACTGTGCCTTCTTATCCGGGTTATCATTTTACACTCGTTGATAGCAATATTTGATAGTACCCTATAAGTCAACAATGTTATGTTTCAAAATCCTAGTGAAATTATATTGGAATGGTTTGTTTGGATTCTTGTCACAATCAATCCTACCTAACTGAAATATTGTTTTGTGACCTCTTGTGGAGGATTTTAGTTGGGTGGATATGTTACAATTGTTTATTTTAATGTTCCAATGTTGATTAAGGTGTGTAAGGGAGGTATTTCACAATTTCCTTCCATTCTAATTCACCAAGAGCACAAGTAATGTGAGGTGAAGAGCATAATTAGATTGGAAGAGATTTTAGGTCCCTTAGTGTGTGCTAGTGATGAAAACATGAGTGAAATAACATAATTGATTGTTGAAACTAACTAAAGATATTAAATTAAATGAAAAGATATCTTATACTTTAACTCTAAAAGATGATAATGGTGATTGCGCTGATATATTGAATGGACCCCCAACAAACCATACTAAGTCCTAATCCTCTTACCATTTATCAATCCTTTCATAGCTTGGCCATACATTTTTTACAATTTTACAGCACATGCCTCCATTATGTAAGAAATAAAAAATTATCCAAGCCACCTCATCCTGAGCTTCCCATGATTCTTTAAATACCATCTATCATGCACCAATACCAATGAAATAGGATCCATTATTTTCATCTTAATGTTACAGTCATGCCATTATTTTTGTCTATGTTTCTCTAGAGTCTCGTTGAAACCTATGATAAGCCTATGTTCCTCCAACTCCAATCAAATATCCTAACCTCCTATTCATAGGCACATAATCAATCATCTTCAAATAAGTAGTCATGATGCATATACTAGGCAACACAAAATTTAGGGAATCACCACTCATTTCTCATAGAATAAAACAAATAGGGCATGCTTTGTTAGTCATTTCCTTGTAGTAATGTATGCCCATAACATTTTTGGTACACACTAATCCTAGTCATTATGATCCACCTTACAAATATTCATTAATGCATTTACCAAAAAATTGTTAAATACTTCAACTATGTAATTTTCCTATGGGTGGTATGGAGTACTCTTTTAAAGGTGAATCATGAACTCTTGATTAAGCATTGTAATTTTCTTGTTAATGAATCAACTTCCATGATATCTCATCAACACTCTAAGATATCCAAACATAGTAATTACATTCTCAAAGATGAACCATGTTTCAATATTTGTTGTATAGTCTTTTATCAGTGTTTCTTTTACATAGCTCATTAGGTATTCAATCATATTAATGGTTTGAGTGTTACAAGTGGAAACAAAGGAAACACATACCTCCTAGGTGGAATTTTTTATTTCCTGACATGCAACAGAACTTTTATAATATTATTTCACATCTTGGTATATTGTAGGCAACCACAAAGCAACGTGTAGGATTCATCAGTTTTTCCCCCTACATTTTATCCACCTTATATTACGCTCATGCTCCAACACACATTTTTGTATGATATTGTATGCACCCATATTACATAACTATCTTGTGATAAATTTATAGTCCATCATATGAAGCACTATTTTTCATCACTATGCAAATGTATAGTCATCAAGTTCCTTCTCAATCACCAAAATTTTGGTAATCTTCATGAATTGATCAAGTACTACTTCTACTCAAAATAAATGTGCATCTAGAAGGTCATTTCCTATATTACCTTTACTTTTGTAACATCCCCTTAGAAGACAAATGAAAAACATGCAGAGTAAGTAAAAAGGTAAGACAAAATTTATTTTATCTACTAAAAGTCATGAGAATCGTATTTCACACTGTTCTTTGCATGAACATAGTACTGTGTTTACTTTTGGGAATGCATTCAGTTCATGCAAAGACAAAAGGATTAATACTATTCTTCGAACCATAAGAAATTTTTGGTTGATTATTTTGTTGAAATAACATAAACAATCTATTACTATCATTATAAACCAGCCTTAGAGCAAACAATATTATTTTACCTTTAGGTGCTTATCGAGATGATTTTTATGAAATGAAAAGAAAACACTACAAAGATAGGGTAATAGTAGTTCTATGTACTAAATAGTAACAAGGACTATATTTATAAGAAAGGAGAACAATGACATTTTTACTAAGAGTTCTTTGCTAAAAGAAGTCCTCAAAGCAATCATTTTGTAAACTGCCATGAATGGGAGATAATAAAAATTCCCTTGACATTTAAATTAACCAATTTATTTGTATTTTACCCGTAAAAAGTTAATTTTCATTACCTATAATATTTATATAAATATATATGGGCTTAAGAGACACTATACATTCCTTAATAAATAATGAGATTTATTAAATAGACTCCCTTAAAAGGAGCAATGATAAAAATAAATAGTATTAATTAAAATGACTATTTCTTTTATGGAAATTGGAATGATAAGGTTGATATACAAGTAAAGGCTAAAATAAAGGAACAAAAGATAGTGACGGTTTTGTTAAAATGGTTGGTTATTACATTTAATAACCAATACTAGTATTCTTATGTTAATTGGAGAAAACACTTAAGTGGAGGAGTAATATAGAGTGCGTTTGTTTCTTAGTTAATACATTGAATAACCACTACTAGTAGAAAACGGATATAAGTAGAGAATATTTTTAGTAGAGGACACGCGTTGTCTTATTTTGTTTTACATGTCACTTTAGGAGAATTATCTGCATCTTTATGGGGGGGAATCCTTTTATTACTGAACGAAATAATAGAACTGTCAAGCTTCTAATTGCCGAGTGACATTAATAACTAGATCCTGAGTGGAGATTAAGGATTAGTTTTGGGGAGTTAAAAGAAATCAATCTCTGAATAGTGAGGGGGGGAGGAAAAGAGGTATTGGTAATTCGCCGACCCTGTGAGGATTGACTAGATTTGGGTTGAGAATATTGTTTTCTGAGCAGACATAAGTCTGCAGTGTGAATGTCAGTTTCTCTAAAGAAAACACCATCTCTTGGTGAATTTGGTGATTGAATTTGCTGAGTGGTGGTGGATCGCTCCTCTATTCCGTCGGTTGGCCTTCAAAAATTCTGGATGGGAGCTTGCAAACATTTCCGAAAGGTGACTGGAAAAGAATACCTCTGCGATTTTCTATCGAGTATGTTACAATGTTATCACTCTCGTTCATGAATGTATTTTCCCCTGTCTGGTATGCATTTTTCCTCGTATATGGTTCTTTATCCACGCTTGTGCAAAATCAATGATGAATGCGCTATTGATTTTGAAACTAAATTGGTTTGGTGATTGTGTTTGGAATAAACCTCCAACATCTGAAGTTGTTCTCATTGAAATCTAGTAATAAAGCTTGACCTGCATTTTGGTTTGTTTATTTATGAATCTCTTGCCAGTACATTGCCAGAGATTTTCTATAAATCTAGATCTCTAATAGTTGCGTTTTGATCTGAAGTTGTTCTCATTGAAATCGATATCTGAAGATATTAAACTCTCCTTTGTCAAGATCTGATTGTGTATTTTATAGCCTGCTGTGAAAATATTTTAAATCTAAATATGTATATATATTGCCTGCCTGTAAAAATATACAGGCAATCTCTTTTAAATCTGAATATGTATATATTATTACCTATGGCAATCTCTTTTAAATATGAATATGTATATATATTGTCTTCTTGTAAATATATACCGGCAATCTCTTTTAAATCTAAATATGTATATATATTGTATGCTTGTAAATATATACCAGCAATCTCTTTTAAATCTGAATATATATATATTATTGCCTGCTTGTAAATATATATTGGCAATCTCCTTTAAATCTGGATATGTATATATTATTGCATGCTTTTCAATAAATACCAGCAATCTCCTTTAAATCTAAATATGTATATATCATTGCATGCTTGTAAATATATACCGGCAATCTGCGTTAAATATGAATATGTATATATTATTGCGTGCTTCTGAATATATACGGGCAATCTCTTTTAAATCTGAACGTGTATATATTATTGCCTGCATTTTATATTGTATTATTGTATATTGGATTCGAATATAGATCTACATGGCGAGTTCTATGTATTCATATTTGTGTATTGATAAACTCTTAGAGAAATACATTATGCATGGTATGCATTTCTATCTAACGTGATAGATGATTTGAACTCTTAAAACATGTATTCCAAAGTTCTGCTTTAATAAGTCAATGCTTTGTGTTTAAGGATAGTTGAGTGTAATCTCTCTTTGGAATTTGAAGGTAATTCTGGTTTATTTTAAAATAGTTGGGTGCACCTCTTTTGAGAGTGATCCATCTGGTATGCTATATTACTTATATATTTAGAATTAACTATATTTAATCTCAGAGTTTAAACTAAATTAGTGAGTTTACTTTTATCTGTAATGAGTATGTGAAACTCTTAATCATTAATTAAATATGTGTGTTAAAGAGATAGTTCTCTTTTTGTAAAGATTTATATGCATTGAAGTTACCATAATATGGTGGTAAACATTGTATTAAGATCATGAAGGGATGGGTTTCTTTCACATGCTTTTATTTTAAGCAGAAACTTTCTAAGTTTTGCTAGTTTATTTGTAAATGAGTTGTTCCATTTTAATTGGCAAGTATTCTCGGTGAAAGAGATTGACAGTGGATGTACCAAAAAATTGTAAATCTTCTCTTGATAAAATAATATAAAGACTAACAAGCTTTGGTGGATGTAGCCTCATGGATGGAGTGAACCATGTATATGATGTCTGTCTTTTTACTCTATGTTTTATGTTTGTATATACTCATTTTCATGATGGTAATTAATGGATGGATGATGCACAACAAATGATTTATGATACATTTTTTATACTAGTACAATGGGCTATGAAATATACTCGCAAGCATACACTCAACAATATACTTCGTGTAGGAAAGCTACTTGGATGGTTAAATGTATTAATACCTTTTGTTTAACATTTTGATTTCAAGATAAAGAATTGTTATCTTGATTTAGAATTAAATAATCAATAATATGCATGATCTTCCTACCATGGTATAGATTGGGTAAAGTGTTATAGTGTTTACAATTATGTGATTACACACTCTCAATAGATTAACTTGGTTGACTTGTTGGTTATAGTAAAAAGCGAATAATTTACCCCATTTTTCCAGAATTTACATGGGGGAATCTTGGGTTTGTTACAAATGGTATTAGAGCCTCAGGTTCAAACACTGCGGCCAGATGGACCCGCATATATACAAGTAAGTTTTTTACTTTCTGAATTATTGTTTATGTAAATAAAATTGGCTTGTATAAGAGGTTATCTTGCAGCATGTAAGCTAAAGAAAGTTAAATTTTAAAGAAAACATTACCTATGTGATGAATATAGTATACGTGGTTTCTCCAATTTAAATACATCAAGGACAAGAGAAGTAATATAAACTATAACCTAAAATAGTTACAGCCGAACTTAAGGTTATTGGCTAATTAAGTTGGTCCTTAAACCTATGTGTTAAGTAAATCTATAGTCAGAAATTTAGAGTTTTTGGTTGTAAAGTTTCTTTTGAAGCATTTAGTTGTCACAAGATGCATGTATGAATTTGTTAAGTCATGAATTTATACATTAAAGAAATTGAAGCATTCCATTTTTGTTACATTTTCATCATGACGATATGGTTGCATGGTAAGATTCCAAATATAGATAAATGGAACTCATGAACATATCTCTTAAATCATGAGTAAGAAAAAGTATATGAACCTATTTGATATTATTCGTGCATGTTGAAAATAACAAACGTACAAAAAAAAACAATAAATGAATAAGAGAACTTTTCCTGGACTCAAGTAGGAGGCATAGTGGAAAAAGGCTTTTCCTAGACTCAAGCACGAGGCTGAGCGGAAAAGAAATTTTTCTGGACTTTAGTAGAAGGATGAGTGGAAAATAACTTCCTGGAGCCAAGCATGAAGGCTTGGGGGGAAAGAACCTTTCTCTGAGGGATAACCAAGGGCAAAAATTGACGATTCAACTCTACTTTGCTAAAATAAATTTTCCTGGAAGTACGAGGTTGGGTGGAAAAGAAATTAATGGACTCAAGAGAGGAGGTTTGAGGGGAATTGTGAAAGATTCTATGATATCAATGGAAAGACCTAGGAACAAAGTTGACATGTGGAAAACAGGACGTTGTTTGATGTTTTTGAGGGGAAAACTTTTGACTAGCAATCAAAAGGGAGAGTAACCTCAAAATTTTAACATGTAAGTCCAATTGGTGTCGACAACTTGAGAGAGAGTTCAATGTTCAACAAAGAGCTGTTAAAGATGAGAAACTGAAGAGAGAGTTTGTTCATCAACAAAAGTGTTGTTGGGAGTTGTTCAACTCCATGATGAAACAATAGAACACATATTAACAATTATTCTAATAACCAGACAGTTGAATGTCTTCATGTGTAAATGTTATAAATACCTAAGTAGGGAAAATTCCCTCAAGGAAAAGGGTGAAGGGTATATTGTTAAGATTAATTCTTGAAACTATGTGGAATAAATGATACTAACTTGTGAATGAAATAAATGTCTATCTCAAGTGGTGGACGAGTTTGAGACGTCCTCCAAAAATCTAAGTAAATCAAGATTACGTATGAATTCTTTTCAGATAAATCCAATATTAGTTTTTTTATGATGATAAAAGCGCAAGTAAAGACAAAAATATGTTCTGTAAATTGCGAAGGTTGTGTGGCAAAAAGGACTTGTTGTTTATGTTTGGAATTAAAATATTAAGTAATAGCATGTTTACTGAATAAGTTTTGGAAATATATGGTTTTGTTACATAAAAGTACATGTTATGAAGGATAAAAGCTAGCGGGAATCACAAAGGATTGAATATTATCAAAGCAAAGTTGAAAGACATCGCAAGGGATGTGGAAGTAAGCAATAAGAACTTGAAGAGAAATGAACACAAACCTGTGGACAAATATGTAACACCGAGGGCGGTGTTACTTCTAAGGGAGAAAGTATGTAACATCCCCTCAGAAAACGACTGAAAAACATGCAGAGTAAATAAAAAGGTAAGATAAAATTTGTTTTATCTACTAAAAGTAATGAGAATCGTATTTCACTCTATTCTTTGCATGAACACAGTACTATGCTTACTTTTGGGAATACGTTCATTTCATGCAAAGGTGAAAGGATTAATTATATTCTTCGAACCATAAGAAAGTTTCAGTTCATTACTTTGTTCAAATAGCATAAACAATATATTACTATCATTATAAAACCAGATTTAGAGCACACAATATTATTTTACCTTTATTTGCTTATCAAGATTATTTGTAAGAAATAAAAAGAAAACACTACAAATATAGGATAATAGTTGTTCTATGTACTAAATAGTAATAAGGACTATATATATAAGCAAGGGGAACAATGACATTTTTACTAAGAGTTCTTTGATAAAAGAAGTCCCCAAACCAATCATTTTTTAAAGTAATGTGAATGGGAGATAATAAAAATTCCCTTTACATTTAAATTAACCAATTTATTTGTATTTTACCAATGAAAAATTAATTTATCTTAAGAGACACTATACATTCCTTAATAAATAATGAGATTTATTAAATAGACTCCCTTAAAAGGAGCAATGATAAAAATAAATAGTATTAATTAAAATGACTAATTGTTTTATGGAAATTGGAATGATATGGTTGATATACAAGTAAAGGCTAAAATAAAGGAACGAAAGATAGTGACGTTTTTGTTAAAACGGTTGGTTATTACATTTAATAACCAATACAAGTATTCTTATGTTAATTGGAGAAAACACTTAAGTGGAGGAGTAACATAGAGTGCGTTTTGCCTCTTAGTTAATACATTAAATAACCACTACTAGTAACATAGAGTGCGTTTTGTCTCTTAGTTAATACATTAAATAACCACTACTAGTAGAAAAGGGATATAAGTAGAGAATATTTTTAGTAGAGGACGAGCGTTGTCTTATTTTGTTTTACATGTCACTTTAGGAGAATTCTCTCCATATTTATGGGGAAAAATCCTTTTATTACTCAACGAAATAATAGAACTGTCGAGCTATTAATCACCGAGTGACATTAATAACGAGATCCTGAGTGGAGATTAAGGATAAGTTTTTGGGGAGTTAAAAGAAATCAATCTCTGAACAATGAGGGGAGGGGAATAGGAAAAGAGGTATCGGTAATTCGCCGACCCTGTGAGGACTGACTGGATTTGGGTTGAGAATATCGTTTTCTGAGCAAACATAAGTCTGTAGTGTGAATGACGGTTTCTTTGAAGAAAAAACCTGTCTTAGTGAATTTGATGATCGAATAACGACTGCATGGGAGACGTCATCATAGTTTTCCCGTGGATTGTTGAGTGGTGGTGGATCACTCCTTTGTTTCGTCGGTTGGCCTTTCGGAAAATTGATTTGGTTACTGTGTTAGGAATAAACCTCCAAGATCTGAAGTTGTTCTCATTGAAATCTAGTACTGAAGTTTGACCTGCATTTTGGTTTGGTTATTTATGAATTTCTTGCCAGTACATTTCAAAAGATTTTGTATAAATCTAGACATGTTATAGTTGCGTTTTGATCTGAAGTTGTTCTCATTGAAATCGAGATATGAAGATATTAAACTCTCCTTTGTCTATGTTTCCATGCTTTAAAGATCTGATTGTGTATTTTATTGCCTGATGTGAAAATATTTTAAATCTAAATATGTATATATATTATCTGTTTGTAAAATTATACGGGAAATCTCTTTTAAATCTGGATATGTATATATGATTTCCTACTTGTAAATATATATAGGTAATCTATTTTAAATATGAATATGTATATACATTTTCTTCTTGTAGATATATACGGGCAATCTCTTTTAAATCTGAATATTTGAATATGTATATATATTGTATGCTTCTAAATATATCCCCGCAATCTCTTTTAAATCTGAATATGTATTTATTATTGTCTGCTTGTAAATATATACTGGCAAATCTCTTATAAATCTCAATATGTATATATTATTGCCTGCTTGTAAATATATACCCGCAATCTCCTTTAAATCTGAATATGTATTTATTATTGTCTACTTATAGATATACGGGAAATCCCTTTTAAATATGAATATGTATATATATTTCCTTCTTGTAAATATATATCGGCAATATCTTTTAAATATGACTATGTATATATATTGTCTTCTTGTAAATATATACGGGCAATCTCTTTTAAATCTGAATATGTATATATTATTGCCTGCTTGTAAATATATACTGGCAATCTTCGTTAAATCTGAATATGTATATATTATTGCCTGCTTGTAAATATATACCAGCAATCTCTTTTAAATCTGAATATCTATATATTATTGTCTGCATTTTATATTGAATTATTGTATATTGGATTCGAATATAGATTTACATGGCGAGTTCTATGCATTCATATTTGTGTGTTGATAAATTCTTACAGAATTACATTATGCATAGTATGCATTTATGTCTAAGTTGATAGATGATTTGAACTTGTAAAACATGTATTCCAAAGGTATGCTTTAATAAGTCAATGCTTTGTGTTTAAGGATAGTAGAGTGTAATCTCTCTTTGGAATTTGAAGGTAATTCTGGTTCATTTTAAAATAGTATGGTATATTACTTCTATATTTAGAATTAACTATATTTAATCCCATTACTGAAAACTCATTACGTGTAGAGTTTAAACTAGATTAGTGAGTTTACTTTTATCTACAATTAGTATGTGAAACTCTTAATCATTATATGTGTGTATGTGTCTTAAAGAGATAGTTCTCTTTTTCGTATAATTTATATACTTTTGACTTATTTTTATGGATAATTCTTAATCATTAATTAAATATGTGTGTTAAAGAGACAGTCTTCTTCTTGTAAAGATTTATATGCGTTGGAGTTACCATAATATGGTGGTAAACATTTATTGATGGTAAAAATTGTATTGAGATCATGAAGGGATGGGTTTCTTTCACATGCTTTTATTTTAAGGAGAAACTTTCTAAGTTTTGCTAGTTTATTTGTAAATGAGTTGTTCCGTTTTAATTGGCGAGTATTCTCGGTGAAAGAGATTGGCAGTGGATGTGCCAGAAAATTGTAAATCTTCTCTTGATAAAATAATATAAAGACTAACAAGCTTTCGTGGATGTAGCCTCGTGGATGGTGTGAACCACGTATGTGATGCCTCTCTTTTTTCTCTATGTTTTATGTTTGTATATAGTCATTTTCATGATGGTAATTAATGCATGGATGATGAACAACAAATGATTTATGATACATTTTCTATACTAGTACAATGGGCTATGAAATATACTTGCAAGCATACACTGAACAATATACTTTGTGTAGGAAAGCTAAATTGGAAGGCTAAATGTATTAATACCTTTTGTTTAACATTTTGATTTCAAGATAAAGAATTATTATATCGATTTAAAAGTAAGTAATCAATAATTTGCATGATCTTCCTACAATGGTATAGATTGAGTAAAGTGTTATAGTGCTTACAATTATGTGATTACACACTCTCAAGAGATTAACTTGGTTGACTTGTTGGTTATAGCAAAAAGCAAAAAAATTACCCATTTTTCCATAATTTACATGGGGGATTCTTGGGTTCGTTACAACTTTATCCAAATTCTAGGCACATCAAGTGGTTTGGTTTGACATTGTCATTTTCTTTCTTTACCACACGTTCAAAGTCAAAATCTTGAAATAGAAGTAGCCATCAACAAATTTGTCCCCATAACATTGACTTATTGACCAAATATTTCAATATAGAGCGGTCTATTGAAAACTTAAGTAATTACCCAATTGATAATGCATGAACTTCTATGGTGTGTAAACCATTACAAGGTCTTCTCTCTTTTTAATGGTACAGTCTTTCTCTACATTGAACAAATTCATACTCTCAAAAGAAATAGGATGATAAATGCTTCCTTCTTCTAGATGCACCTTTACTGCACCAAGTGAAACAAAAGAGGAATCTGCATGTACATCAAAAAGTTTTGTCCAATCACAAAATCTGAGGATGGGTGCAATTACTAGTCTTTCTTTGAGGATTTCAAATGATTCTATGTCACTTATTTCCCCAAGTTAACTTGATTTACCTTTTCAATAGATTCTAAAGGGGGCATGTAATATTGGCATAATTCCTTAGAATTTTTTTATAGAATGTTTCCTTAAGCTAAAAATCAAAATTTGAAGTTGTTGACAGGCCACTGGTTGGATAGGTATATCTACAACGGTCCTCATGAATGGTTCTTTTGTGAGTTTCCTGTCCTCTTGCATGAATGGTTGGAAAAGTTCACTACTAAGAAGACAAACTTCCAAGGAGGAGAGATGACATCCAAGAATCCAGAGCTGATCTAGGAGTTGCAAGAAACCAAAAATAAGGCATCGCAGGTAGTTGAAGTGTGGTTGGATAGTATCTTAGAAGCATACATCACCGAGTTTACAGTCAACACCAATAAGTCCTTTAGGGAATAGGAAAGGGAGTTCTTCAGTGGAACTCAAGGAAGATTCTTATTGTCACTGTAGCTGTCAATTAAGCTACTAGTCTTTGGAAAAGATATTCTAAATATGGACCTGTTGAGGCCTGGAAATTCGCAGGCGACAACAGAAAGGGATTCTCCCCAATCAACATTCCCAACTAGCCTGTTGACTGTTTGGAATAGGGAATCCATCCGGCTTACGGTCCGGCTACCGTGAGTCAAGTAACGACAACAAAGTTTTACCGGTTGCGGCCCGGTCCACCGAGTTTTTGTGTTTTTACTTAAGATATGAAATGCATGTGCCTAACTAAATGCAAGGTGATTAGACTGCGAGGGGCGGTCACGATGTGATGCACAGGTTCTTACCTCTCGTCTTAGACTCGCAGGAAACCAAATCATATACAATGAGAAGCAAACTAATTGTCTAATCTATCACTAGGAAGCGAGCCAACAATTTTAAGCGAGTAATTCAATTTTTTGCACACGCAGTATGAAGGGTTACAGTTAGCTGATACCCCTTTCAAACGCATGAACAATCACAAATATTTAACAACCAGGTAGCCAATTGCTGTATGAATACCAATATTACTCACATGGAAAGATCATGAAAATACCAAAGAACATTCAATAAGAATGTAGGTTCAGGAAATTAAACATTCTCACAGTAAATGAAAAGCAGCTGAAAATGAAATAGTTCCTTTTCAACATCATTCATTGAAACACATTGATACATTCCATTTCGCTTTCTCCAACCAGGTAAATTTGCAGTTTCCTTTCGCAAAACGATGTAGTTCCTTTTACAAGCAAACATTACAATTTTTTCCAGGGGAAAAAGCCCCTGTTTAGTCAGGCTTCCCCTTATTTAAACTACAACTCCTGCCTTCTGGGTTGCCCTCAGCGTGTGACCTTTCATCGTCCTTGACGAGTCAGTTTCTTCTCTGGTCGTTATGTTCTCCCAATCATTTTCCATAGGCGTTTACCTTCTGACCGTAACTGTTGAAACTGCCTCCTCGTTGTCTCTGTCATTTGTTTGTTTTGTCATTTTCCTCACTCTGCATTGCTTCAGCGATCTATGGAATTCTCCCTGCAGACAACATTGGTGTATTATCCACTAAACTGAGATATTGGGCATTGAAAATTTCTAACCATAATAATAAATTCACAAGGGGCTAGCCTGGTTCATCCGGGCAAGAACTCGCGGCAACACTAAATCGGCGGTCGGGCGATACTTGGATCGGGCGGGAACAGACTTCTGCATCGGATGGTGAAAGGCTTCAGGAGCCGCAACGACGGAGGAGCATAAGAACCAGGTAAGTGACAACATGGGTGACAAAGGCAATCGGACGCCAGAGAGGAGTGTATCGGAGGCTAGATTGCTCTACCACCCGCAACGGCGGAGGGGTTAAAGGATGAAAGCAGGTGTGCGGGAGAAAAGAGCTTAAATCGGATGTCGGATGAAACTCTAATCGGGAGATGACTTTATCCCTCCAGCCGCAACGACGGGCGAGTAGAAACTTGGGAGCAGGCGATCTAAACAAATGAATCGGACGTCGGATGAAACTCCAATCGGGTGGAAAGTTTGATCAAGGAGCCGCAACGGCGGGTGAGATGAGGCTCAGCATCTTCCGAAAGAGGCCCGATCCAAAGAGAAAACCAACAGCGCTAAGGATCAACTACACCCAAAACATTTTTTCTTTGCTAAGGAAAAAAATTCATGCTCTATGGGATTCAGATGGACCGCATGACTCAAACTAAACTGAACGAGGCAAACAAAATAGCGGGCATTCATCTTCAAAATGAATAGATATGCTCGAGGGTGCAAAGCCTTTAACAATCAAATCCACACAATCATGATGAGGAGGGGTCCCAGAGTTTAAGTGAAAAAATAAAATCGGGGAGGAAAAGTTGCGGCAGCAACAGGACCAAGAGTAGTGGAACTCTAGTGTGCAGAGTATGTAGGCACCACGACGAAAGGGGGAGATGCATGAGAAGGTTAGAGGTAGATGGGCATGAGTTCTAGTGAGAATGTAAAGGTCGTCGAGGAAACAAGCGGTTTTACGAGGGGAGGAGCAAGGTTTCAAGAAAAGAGGCAAAGGATGGGATAAGGTCCTGCTGCAATCGAAGTGCAATGATGTGAAGAAAAACCACATGGAATGAAGTGACCTTTTTGTGATGACAAGGACAACCAGGCATAGGCTACACCTGGAAGGACAACAGGATCAAACCCTAGAAGTAACATGCCCACACCTCCATGCACTACTCCATCAAAAGGAAGAAACGTCAATTCTACGTCGAATTTCCTGACGTGTCAACAATAGTCTAGTAATAGAGAATCAGTAGGAGGAAGAAGGCCCAGAATGGCGGGCGAAGAAATGAATTTACTGATATTCCATGGAAATGGCACCGACGATCCAGAGCAGTACTATTTCTTGTATGAGGCAATCTGGACTGCCCGACAAACTAGCGTCGGAATGGTTCATAGGATTCATACGGATTCCTCAGGGAGGTACCACGAAGACACTGGATGAGATACAAATAGGGCTATTTGAAGAATTCAAGAAGCCGAAGTCTAAGGCTCAGTATATTACTGAGTTGAAAGAAATCAAACAATTCCCCAATGAGACAATTTGGAACTTTGATCAGCAATTTAATACATTGATGGATCAGGTTAGTTTTCATATGAGCGATGTTCAGCATAAGGAATGGTTCATCGCCACCCTTGTCCCACATATCCGACAACCTTTAATGCAGAAAAGATTGCGACGCAGAGCGAGGCTCTGGATACTGCGATGAAATTGGAGGCATCACCAGTAGGAGAAAGCACAGTCGGAATGAACCATATTCAAGCCCAGTTGTCCAACCTAACGCTCCAACTGCAAGATATCAAAAAGGCTAAGGAAAATCATGATGATCCTTGGTGCACGCGGTGCCATGAAGGTGGACATACCAAGGACACATGTCCGACATTAAGGAATTATTTATTGTTATGAGCCCCAAACCCATTGAGTTGTGCTGGTATACCATGGTGTCGCATATGTCAATTCTATGGGCATTGACATGAGAATTGTGAATACATGTAGAAGATGGTTACGAAGGTTGAAAACCTATATTGCACATTTTTTTGATCAGTGGGAGACAATGACAAAAATTGTTGAGCTTATTATTTTCTCCAGGAAAGAATGTATGATTCATATTTTGTGAAAGGTGAGGACCCCCAGATAGTGCAAGCACAGCCACAAGTAGTACAACCATTAGCACAAGCACCGTATATGCCACCACCTCTATTGCAGTTTGTCCCCGCACAACTGTAGTAACAGTTTACAGAGCAGCCCCAATTCGCACCTCAGTCGCAGATGGTGGTACAACCATAGTATAACCAAGCATTGTGACTATAGTATAATCAGCCACAATATGTTCAAGCTACACACTATGTCCAGGAGAAACCAAACCCAACGCAGCAATAGATGGCCCAACCGCAATTTCAGCAAGGAGGAATCTAAGGAGGATTTTGTGGAGGGTTCAGAGGTCGAGGAGGAGGATTTGGTAGAGGAGGAGAACAAGGTCGTGAATCAATCCAGTGTTACACCTGTGGGGTATTTCGTCACTATCAGAGGGAGTTCCCTCATGCGCAGTGTACATACTATGTAGCCAGCAATCATAATGTTGAAAACTGCCCTTAGTTGATTGCAAAATGGCAGGTTGGGAATATTCCTCAATTATAGAACATGCAGAATTAGAATCAACCTGTGTTCCAAGTACAAAACCAACCGATAATGCAGAACCATGTCCCACCACAAAATCAGACTTAGAACCCACCTCAGACTTAGAACCCACCTCAGACTCAGAACCAGCCGATGAATCAGCCATTGAATCAGAACCCACCATTGAACTTGAATCAAGGATCAACAATTGCAACAATTCAAGCCAAGCCGCGAATGAAGGATGTCCACAGTTGGGATCGTCACTCACGTTGGTGCGACAAATGGAGATGATGGACCACAACAGCAAGTTCGGCTCACTAGCAAGAAAAATGTGGCATTTGATATTGCGATAGAGAAAGACAGCTTCTTTCGAGCAAAGAATGCAATCGGGAGAAATTCGGGTAAGTTAAAAATTATTGATATGACATTTTCTTTTGATCCATCTGTAGAGGCAGGACCATCGCGGTAGCATGGTACCTTGTGGTAGTTCTTTGAGATTTTTCTATCACTAGAAAGGGATCCCGATGCCCTTTTTGAGCTTGAGACATTATTGCACCATCCGAATAAGACAGTGAAGGATTCTGTAGTAACTTCTTTGCAAAAAAAAGACAGGCAAGGAAATGAGGATGAATATCCAGATCGAATATTATGAGGTTGACTCCGTCATTCTGGATCTTGGATCAAATGTAAACATTCTGACCAAGAAAACCTGGCAATTGATGGAAAATCCAACATTGGGATGGTCACCGGTACAGTTGCGACTCGCAAATCAGGCAAAGTTTCATCCTATTGGTCATGTTTGGTAAACTTGTTTGTCAACATTGAAGGTATGAAAACACATGCTGACTTCGATGTGATAGAAGTAGTAGAATATGGTGGTTCCTATCCCGCGCTGCTAGGGATAATATGGGATAATGATAGTATGGTGGTTATCAACTTCAAAAAATGAGTTATGACATTTGAAAACCAGGATGTCAGGGTCATTTCTCCTATGGACCCTCAGGAGCGATGACGCTATATTGTACCTATGAAGGATGAAGTTGGCAGAAGCTGGGAACACGCTTATAACATCTCTGAAGACTATATCCATCCTACTCTCGATGGCTAACTTGGATGGCGTAGCGCAAGTTCTGTGTCCTCTGACTCTTATGATGCTCTGGAAAACTAGTAGAATAGGTTACATGAAGTATCATTTAGGAAATGCAGGTTGATTACACATTCTCTCCGGTAGGTTGGAACTAAAACTGTTGATTTTCCCATTTGTGAAGGACTACCAGGACTATCAGGGTTCTTTCAGGAATTTGAATATAAATTTTTTGAATAGCAAAGGATGATGGCTCTTGATGCAGCACTAAAATCTGCTCCAACTCGATGGTGGGAGACACACAAATAGATGATCTTTGACTTGGAATAGTGTCGCAGATTGATGATGGTGTGCTTCGACGATTCATAGGTCTATCATGCTGGGAGATACGATGGAAGGAATGATACCACCAGTCATTTGATCGAATGTCAGACTTTATGGGCATCATGACCCAAGGATGAATAGGTCCATGCTTTTATTCACACTATGGAAGAAATGCCAGCATCCTGGTATGTGACGGTCAAGTTGTGCAGAACTATCACCACTTAGGAGGAGTTGTCTGTTGGTTTTTTGCATACATTTACTTTTTAGGACGTCAACCCAGAGGTATGAAATTCTTTAAAAATCATCCATGATGTCGTACTCAAGGTCATTCCTGTCGCCTATCCCATTGATCCACATGCGCATTCTTCAATCCAATCCATGATGACTTGCTACAACTATCTGCGGAACCTGAAGATGACGATGAGTTGTGGAATGTTAATATTCTAGAGTCAGAAGGAATCCATGATGTCACATCCCAAGACATATCAATGGATTCAATGAGCCATACATTGAGGATTATGAAAGTAAACATTGGATCAAAATAGAAACCAAAGTTTTCCAATATCGGAGACTACTAGGACGAACAGACCATGGCTAAAATCACAGACTTGCTACATGAATTCCATGACCTTTTTCCAATGTGGTTTTTATAGATGAAAGAAATTTTAGGAGACCTTGGGGAGATGAAAATCATGTTGAAACCAAATGCCAAACCGGTGCGACAGAGGCCGTATCGACTGGATCCATGATACAAGTGTTTATGTATTTGTAACTTCGGAATGTATTCATCCATATTTCTTATGTTTTGTACCTTGATGTTTATTTTGGAAAGTTTTTATAATGTAATAAGTCATGTCAAGTCATTGTGGGTAACCCTCCTATTGGTCAAGGGTTAAAGACCCCATAGGTGTGGGGCCCTAGGGTTATTATTCTATCCTAGTGAAGTCGACCCTATGTGTGTCATTGTAAGTTGGGGAAATAGTTCCCACCATCTAATTCAAGGTTAACCCTCCTTATTGAGCAGAGGGAAAAGTCCCCACAAGTTGTGGGGCACTAGGGTTATTAGACACTCCTAGAGATGTCGTCTCTAGTAAGTAATTGTTAAGTGAGGCTGACATGTTGGATTGGGGTTCAAGTGAACAAAATAATATAAATAGAGAGTGAGCCTCTCTATTTAACAAAAACACACTCACTCATTGGGGCGCATGAGTGAGAGAGGAGAAGTTCTCTCAATTGAGAGAGAGAGAGAGAGACAAAAGCTGTGGAGATCATATTTATGTTTTTGTTCTTTACTCCTACCATTGGTGCTCATTCTATCTCTAAGGAAGTTGTGGGGTTTTCTCCTTCATGGTTTCCCTGAGGAAAATTCTTTGTGTCTCTTGTATCTTGTGTTTTATTGTTGTGCATGTTATTCTCTCAGTTAAAGATCCTAAGATCATAATGCTAGCTTGAATGATAAAAATCTAACATGGTATTAGAGCTAACTTAAGAAGAAGACATTGTGCAGCTACAGAAGCTAGGGATTCTTACTTTTTTGGTCTCTCTCCACTATCCATCAACAAAAGTATGCTAGGCTGACTCTCCATTGAAGGGTGCATCTTTCTATCGAAGCGAAATTTGATTCCGAGCATTTTCAGTTTTGGTGCGGAAAAATAGGGCTTTCTACAAAAGAGGAATTTGTGAGTGAGCCCAGAATAGGATTTTTATACTCATAAAAGTCAACGTTTAGAGACCTGGATAAATTTTTTTGGTTGGGTGAAACTCTGAAAAAGTCAAACCCTAGTTTGACCACGAGCTAGAAAAACCATAAACACTAAAACTACTAAGTTTTGTTACATTCGCTATATCCAAAGATTTGTGAAGGATTAGGAGATGAAAATTGTAGAGGAAAAATATAAAATATTTATTTACACTGTGTCCAAACTTCAGCATCTGATTTACTGTATTATGGGAGATATGATCCCTCAAAGTCAGGGTTCCAGCCTCTTCCAGAATTCATCCCTAAACAGGACACCTAGGGATAATTGCTATATCTTGGGCTACAGAGTTCCAAATGAAAATCCTGAAGATGTTCCAAAAAGGAAATGGACTGCAGTTTATGTGGTATAAGTTTCAGACTCAGAACATTAACCAGTGACAGGTGGAAGTTCGTACAATTTCAATGTTCTGAACAGTCCTGTAACAGGTCACCTTGGGAAAATGATCATAATTCCCAATTGGTGAACCCAATTCTCATGAAACCTGTGGTTTTGGATCTAGGACATGCAAGGATACATCAGTGAAACATTTCATAAATATTAGAGTAGTAATTTAGGATATACCACAGAAAAAGTAACAGGAATTTATGCAGAAGAAATTGGAAAACTAGGGCTTCCTATTCTGAGAGCTTCCCTCCACTGTTTCCAAAAGAGGAGTACATTGGACAGCTCCATTTGAAGAGATATATCTTTCTATCCAATTAGATCTAAAATATTCCAAGTTTTGAAAATTATGGTTTCTCTGACAAACCCTAGATCATCCAACTTCAAAACCAGGAAGGACACCTCAAATCGGTAAGATCTAATCTTTTGCTATTTTCATTTGAGGTTCTCATTTCAAAGTGATCTATCACACCAGCTTGATGATAATATTGGTGAAGTTGAAAACTTCTAAGCATGGAAGCATATGATCACCCTGAAGAAAATGAAATGGACACCTGCACAAGTAGAGAGGTTCCAGTTCCAGAGGGAGATGAGGCTAGAAGCCTTACACAAGAAGAACTTGGTCAAGGCCAAGAAGATCATTGTTGATTCAATCACAGATCAACTTGTACCACAAGTGTCTTTCCTAAATACACCGAAGATGTTTGAATCCTTGAACAAGCTATTTGAAGGGAAGAACATAAATCGGAATATGACCTTAAGAAACCAATTGAAGAATGTGAAGATCCAGAATGCAATCATACTTTATGAGGGTCTCTCAAATCAGAGAACAACTTGAAGCGGTAGAAGAATAAGTGGAGAATGTAGAAGTGGTGATAACCATCTTGAATGGCCTCCCAGGATCATGGGATTTATTCATTTGAAGAATATGTGCCAGAAGGAAGTGATTACCTTCAGCAGACCTCAAGAAGAAGAAGAAGCTCAACTCATAAGTAGAGAAGATAAGATGGGAGTAACTAAAGATCAAGCTCTCACCATCCAAAGAAGATCCCTCAATCAATGAGGAATATGAAGATCTCAACTCTTGAAGAACCTCTTATCCACCTTAGCATTTGGATAAGAAATGATGCTATTATGAATAAAGAAGACGATGAAGCTAAAGGTTCAAGAAGGAGTCTACCCACGAAACAAATAAAGATAAGTATTCAATTGTCATTTCATGATATTGTTTTGTTATGCATTTGTTTATATTCAGTTGATGTATTATGCATGATAGTATTTTTGCATTAATGACCGTATACTACTAATATGCATGTGATGGGTAAGTAGCTCATGGTGTTATACAACTCTCCATTGCTACTTATCTAGAATGAAACCTCTTTGCTGACATATTGGATTAGTGCACAATCTCAATGTTATCCTGGTAGAGATGGAAGGCATCTAGAATGTTTCAGTGAGATATGGATGAATGTTGTATTGGCTAAATTAGTTGCATGATCATATATTTATGTATAAGAACTTGCCAGTATGAATATTCCTTATGAAATGTTTCTAACTATACAAATGCATTTGACTTGTAGGAAATATCACGTACATAATCGCCTACAAGAAAAGAAGGATAAGACTTGTTCCAAAGAACAAGTGACGACGGTTCAAGATGAAGAATAAATATGATGAATGCAGCGAAATCATTAATAAAGAACCTTCCATCTATGAAGAAGTAACCAAGAAGAAAGGGAAGACCATTTCAAGAAGAATGATGTCTAGGATGCAGTATCAAGACCTGAAGAGAAGTTCATAGTTCCATCATGCAGTAGATGGAAACATCATGGGATAACACATACATAATGAGCTTGATGAATATCTGAACCTATGCTACAAGGTTGATAGAGGATGACAAGCTCACAGATGGGTGTGAGAAGAATTTTTGAAAAAGTTCAAGATAGAGGATCTTGGTATCCAGTGATCCTAGATGGATACTACGTGTCACTCCGGTATAAAATGTTTCAATGCATAGAGTACGAAAGAAAGAGGGAAAATGATGCTCTGCTTTAGAGGGAGTGACTGCAGGTTCGACATGGTATGATAGGATGGATAGATTACTGATGACTCTAGGATTTACTGAGAGTAAAGTAGATTCCAACCTTTGCTTCAAGGTTGAAGGTAGAATACCAGTGATGCTCCTATTATGTGTCGATGCACTACGTTCTAGGCATGGAAGTGTGGACAAGGGAAGAACGTAGTAGAGATCCTAAAGAGGTTCAGGATGATGGACTACAAGGCCATGACCACACCTATGGAATCAAAGTTGAAGCTATTGAGTGTTGCTTCATCAGAGACGGTTGATGCCATGATGTATCGCCAGATGATTGGTTCCTTGATGTACCTAACAAATGCGAGACCAGATATTTTCTTTACTGTGAACACATTGAGACATGTTCACCTGATGGTTGCAAAGAATGTAGTAAGCTACTTGAAGGGTACAGTTGATTATGGGCTCAAGTATGAGGTGAATCAAAAGATTATGTGGATTTGTATTGGGCAGGAAGTTCCATTAATAGGAACAACACTTCGATGTGCTACTTCAATATGGGATCAAGTGTGATCTCTTGGTTTGGCAGGATGAAGTCCTGCATGGCGCTGAGTATAGCTGAGGCAAAAGATGTTGCCACTTGCTATTTGGGAGGTAGTATGTTTCTTTTGAAAACTACTATTTGATTTGGTTGATGTAACTTGAATTTGTTGTATGATGCAAAGAGGAGCAGTGATCCAAATCAAGATCTCTTGAAAGAATGATTTCTAGCATAGTTGATGAGACAGCTTTCCCTCGGATGTAATCGGTCCTAGTGAAGCTCGTAGGTCACCCTTGGACATAATAATCCCTGGTGTGATTCTATGCTAGAAATGGCCAAAGTGAAGTTTGAGTACTTCAAAGAGAAGCTTGGTGTTCTCGAGATCGAGGTTCCCTCCAAGGAGAAATGATGATTCCATGAGCCATTCTGACATGGGAGAGGATTAAGTTCCTTCCATGGTCAGATCTAAGGTTTGAGCCATTCTGTCATGGTGAGAGGATTTAGGTTCCTTCCATGTCAGATATGAGTGTTATTTCCATTTTGGGAATGGAGGTGCCTGGTCAGTTACCAAGAAAACTCAGTCTAGGACTGAGAAGCCATTCTGATGTGAGAGAGGGATGTGTTCCCACTTGATCAAATGTAAGGGCTGAACCATTCTATCATGGCTAAAGGATTAGGTTCCTCCCATTTCAGATGTGATTGTTGGCCATTCTAACGAGTAGGTCAGATGTAAGGGAAACTGCCATTCTCTGGGAGAATGGAGGCACCTGGTCAGTTACTAGGTAGCTCAATCTGGGACTGGGGACCATTTTGATGTGATGGTAGGATTAGTTCCTACATGATCAGATGTGAGTGCATGCCCTTTCAATGCGATGTGTTTGCACATGGTTGAATGTAAGTGTAGAGCCTTTTTGACAGGATGAGGTTGGATATAAGTGCTGAGCCATTCTGGCGCAATGTGTTTACACATAGTCAGATGTGAGTGCTATGCCTTTCTGAAAAGATGGGGTCGGATGTAAGTGTAGAGCCTTTCCGATATGATGTGCTTTCACATGGTTAGATATAAGTGCTGAGCCATTCTGGCGCGATGTGTTTACACATGGTCATATGTGAGTGCTAGGACTTTCTAACAAGATGAGGTTAGATGTGAGTGTTGGGCATGCCTTTCTAACAAGATGAGGTCAGATGTAAGAGCTAGGTGGGCCATTATGACTTAAGTGTCAAATATAAGCGCCGATGAAGACCTACATGAAGGGAAGGCCTACAGGATTGACTCTGTAGAACTTCCTATGACAAGAAGAATGAAGAAGATAGCACCATTTGATTGAGATAGCAGAAGCAGTAATGATGATGATGATTCAGTGATGATCTAGACTTGATGATGATCTAGTAGTGATGATCCCGATAAAGTGATGATCTAGACTTGATGATGATCCAGTAGTGATGATCCCAATCAAGTGATGATCTAGACTTGATGATGATCCAGCAGTAACGATACTGATCAAGTGATGATCCAATAGTGATGATCTCGATCAAGTGATGATCTAGACTTGATGATGATCCAGCAGTGACAATCCATATCAAGTGACGATCTAGACTTGATGATGATCCAGCATGACGATCCAGATCAAGTGATGATCCAGAATTGATGATGATCCAGCAGTGATGATCTAGATCAAGTGATGATCTAGATCCAGTGATGATGATCCAGATCTAGTGATGATCCTGATCTAGATGAAGATGACTTGATGATGATCCAGTAGTGATGATCTAGACTTGATGATGAGCCAGTAGTGACGATCTAGATCAAGTGATGATCCAGACTTGATGATGATCCAGCAGTGATGATCTATATCCAGTGATGATGATCCAGATCGAGTGATGATCCTGATCTAGATGAAGATGACTTGATGATGATCCAGTAGTGATGATCTAGACTTGATGATGAGCCAGTAGTGACGATCTAGATCAAGTGATGATCCAGACTTGATGATGATCCAGCAGTGATGATCTATATCCAGTGATGATGATCCAGATTGAGTGATGATCCATATCTAGATGAAGATGACTTGAATATGAAGATGACTTGAAGACGAATATGACTTGATGATGATCCAGATGATGCAAAGAAGAACACTTATGCTGATAAATTGTGTTGAGAGAATACCTTCCTAGTTAAGAGGGAGTGTTGATGTATTTGTAACTTCGGAATGTATTCATCCATATTTCTTATGTATTGTACCCCGATGTTTATTCCGAGAAGTTTCTATAATGTAATAAGTCATGTCAAGTCATTATGGGTAACCCTCCTATTGGTCAAGGGTTAAATACCCCATAGGTGTGGGGCCCTAGGGTTATTAGACTATCCTAGTGAAGTCGACCCTAGGTGAGTCATTGTAAGTCGGGGCAATAGTCCCCACCATCTAAGTCAAGGTTAACCCTCCTTGTTGAGAAGAGGGTAAAGTCCCCACAAGTTGTAGGGCACTAAGGTTATTAGACACTCCTAGAGATGTTCACTCTAGTAAGTAATTGTTAAGTGAGGATGACATGTTGGAGTGGGCTTCAAGTGAAGGAAAGAATATAAATAGAGAGTGAGCCTCTCTATTTAACACACACACACTCACTCATTAGGGTGGATGAGTGAGAGAGGAGAAATTATCTCAAGTGAGAGAGAGAGACAGAATCCGTGGAGATCATTTTTATGTTTTCGGGTTTTACTGCTACCATTGGTGCTCATTCTATCTCTGAGGAAGTTGCGGGGTTTTCTCCTTTATGGTTTCCCCAAGGAAAATTCTTTGTGTCTCTTGTCTCTTTTTTTTTTATTTCTATGCATGTTATTCTCTTAGTTAAAGATCCTAAGATCATAATGCTAGCTTGAATGATAAAAATCTAACAACAAGGCCCATGTGAAGGCTGAGATTGACCAAATGCTTGATGATGGGATCATCAAGCCTGTAGAAGAATACGAGTGGATAAGTCCTATGGTCATCCAGGATAAAAAGATAGGATAAATCTGCATTTGCATCGACCTAAGGAAGTTGAATGATGCATGTGTACATGATCTGTTCCTGACCCCTTTTACAAATGAAGTTCTTGAAGGTGTAGACGACCAGGAGATGCATTATTTCACAGATGGCTTTTCAAGATACCACCAGATCTAGATTTCGAAGGAGGATCGCCATAAGACTACGTTTTTCACTTAGTGGGGCTGTTTTCAATATATAGTAATGCCATTTGGGCTGAAGAATGCACCAACCATATTCTCTCGCATAGTTGTCGTTGTATTTAAATATTTTATTCAAAAGTTCTTCCAGGTGTATATGGATGACTGGACTGTCTATGGACTAATTAGGGACCATCTGGACAACCCGCGACTGATGCTGGAAATGTGTCGACAGCATTAGATCGCCTTAAACTGTAAAAAGTGTATTTTTTGTGCACCATTTGGCATTCTACTAGGGCACATAGTCTACAAAGAAGATATGTTGGTCTATCCGATGAAGATCGTGCTAATCCTCAGTTTATTGTCATTGACGAATGTCAAGATGCTTTGAGAAACACCAGGGCATACAAGATACTATCGCAAGTTTATCAAGGGATACACCAAGATTACTGCTCCCATGGAGAAGCTGCTAAAGAAAGATGTTGCGTTTGAATGGACTTAGGAATGTCAAGGAAGCTTTGACACCTTGAAGGCCAAGATGGCCTCTGCACCAATACTGGTTTTTCCAAATTGGAATAAAGAATTCCATGTTCATGTTGATTCTTCGTCTACTGCACTGGGGGTTTTTCTTGCGCAACTAGGAGAGGGTGACCTAGATCATCCAATAGCATATGCCAGTAGAAAGTTGTCATTTGCTGAACAAAATTATACAACAACGGAAAGGGAAGGTCTACCAATGGTCTATGCCTTGCAAAAGTTCAGGGACTATTTGTTGGGATGAAATTTCAAGATGTTCACCGATCATTATACTTTACAATACCTAGTCAATAAGCCTATTTTTGGGGGCAAGATCTATCGATGGTTGTTACTCTTCCAGGAGTTTGATTTTGAAATAGTGGTAAATCCAGGATGGTTAAACCTTGGTCCAGATCATCTGTCACGTGTCGTGAATGGTGAAGAACCAACCAATATTCATGACGGATTGCCAAATGTGCAATTGTTCTGGGTTAACATCGTAGATGATCACTATGCACCAATTATTCAGCTTTTTGGCCACTGGCGTCGCTCCAGAGGACATGTCGACTAGCCGAAAGAAGCAACTGGTCATGAAGGCTTCTAATTTTCAACTAATTGATGGGTATTTATACAAGCTTGGACAAGATGAAATCCTATGATGGTGTATTTTACCGCATGGGCAAGGCCGCATTCTAGAAGAAGCACACGCAGGAATTGCGGGAGGTCACTTTGGAGGTCGAGCTACTGTGCGGAAGGTGTTATGTGCCGTCCTATGGTGGCCCACGTTGCATAATGATGCCGCAGACTATACTAGGAGCTGTGACATTTGCTAGCGGGTTTTTAAACCTTCATGGTAGGATGAGATGTGTTGGTGTCGCAGGTGACTCTGCAACCATTTGATAAATGGGCTATGGATTTTGTGGGTCCTATCAATCCCCTAGGGAAGTGAACTGGTGTGTGATACATTATCATCGCAACTGCCTACCTGACTAGGTAGGTGGAAGCTACACCAGTAGTAGATTGTACCACTGTGACAACAGCGCAGTTTATTTTTTAGAACATTGTGACACAGTTTGGGTGTCCTAGGATCTTGATGAGTGACCAAGGCAGCCACTTTGTCAACTAGAAGGTGAAATCACTAACTAAGGAAATGCAGATACAACATAAGAGGAGCACACCATACCATCCACAGGAGAATGGTACTCTCGAAGCATTCAACAAAATTTTGGAAACAACGCTAACAAAGGTATGTAACGCTAACCATGATGAATGGGACATGAAAATTCCCATAGTGCTATGAGCCTATCGCACTACTTGCAAACATCTAACCGGTGAGACACCATTCAAGCTTGTCTATGGGCAGGAGGCAGTCATGCCCATGGAGTATATTGTTCCCAGTTTGAGCGTTCCCGCAGCGATGGACATGGATGATGCAGAAGCATTAGAAGAGCATGTTGCGCAGTTGGTCTAGCTCGAAGAAGATCATTTCCTTGCAAGCTTCCACCAGCAGGTTGCGAAGGATCGAAAGAAGGCGTGGCATGATCGCCACATTAAGAAAAAATAGTTTGCGAAAGGAGAGTTGGTGCTATTATATGATAGCAAGTTTATAAAACATCTAGGTAAGTTACAGATGCACTGGTTAGGTCCATATCTTGTTCAGTCCATTACTTATTGCGGTGCAGTTCAGTTACAGTAATTAGATGGTGCAACGTTGCCGAAGCTTTTCAATGGGAATTGATTTATGCCCTATAAGATGGGACTAGAGCTGCGCACTACTTGAAGTGCTTGAAAAAAAAATGAAGATGATTATTTTGTTTCATAGCAGCAAGGCGAGCCTAGGGGACGAGGCTGCGCAAGGTTAGATATTGTAGCGATGACTAGTCAACCACTTGCGACAGTTGTAGGGATGTGGGTTGGTCCAATCAAGTAATAAATGCAGGTAGTTAACACCATTGGCTGCCGGTGATTTTTGAAGAGATCCAAATTAATGGTTGATACGATCATTAAAGGAGTAGGATTGCTGACAGATTCGGCATCATTAATACCAGATTTAGTAATAATGGTGATAATAGTTTTGGCAATGATGAGTCTTGAATTGGAGGTGTCTATAAAAAACACACGGGATGGGGGAGGATGGATTGTTTAGTTGAGCGAGAAGAGTGTGAAGTAGAGGGATAATTGTGCAATGTGTTGTGAGTTGTTGAGTGAGTTGTAGGGTTGTAGGTTAGAGTTGTCGAGTGCATTTTAAAGTTTGAGGCATGAGGCATGCTGAGCGACCTTGACGCCATTGAGATTTCAAGTGAGTTTGAGTCCCCTATTTGGCGCATGGAAGTTGAAAAATAATTTATGAGCATGCCAGTCGGCTCATCATTCATTCCCAACCAGAAGAGGTAGGCTCAGAAGCCTAGTTCCATGCCGCCATAGAAGAGATAAACCCGTATGTCGGCGAGAGTGCAAGGGGGAAGGAACTGCACAGACTGGGCTGTCGAGCTGAGAAGATGTCGATTCTATGGTGCCTAGGGGTGTCTCTATTCATGATATCTTGGGGTATGTTTCCCCTACACAGTCAGGAGCAAAGCTGAGGAAACCAACAAAAATTCAGAAGTACCCACCGAAATTGTCGTCGCTGGTAGAAGGGATGACGTGCTCGGTCGACATCATCCCTGCCTTACATCGGTTGAAATTTGAAGAATATGAATTGCTGCTACTCAAGAATGTTAGGAATGAGCCCTACGAGTCACCTGATGGTATCGAGTGCCCCCATTCAGCGGATTCCTCAACCTTGGGTTAGTGGGTTAGACCAATCTTGATTATTGGGGCTCATTAATATGCCTCATTTTGGGTGGTTGAATGAATCCCATGCATGTGTTAGGAAACTATTGGCTTGTTTCCACGGGGGCACGTTGTGGTTGAATACGCCCATCCCAGTGACAGTAGATTGAATTGCGAGCATCATAGGATTTCCAAAGGTCAGGGAAGATCTGACACAGTATATCCATGGGTGGGATGCTGACAAGAAACTTGCTAAGTAGCTAAAGGAGCGCTTTGGCCTACAGCGGTATGGACGCACCTACCGAATTGATAGTATCAATGCACAAGTGGAGCGTATTGGCACATGGATTCTGGCAAGTAAATTTTTTGGGGAAACCGACCAGTCCAATGTAACTCTGGTGTTCTTGCATGCACCCAAAAGTGTGTGGAGGGTGTGCAAATGAATTGGTCATTATTCTTGTTGAATTAGTTAATAGAAGATGCTCTTGTTGCTATGATCGGGCGGCCATTTTCATATAGTTGGACACCTTCATTGCCTCAACCAACCAATGGCAGTTGAGGTGACAAAGGTGTGCCAAGGTGGCTGCTATCAGAACCTATGGTGGGTTGAAGAGCCCAGTTGATAAGCGGACTATGCCATTCATTTTTGGGTTTTGTAGAAGGAGCAAGCCGACACAAGTCGACTTGAACCAAGACCGACTTAGTCGATCAGCCGAGGGGGAGTCGATGGGCCGACTTAGTCGATCAGCCGACTAAGTCGGTCGGCTGACTAGACTAGATGATTAAGTCGGATAGCTAAAAGTCATGTCGGTTCACCGAACCGACAGGTAGTTATTTTGTAACTGTTTGTAAATTGTATATATTAGGCTGTTGAGCCAAACGAGAACTTAGTTCAGTTCTCTGCCTTGTATGAGCTCAATGCAATAATATAATCTATTTTCCTATATGTTCTTATCTCCTGTTTCTGATTTATAAATATATATGTTTTAGTATGTATTATTGGTAACCTTATGTGATCTGTGAGATTACAACATTGGTTCCGTTGCTGATAGTACATGTCTGAAATATATGCTCACATATGATACCAGAGCAGGAGATTAAGGACTGGTGGGACCGTAAAGTTGCAAACTACTTGCAAAATTACACAAGAAGGAACAGATTGACAGTCGCTGAAGCCAAAGATAGATTTTTCACCAAGACACATGAAAAATTTGTCGAATTAGTGCCACAACTCGTGAAGAAACTTCTAGATGAGAAAGCCAGACGCGACTAAAGAACAGCAGTTTCTCGAAAAACTGATCCGAGGAGGGTGAACAAATTTGTCAAAGTGGGTTGAGAAAATCGCCGATGACTTCTGTGAGGAACAAGCGGTTGAAGACATAACATCTGTGGAAACTGTCAAAGAAAAATTTTACACAGACTTCACTGAACAATTTCTATGTTCCCTACCGACCTTGCTGTTCAAATTGTTGATAGAGAACGGAGCATGCCACATCGTTGAACCTCGTCCACCGCTATGCGAATCGCCATCAAATACCAACTGGGAGGTAAAGCAGAGGCAGTGGGAAAAGTTCATTGTAGAAAGAGAGTGGGAATACTTTCTGAGAAAGTAAATCGAACTATCCGGGATTTCTAAAAGCATTGGGTAGGCTATGGGGGGGTAGCTGGTCATGTGTTGGAGGTAGAGTATAGTGGATCCTATTCTCCCTCAACCAGGATAACCATCACTAGTAATGAAAAGTTGACTAAAGAGGACTTCAATAAAATAGTATTGTATGAAAGTATGTCGGACATTCAGAAACAAGAAAGGGATGAAAGACAGAAGAGAAGGGAAGCCAGATGTGAACGAGCCGTAGGGCTGCACAATGAAACAAACCCTAGGGAGGACGATCACGACGAGAATCCACCAGAGTCGGGTCATGACCGACAGGAAGAGGGCGTAGAGCAAGAGGTATCCCCTAAGGAGGAAGAAATGTGGATAGAGCAGCCAGAAGCTCTCCAAATAACAGCTCCCAATGACAGAATAACCCTTTCCCCAACAAATCCGAGTACTAGAATACAGACTATTGTTGAAGATGACCTCCAACTACGAGCTGGTGACTTCAGTATATGGAGCCGACTAGGTGATGAAACGTACACCGGTCGACACCTTATTATACGTCGACCGCTCGAAGGAAATTGGGTGACGTTCCAGGTAGCACCCTCCCTCCGGAGTATCCACTTACTCTTACCGACACATGAAGGAGCACCCCCCCTGCCAAATACAGCTTTAGAAGAACTCGAACAAGCAGACCTGCGAACACCAAGTTGCAGTGGACCATCGACAGCCGAAGTCGACATCAACCGACTACAAGTCGACGATGACTCGATAACCGACGGGAGCTCAAGATCCATCGACCAAAATTCTGTAGGCTCGACAACATCAATAACCCCACCACTTTCACCACCACCCCCACCTCCACCTCCGCCAACTTATGAGAGCAGTTAAAGTGACTCAGACATGGGTCATGGATCAACTCACATTCCTCTCCATGAGGGAGATGAATACCCCAGACGACATTGGTTCATCTGCGAGTCAACTTGGGAAGTAAACCAGGTAACAGATGAAGACCGACAAATGGCACAGTTCACCGGAGGACTAAGGAAAAAGGCCCTGACCTTGTACATGAACTTTTCGGAAAGGAAACCCAGAGCGACGAAAGCCGATATCAAGGCGCAGTTCTTATCATTCTTCAAAACCCCAGATTCCAAGCACTTGGCCGCCAAAAAGCTCAAAAAAACACAGCAAAAGCTAGGGGAGACAGTCCGCGACTATGACAAATGCTGGAAGGACCTACTAAGCCAACTATATTATGTTATTGATGAACAATTACTAATTCAATGGTTCCTTACAGGATTATCGCAGAAAGTACGTCGACATATCAGTTTGGAGACGTTCAAAACGTATGAAGACGCGCTAACAAAAGCTCTGCAGGTCGAGATGGATGAATACATACCTGCCTATCCGACGAACCATATATTAGAAGAACAACTTGAGAATGTGCAGAATTATTTGAAAGAACTAACCCTCAAGAATCAGGAAATCTGGTGTACCAACTGCTCGACGACCGGTCATTCGAAAGATAATTGTCAACAGCAATACAGCCGACAAGATGTCCGCTTTGTACAAACCAAATAATTTTGCGATATTTTCCAGGAACATGGTGATCATTCTACGAAAGATTTTCCGTTTAACATGAAGAATGGAAAATCTTCCTGGTGCGCCATCTGTGAGACTAAAAGTCACAACACGACCGACTGTCAGTTAAATCTGAAGAATCGACAGAACTATCAGGCGGTCTACCAAATGAATACAGTAGTGCAAAACAATGAGCAAAGCAATACAAACAACCACAACGGACAAAGAGCCGATGACCGATGATATGAACGCCAGTACGACAATCAACGACAAGGGTTTGGAGGAAGAGGTAGATTCCCCAAGAATCGAGACATACGAACTCGTCGACCCACCCAGTGCTTCATATGTTATAAAGAAGGGCACCGATATGTAGACTGTCCATACAAGGACAGGACTGACCTTAAATTCTGTACATACTGTGGAGTAGTCAATCACTCATTGGAGGATTGTCCTACTATGTTAGAAAAAATCAATACGAAGAAGAATGTTAATGTCTTGTCTTGTGTACAAAAGCATGATGTACTAACTACTAAGAATTTACATATTGTTACATGACAAGGTACTAAAACTGGGCCTGATAACCCCCAAGTTAGCAAGATTAAAGACACAAATGTTTATCCCGACCCTATAAAGCAAAAACACGCATATCAAGAGGCAACTCACATATTTCATGACATTGCACAACAGGAAGACCTTGTTAGCTGTCGACCTAACACAGTACAATAATTAATCCATCTCAAGCAAACAGACAAATCTGTAGCCCAGTTCATTGAGTTATTGCATCAAATAAAAAATACTAATATTGAAAAACAAACTAAGAACATATGCAGTCTAAACCAAAAAGACAAAAACGATGTCGACCCACTTGTTGACTTGGAAATTGAAGGTTTCCACGTCCGACAAGTAGTGCTCGATTTTGGATCTCAAGTAAATATCATGACTCGGGATACATGGGAAAAGATGGGAAGACCTCGACTCTATGAGTCAGGCATCTACCTAAAAATTGCCGACCAAGGCCTCATTGAACCCATTGGGGTTTGGAAAGATGTCGACACGACCATCAAAGGCATATTGACTAAGGTTGATTTTGAAATTATCGACCCAAAGGAAGGATCTAGCTCCTTCCCAGCCCTCGTCGGTCGACCTTGGGGATGAAAGATGAAAGCATCTATCTCCTTAGACAAGGAACGAATCAAGTTAAAAGGAAATGGCCAGAAGGTCATCGTACCCATTCATCCATCCCAAGGGAAACCTTGGACTGAGCTGATTGATGAGGAAGTCGATGTTAGACAATTGTACCAGATCCAAAACAATAAGGACTACACAGAGCCTAACGTCCATGGGGAACTTTACTTAGGTAACCAAGACTCAATTGGTTATAACTCAGATGCTGAATTGTATGACTGGGAGATGGAAAATTATGAAACACAAGCAAGAGGGTGCTGGACTATACAAAAAGTACTGAAAAAACCCACTCGGCAGTGCTTCATAGTATCCATTATCCCCAAAATCTTTGAAAAGAAATTAAGGGAACGCCCTACCTTACAACCAACCAACTTAAACACTACACAATTACCCAGGTATAAGGAAAGGGATTCCCCAGTCATGCACGTTGAATAAGTATCTAAAAATATTGGAGAACATGGTCGACTCCAAATCTTAGTCGAAACATTTACAGGTCAAGCAGCTAGATGGTGGGATACCCATCAGAAAAAACTTCAGACCTGGACAACTGCTTCGAATTTCTTTGTCGAATGGTTTAGGGGGAAAAAGTTAACCCAGCAAGCCTAGATCCCTACTTTTACCCAAGGAGAAAACCCAGAAGAACACATTAAGACTTGTGAAAAGGAGTGGAGAAGACTTGGATATAAAGATGAGCGAACTTGGCCACATTTGTTCCCTTCAACCCTAGCCAACTTACCCAATAAATGGTATAAGATGGAGGAAGCTAGAGGTGAAACCTTCTTTTGGCATGTACTCAAGGCAAATTTTATCAAATACTTCCAGTTCATACCTCAGGATGAAAAATTGGCCGAGACAGCATAGAAAATCAAACAATTTCTCCAACCGACTGAAAAAAAACCCTCCCAGAACCACTGACAGATCAAGGAATGTAACAATATACAAACCAAATCCAGACCACAAATGACCCGATTACAATTATAAAATGAACACACAGAAGGCAAGAGATTCAGATGGAAAATCGACCATAGTGAAACAACAAAACCTGTCTATTCAATCTTAAAAGTCAAGACCACCGACAAACCAGATCTTGACAGAATGACTGCAGCCGACTTTCCTGCTACATTCTCACAGTTCACAGAAGGAAGTTGGCCGATTAATGAAGCTAAGGCACCAGAGTGGCTAGATGCAAAAGTGAAAACTAAAGAGGTCGACATTTCAAATGACGACCGACCAAAAATAGCCAAGATTGGTGACTACTGGAATGAACAACAGACCACCGAAATAGTGAACTTACTTAGAGAATTCCAAGATGTCTTTGCAAGGGACTATAAATACCTAAATGGGTTAGTAAAATAAATGGGAGAAATGAAAATTGATACTAAACCTGATGTCCGACCTGTCAAGAAAAGACCTTATAAACTAGCTCACAAATACAAGGAGATAGTTAAAAAGGAAATCGACAACATGTTAGCAGCAGGGATCATTTACCCTATCGACCAGTCTGAATGGGCAAGTCCCATGGTTTTCCATCCCAAGAAACATGACCCAACAAGGTTAAGGATTTGTGTCGACTTTAGGGAACTCAACAAAGTAACATTAACAGATCCATTCCCAACCCCCTATGCTGATGAAATCTTGAATGAAGTTGCAGGCCACGAATGCTACTCATTCACAGATGGATTCTCAGGATACAACCAAGTACCCATAGCAAAAGAAGATCAAAAGAAGACAACATTTGTCTGTGAATTTGGGTCCTTTGCTTACAGATTTATGCCTTTTGGGCTAAAGAATGCACCTGCAGTGTTTTCCCGAATTGTTGTCAAGACTTTCCAAGAATACATATATAAAACCATGGCAGTATACTTCGACAACTGGACTATATACTCCACCTTAAAAGATCACTGCAAATGGATTCAACTTAATTTTTGTACCTCCCTGTTTCTTCAGGATGAAGAAACGTTTTGTTTGTGGGGGAGATGTAGAAGGAGCAAGTTGACACAAGTTGACTTGAATGAAGACCAACTTAGTCGATCAGCCGACTAAGTCGGTCGGCCGACTAAACTAGATGATTAAGTCGGCTAACTAAAATTCGTGTCGGTTCACCGAACAGACAGGTAGTTATTTTGTAACTATTTATAAATTGTATATATTAGGCTGTTGATCCAAACGAGAACTCAGTTCAATTCTCTGCCTTGTATGAACTCATTGCAATAATATAATCTATTTTCCTATATGTTCTTGTCTCCTATTTTTTATTTATAAATATATATGTTTTAGTATGTATTATTGGTAACCTTATGTGATTTGTGAGATTACAACAGGTTTATTGGGAAGCAAGGCAGGCCATCACCATCATCGTTTCCCACATCTCTCCTTATATAGCGGCTAAGTATCATAGGCTCCTTTGGTTTTCCATCGGGCCCCACTCCATTAAAATTCAGGCTAGGCAGGACCCCAATCGACAGTGGCTAAATTTTACCTTACAAAGTTACGATGGAGTAATTGGATGCTGTTTTTCAAGAATGGCAGGTGGAATGGAGCACCCTGGGGAGTCAGGAGGAATTATCTAAGGATCCGCCACCTGATGCCCCAGAAGAGCCTTCCCAAAAGGATCTGAGAATTCATGACTTTGACAATGAGTTGTTGATGGACCCTGAAGATACAGCATAGCACATGCGGGAGGAAACTTGCACCAAACAGCTCCAAGAATATGAGGTGGGTAGTGGTACCAAGTCAGGGATGGTGGACCAACTGTAGTGGCTTATCAAAGCAGTCACTAACTCCTCCACGGCTGTGACTAAGGTGATCAAAGAGTCGAAACATGAAGAATTCGGTGTGGTAAGAGATATAGTAGATTCCATTTTTAGTATTGTTTCTAGGAAAACATCTGTAAGACTTATGATGGAGGACATGCCATCGATCAACACTGAGCCCCGGGCTCGAAACATGCAAGCTCCCCCGACTACGATCAACGCGGGTAATGAGGAAGTTCACCAGTTGTTGCAACTGATCCAGAGTGTGGCTTTGGATCCGAAAAAGTTGTCTACTATGGCGTTAGTGGAGTTATAGCATGTTGCCTCCCTGGAATTGGTGGAATGATAGAAAGACCTGATTGAGGGATATGTATAGTCACAAAGCACAACTGAGAAGCTACAGAAAGAGGTAGAGGAGCTACATCAGGTCCGGGTGTAGATGGTAGAGGAAAGAGTGTGTGAGATAGACGCCTTGAAGGTGACACAGGATGAGCTACAAAAAAAGGCTACCAAGGAGATCACTGAACTAAAGAAGGAGCAAGACTGCCTGATTTTCAAATAAACATAGATACATGCCTGGTGCGGCAAATTCGAGCAAGCAATTTTTGAAGCTTGCCAGCACATTTTTGAAAACACGGCCGAGCTCACCCCAATTGAAAAGGCCAAGCGACTAGGGTAGAATTTTTTCTAGCTTTAAGATACCAACCTGATTCTCAATGCCATGGTACCACCTACAACGCTGCCGGAGCAGGTTGCGGAAAGGAAGGCCTCCATTGAAGAAATTGCAACTCAGTTCAAAATCATGGAGAAAGAGGCCAAGACCATTATGGAGGGGACAACACAGTTTTGGCAGATCATTTTCCAAGATGAGTAGCTTGATCAGCTAACTGCGTAGGTGTAAGAAGCCGAAGGTCAACTAATGACCTTGAAGGCATCATTGAGAGCCATGCCACTAATGGTGCATATTACCAAGGCCGAGGAATTGAAGAATCTTCAGCAGAGAGCTTCTCGTGCCTAGGAATGTCAATAAAATCATCGCATTCAACTTGACGAATTTCAAGAGATTGGTGGAAATTTGGCTATTAAAGAAGTCGCCACACTACAGGAGGTACAGGCGAGTCAGCAAATAGTCGACGGCAAGGCCAGAGAGGAGCACCCAGTGCTGCAATATTTGACTAATTGTTAGAGTACTGCCAAAAAAACCCATCTTCAAGTTCATGAGATTGCGCAGCAATTCAAATATTTCAAGGCATCGACATCGACACATACCTTGTTAACCTGGTTGTGGCTTAGGGACGAGCCACAAGACTGTGTTGGGGGCCTATTGGCAGGGGTTTTGATAAGTGAGTTGCGCAGCATCGCGGCAGCTGCACAAGATCATGTGGTACTGCGCAAGGCCAAATTAGCATGATGGGTGGAAGGATAATAGCTTTGAATATTTTATATATATTTTTACCAAGTTTTGTCACAATAGGGAATTAGCGGTTATAAGTTAGTTAGAAGTGGACCCTCAATGTAAAGGTGAGAGCCTATTTATAGATCTAGTTTTCTAATCAAGGAGGGGATGAATATGATAGGAGAATCTCATCCAAGGATAATTATCGCATGAGGTCTAGTATGATCTGGTTTCTGAATAATTTCCTCTTGTATCTACGATTTATCTGGGTTTTTCCTGATGTATTCAGCCTACAGTTTTGGAGAGAATTTTCCTGCTTTGGGTCTTTTGCATGAAGTTAATATATATGACAGTTGATGCATAATATTGTATTTTTTGTTCTTTATGCTGTGATATGTCTTGTTGTGATGCAGTGATGATCTAGATATGTTACAATGCTATGATTTGGCATGATGTTGCTATGGGTTATTCTATTTCGACTATAATGATGTTGATATGTTTAAAGATCTGTTAGATTTCTATTGCATTATGAACTAAAATGTTTAATAGAGATAATGTGAAGAATGTGTGATGCACTCTGTGGTTACAGAAATGAGTTGATGTCAACTGCATATCTCTGGATCTGTTAAGTTATGTTGTTTTTTAGTTGGATCCCATATCCTCCATTCCCCACTATTGGAAACTGGGTTCTAACATCTCTCCCTTGAACACCTCAGGTAAGACTTCATCCACTCTACGGATGTTGCTGGGAAGGCTAAACCTTATCTGGGCCGATGCACTATGTGGTGCCCTAGAAGAGCCTACCCAAAAGGAGCTGAGCATTCATGACTCTGACGATGAGTCATCAACGACCCCTAAAGATGTAGTACAATGCATGCCGGAGGAATATCACACCAAATGGTGCCAGTAATATGAGGTGGGAAGTGGTAGCAAGTCAGGGATGGAGGACCAACTGCAGTAGCTTATCAAAGCAGTCACTAACTCCTCCATGGCTACAACTAAGGTGATATGAGAGTCGAACCAAGAAGAATTTGGTGTGGTAAGAGATATATTAGATTCCATTTTTGGTATGGTTTCTAGGAAAACATCTACAAGACTTATGATGCAGGACATCACATCGATTGGCACTGAGCCTCAAGCTTGGAACATGCAAGTTCCCCTGACTACAATCAACATGGGTGAATTGGATGCATTTTACAATCAAATGGTGATGCCATGCAGGTGAATGTGTGAGGACCTGGAAATAGAACCATTTGTTGGAGAAAACCCACCAACAAAGTTTCATCGACAGGGGTCCTCACTCTATCAACAATGAGGAACCACCATCTTCTACTAATTCTATCACATCGAAGTTAGCATGTTTTTTCATACCTTCAATGTCGACAACCAAGTTTGAAACATGACCAACAGGATGAACCTTCCCCTGTTTTGTGAGTCGCAATTGTACTGGTGACCTTCCCAATGTTGGATTTCCAATCAATTTTCAGGTTTGCTTAGTCAAAATGTTTACATTTGATCCAAGATCCAGAATGACCGAGTCAACCTTATAATCTTTGATTTAGATATTCATCCTCATTTCCTTTCCTGTCTTCCTTTTTGCAAATAATTTATTGCAAAATCCTTCACTATATTATCTGGGAGGTGCAATAATGTCTCAAGATCGACAAGGGCATCAAGGTCCCTTGCCAGCGATAGACAACTCTCAAAGAACTACCGCAAGGTACCATGCTACCGTGATGGTCCTGCCTCTACAAACGGATCAAAATCAAATGGCATATCAATAATTGGTAACTTACCTAGATTTCTCCCGATTGCATTCTTTGCTCCAAAGAAGGTGTATTTCTCTGTCGCAATATCAAATGCCACATTTTTCTTTCCTATGAACCGAA
>LPNX010467225.1:0-29718 GCA_001517045.1 Pseudotsuga menziesii | reverse complement strand
GCTCCATATTCAGTCTCCATTGTTGATAATTTGCATGATCAATTGTTAATTGCTGTGAGTGAAATTAATCTACTGCAGGCCTGAATTTCTACAACTTGTTGTCGCAGTCCATTGTCTCCATTTGTCGCAGCAAGAGAGGTGTCGGAATATGATTGTTGGTGAACCCACAGGTGTAACACTGGATTGATTCACGACCTATTCCTCCTCCTTGACCTCTGAACCCTCCATGGAATCCTCCTTGGACTGGTCCTTGCTAAAACTATGGTTAGGCGATCTGTCGCTGCGGTGGGTTTGGTTGCTACTAGACATAGTGTGCAGCTTGAACATATTGTGGTTGATTATACTGTATTCACAATGCTTGGTTATAATGTGGTTGTACCACCATTTGCGGCTGAGGTGTAACAAAGTGAGGGGAAGAGGCCCAGATAGGGTTTATCCTACCAAAAGCATATTGTGACAAATGTGTGATGCACTCTGTGGTTACGGAAATGAGTTGATGTTGACTGCATATATTTGGATCTATTAATTTATGTTGTTTTCCATTCAAATCCCATATCCTCTGTTCCACACTGTCGAAAACTCGATTTTGACAACTCTCCCTTGAACACCTCGGGTGAGACTTCGTCTACTCTGTGGATGTTGTGGGGCAGGATTAACTCTGTCTAGGCTAGTGCTCAGGGAGATCATGCTGGTCGAGCATCGACAGAGTGAGGACCCTTATCGATGAAGGTTTTTTGGTGGGTTTTCACCACCAAATGGTTATGTTTCCAGGACCGAGTTGCTATTAATGGGAGGATATGTTTTGGCATCCGACCTGACTGAAGATCGAAGGGTGGTTTGATCTAAAGTTGTGGGTGTTTGCTGAAGCTGAAAATCAAAATCCAAAGTTATCGACAGGCCACTAATTGGATAGGTATATCTACGACGGTCCTCACGAATGGTTCTTTTGTGAGTTTCCTATCCTCTTGCATGAATGGTTGGAAAATTTCACTACTGAGAAGAAAAACTTCCAAGGAGGAGTGCTGACATCCTGGACTCTAAACCTGTTCTTTTTTATCACTTCAAGCACTGCGTAGCTCTGGCCCCATCCTATAGGGCTTCAAGCGAATCTCGTTGACAAGCTTCGGCAATGTCACACCATCTAATTTCTATAACCGAACTGCACCACCAGAAGTACTGGACTGAACATGATATGGACCTAACTAGTGCATCTGTAACTTGCCTAGATGTTTTATAAACTTGTTTTCATATAACAACACCAAATCTCCTTCGAAAAACTATTTTTTCTTAATGTGGCGATCATGCCACACCTTCTGTCAATCCTTCGCAACCTGTTGGTGGAATCCTGTAATGAAACAATCTTCTTTGAGCTGGACCAACTCTGCAACATGCTCTTCTAATGCTTATGCATCATCCATGGCCATCACCGTGGTAATGCGCAAACTGGGAACAACATACTCCATGGATGTGACTGCCTCCTGCCCATAAACCAGCTTGAATGGTGTTTGTCCAGTTAGTCATTTGCAAGTAGTGCGATAGGCCCATAGCACTGCGGGAATTTTCAGGTCCTAGTCATCACAGTTAGCGTTACATACCTTTGTTAGTGTTGTTTCCAAAATTTTGTTGAATTCTTCGACAGTACCATTTGCCTATGGATGGTATGGTGCACTCCTATTATGTTGTATTTGCAGTTCCTCAGTTAGTGTTTTCACCACCTGGTTGACAAAGTGACTTCCCTGGTCACTCATCAAGATCCTAGAACACCCAAACTGTGTCACAATGTTCTCAAAAATTATCTGCGCTGTTGTCACAGCAGTACAATCTACTACTGGTGCAGCTTCCACCCACCTAGTCAGGTAGTCAGTTGTGGTAATAATGTATCACGCACCAATTCGCTTCTCTGGTGGATCAATAGGACCCACAAAATCCACAACCCATTTATCTAACAGTTGTAGAGTCATCTGCAGCACCAACAACATATCATCCTGTCATGATGGGTTATCGACTCGCTGGCAAATGTCACAGCTCCTCGCATAGTCTGCAGGATCATTATGAAATGTGGGCCACCATATCCCGATGCGCAACAACTTTCACGTAGTAGCCCGGCCTCCATAGTGACCTCCTACAATTCTTGCATGTGCTTCTTCTAGAATGGGGCCCTGCTCGTGCAGTAAAATACACCGTCGTAATATTTCATCTGGTCCAAGCTTGTATGAATACCCAGCAATTAGTTTAAAATTAGAAGCCTTCATGACCAACTACTTCTTTTGGCTAGTAGACATGTCCTCCAGAGCGACGTTAGTGGCCAAAAACTGAATAATTGGTGCATAGTGATCATCTGCAATGTCAACCCAGAACAATTGTGCATTTGGAAATCCATCATCAATATTGATTGGTTCTTCACCATTCACGATGCGTGATAGATGATTTGGACCATCGTTTAACCATCCTGGATTTACCACTATTTCAAAATCAAACTCCTGGAAGAGTAACAGCCATCGACAAATATTCCCCCCCAAAATACGCTTATTGACTAGGTATTGTAAAGTAGAATGATCGGTGAACATCTTTAAATATCCTCCCAACAAATAGTGCCTGATCTTTTGCAAGGAATAGACCATCGCCAAGCCTTCCCTTTCTGTCATTGTATAATTTCATTCAGCAAATGACAACTTTCTACTAGCATATGCTATTGGATGATCCAGGTCGTCTTGCCTTGTTACACAAGAACAACTCCCAGTGTAGTAGACGAGGCGTCAACATGCACATGGAATTATTTATTCCAATCAGGAAAAATCAGTATTCGTGGAGATTCCATCTGGGCCTTCAAGGTGTCAAAGATTCCTTGACATTCCTTAGTCCATTCAAACGCAACATATTTCTTTAGCAGCTTCTCCATGGAAGCAGTAATCACGGCGTATCCCTTGATAAACTTGAGATAGTAGTGTGTATGCCCCAGCGTTTCCTGTAGCATCTTCACATTCATTGGCGGTGGTAAACTGAGGATTAGCACGATCTTCATTGGATCGACCAATAGACCTTCTCTGCAGACTATGTGCCCCAGTAGCATGCCAAATGGTGCACAAAAAATACACTTTTTAGAGTTTAAGGCGATCTGATATTTTCGACACCTTTCCAGCATTAGTCGCAGGTTGTCCAGATGATCCCTAATTAGTCCATAGACAGTCTAGTCATCCATATACACCTATAGGAACTTTTGAATAAAATATTTAAATACAGCGACAACTACACGAGAGAATACGGCTGGTGCATTCTTCTTCCCAAACGGCATGACTGTATATTGAAAATAGCCCCACTCAGTGACAAACATAGTCTTATGGCAATCCTCCTTTGCAATCCAGATCTAGTGGTATCCCGAAAGTCCATCCATGAAAGAATACATCTCTTGGCCGCCTACACCTTTAAGAACTTCGTCTGTAAAAGGGGTCGAGAACAAATCATGTACGCATGCATCATTCAACTTCCTTAGGTTGACGCAAATGTGGATTTCTCCTGACTTTTTATCCTGGACCACCACAGGACTTATCCACTCTGATTCTTCTAGAAGCTCAATGATCCTAACATCAAGCATTCGGTCAATCTCATCCTTCACATGGTCCTTGTATTGTGGATTCAGTCGATATAGCCTCTATCACACCAGTTTGGCATCTGGTTTCAACATGATTTTCATCTCCCCCAGGTCTCCTAAAATTCCCTTCATCTCTAAAAACCCTGTTGGAAAAAGGTCCTAGAATTCATGTAGCATGTTCATGATTTTAGCCATGATCTCCTCATCCTAGTAGTCTTCGACATTGGAAAAATTTAGTTTCTCTTCTGATCCAATGTTTACTTTCCTGATCCTCAATGAATGGCTCATTGAATTCGTCAATATGTCTGGGGCTACGACATTGTGGCTTCCTTCTGACTCTAGAATATTAATATTCTGCAACTCATCATCATCTTCTGGTTCCCCAGACAAGTTGTATCAGGTCATCATGTATTGGATTGAAAAATGCGCAAGTGGATCAACGAGATAGGTGATAGGGATGACCTTGAATACGACATTGCGAATGATTTGTAAAGCATTACATACCTCTAGTTTGACATCCTAAAAACGAAACATCTACGGAAAACAAACAGACGAATCCTCCCAAGTGGTGATATTTCTATGCAACTCGGCCTCCACGTACCAGGATCTCGACATTTCTTCCAAAGTGTGAATAAAAGTGTGGACCCATTCATCTCTGGGTCATGACGCCCATAAAGTATGACATTCAATCAAATGATTGGTGGGATCATTCTATCCATCATATCTCCCAACATGATAGACCTCCAAATCACCGAAGCACATCATCATCAATCTTCAACACTGTTCCCAGTCAAAGATCATCTATTTGTGTGTCACCCACCATCGAGCCATAGTAGCTTTCAATGCTACATCAAGAGCCAGCATCCTTTGTGGTTCAAAAAATTTCTCTTCAAATTCCTATAAGAAAACTTATAGTCCCAGCAGTCCTTCATATATGGACAACTCGACAGTTTCAGTTGCAACCCATCAAAAATATTGTGTAATCAACCCACATTTCTTGAATGAAACTCAATGCAACCCATTCTGTCAGTTTTCCAGAGCATCATCAGAGTCAGAGGATGCAGAACTTGTGCTACGCCATCCAAGTTCACCATCGACGGTAGGATGGATATAGTCTTGAGAGATGTTATAAGCGTGTTCCCAGCTTCTTCCGAATTCATCCTTTACAGGTTCAATATAGCGTCGTCCCTCCTGAGGGTCCATAGGAGCAATGACCCTGACATCCTGGTTTTCAAATGTCATAACTCATTTTTTGATATTGATAACCACCATACTGTCATCAGCTCATCTGATCCATAGAAACGTGAGATAGGAACCACCATCTTCCACTACTTCTATCAAATCGAAGTCAACATGTGTTTTCATACCTTCAATGTCGAAAACCAAGTTTGAAACACGACCAATAGGCTGAACCTTCGCCTGATTTGTGAGTTGCAACTGTACCGGTGACTATCCCAGTGTTGGATTTCCCATCAATTGCCAAGTTTTCTTGGTTAGAATGTTTACATCTGATCTAAGATCCAGAATGACCGAGTCAACCCCATAATCTCCGATCTGGATATTTGTCCTCATTTCCTTGCATGTCTTCCTTTTTTGCAAAGAGTTTACTATAGAATCCTTCAATGTCTTATCTGGGTGGTGCAATAATGTCTTAAGCTTGATAAGGGAATTAAGATCCCTTTCCAGTGATAGACAACTCTCAAAGAACTATCGCAAGGTACCATGCTGCCGCTATGGTCCTGCCTCTACAGATGGATTAAAAGCAAATGGCATATCAATAATTGGTAACTTACCCAGATTTCTCTCGATTGCATTCTTTGCTACAAAGAAGGTTTCTTTCTCTGTCGCAATATCAAATGACAACTTTTTCTTTCTAGCGAGCCGAACTTGCTGCCGCATTCCATCATCTCCATTTGTCGCACCGGCGCGAGTGACGATCCCAATGTCAACACCCTTGATTCACAGCTCGACCTGCATTTTTGCAACTGTTGGTCCTTGATTCAAGTTCAATGGAGGGTTCTAATTCAATCATTGATTCATCAGCTGGTTCTAAGCCTGAGGTGGTTTCTGAGTCTGATTCTATGATGGGACTTGGTTCTGCATTATCAATTGGTTTTGTACTTGGAACGTAGGCTGATTTTGATTTTGCACATTCTGTAACTGAGGAATATTTCTAGCCTGCCATTTTGTAATCAACTGAGGGAAGTTTTCAACATTATGATTGTTGGATGCACATAATGTACACTGCGCATGAGGGAAATCCGTTTGATAATTCCCAAATACCCCATAGGTGTAACACTATATTGATTCATGACCTCATCCTCCTCCTCGACCTCTGAACCCTCCATGGAATCCTCCTCGAACTCCTCCTTATTGAAACTACGGTTGGGCCATCTGTTGATGTCATGAGTTTGGTTGTTGATGGACATAGTGCCCAGCTTGAACATATTGTGACTAATTATATTGTAGTCATAGTTCCTGGTTATACTTTGGTTGTAACACCATCTACGGTTGAGGTTTGAACCGCAGCTGTGTTGTAAACTATTGTTGTGGTTGTGTGGGGACAAACTACAATGGAGGTGGTGGCATATATGGCACTTGTGCTGCTAGTTGTACTACTGGTGGCTACTCTTGTACTGTCTGGGGGTCCTTACCTTTCACAAAATATGAATCATACATTCTTTCCTTGAGCAAATCATAAGCTCAGCAGTTGTTTTCATCGTGTCACACTGATCGACAAAACATGCAATACAGGTTTTTAGCCTTTGTAACCATCTTCTGCATGTATTCACAATTCTCATGTCAATGCCGATAGATTTGACATATGTAACACCATGGTATACCAACAAAGCTCAATGGGTTTGGGGCTATCGATAGTAAATAATTTGTGAACGTTGGACATGTGTCCCTCGTATGTCCACCTGCATGGCACCGGGTGCACAAAAGATCGTCATGATCTTCCTTAGCCTTTTTGATATCTTGCAGTTGGAGAGTTAGGTTGGCCAACTGGGCTTGAATCTGGTTCACTTCAACTACGCTTTCTCCTACTTGTGATGCCTCCAATTTCATCATGGTCTCCAGAGCCTCGCTCTACATCACAATATTTTGCTACATCAAAGGTTGTTGGATATGCGGGACAAGTGCGGAGATGCCACCATTCCTTGTGCTTAACATCGTTCATCTGAAAACTAGCCCAAGCCATCAATGTCTTAAACCGCTGATCAAAGTCCCAAATTGTCTCATTGAGGAATTATTTGATTTATTTCAACTCAGTAATATACTGATCCTCATACTTCAGCTTCTTGAATTCTTCAAATAACCCTATTTGGATCTTTTCCAATGTCTTCGCAGTGCCTCCCTAAGGAATCCGCATGAATCTCGTGAACCATTCTAGCGCCAGTTTGTCAGGCAGTCCAGATCGCCTCACATAAGAACCAGTACTACTCTGGATTGTCGGTGTCATTTCCATGGAATATCGGTAACTTCATTTCGTCTACCACCATTTTGGCCTTCTTCCTCCTACTGGTTCTCTATTACTAGACTGTTGCTAACACATTGGGAAAGTCGATGTAGAATGTGTTTTTCTTCCTTGTGATGGAGTCATGCACAGAGGTGTGGGCACATTACTGCTAGGGTTTGATCTTCTCATCCTTCCAGGTGTATCCTAGGCTTGATTGTCCTTGTCATCACAGAAAGTTCACTTCGTCCCATGTGGTTTTTCTTCATGGAATTGCACTTCCATCACAGCAGGACCTTCTCCCATCCTCTAGCTCTTTTTGTGAAACCTTTCTCCCCCCCTCGTACAACCATTTGTTTCATCGGTGACCTTCACATTCTCACTAGAAATCATGCCCATCTACCCCTTACCTTCTCAAGCATCTCCCCCCTTTTGTTGCGGTGCCTACATCCTCTGTACACTATAGTTCCACTACTCTTGGTCCATCTTTAGAATACATTTTTCATAGACCAGTAGCTTAATTGACAGCTGCAGTGACAACAAGAATCTTCCTCGAGGTCCACTGAAGAACTCCATTTCTACTTCACTAAAGGACTTATTGGTGGTGATTGCAAACTCGATGATGTATCCTTCTAACATATTGTTGGGCTATAGGGCAGACCTGGGGTTTATACTTTAACTTCACACCAACAAAAAGACCCACAGTGTTGGCCCTTTCGACAACAACCTGCGAACAGGTTGCAGTCTCACCCGAAATAGCTATGGGGTGCCACAGAATTAGGTTTTTGCAAGTAGAAGAGGGATATTACTGTACCTTTATCCTTAACAAAAAATATTTATACCAAATAGAGCTTCGATATTCACTTAATTAGCTTCGCAGTTAGATAAAAGACTTTTCTTGCTTAACCCTTAACTGGGAATTCACAGCGAAGTTAATATTTAACAGTTATCTTACTTTAGCATTCACCTACTTATCAAAAGCATCAAAACATAACAGAAACCACACAAAAGAACCACAACACAAGATATAACATGGTTCACCCCCAATGTAGGGGCTACGTCCATAAAACTGCGCTTTTATTCCACTCTTACAAAATAACAGTTTTGATTTGCGCACTCAGCAGCAGATCCGTCCTTCAAGTCTAACTGCGCACTCAACTGTAGTTCCTTTCTTACAATCTCTAACTGCGCACTCAGCTGCAATTCCTTTCCTTACAAAAACCCTCTGTGCACACAGCTAGGACTTGACCTTAAAAACCAAAAATAGATCTAACTTCTTCACATCATATGATCCTCATTTCATTAGATACCCTTGACATATTTACATGAGTGCCTATTTATACAAGTACACTATTACAAAATCATGGGCTTACACCCAAAATTTATGGACAATTACAAAAAAGAGGGCTTTGACTCAACCCCGACACCCCTAAGACTATTTTGAGTCACAACTCCACTTACAAGCTTCCACAAAAACCGCGGAGTTACCAAAATTAAGGATCGTTAAGGTGTGCGCCCCAATAGGCCCCTAAGACTCACCAGTGTCCCGTCCCGGGACACTCTGCTGCTTGTCTAGTGGGAGAATCTTGTTGGTGAAGATAGTAAACTACTTTCAACTGCTTGCTCCTTCTCTACTAGCTCCTTTTGCACTCTGTTGATTTCTATATCTGTCTGCATCTCTGTGACCATCATCTTTAATTTTCCTGCCCTCCTACTCCCTTATATTCCTGTCATCGTCATCATCCCTTCTGCTACTTCTACCACGGCCATAGCTTGCTTGATCCTTCATCCTTTCATCCTTAGTAGACTACCTATGTTCCTTATGCTATTGTCTTCCTTCACAATATTTATGATGGTCATGGGAATCATTGGGCCTTCTAAATCTATCAGCAACTCCATCCCTCGAACTGCCTCCCGTTCATGTCCTATCGAACATTTGACCATCGACAACTTTGGGTCCTTAACAGACGATACCCATGTGATTGTATTCCAATGTACTTTTGCATAAGACAAACAACATGCCTCCATTCTGCTGAGCCAGGAGGATACATCTCGGGATCCTCCGAATTCTTTCCTGAGGGTTTGTGCCTTTCTTTGTTCCGTTTAGAGCGAACTTATGCCTTAAATTTCTTCCTAGTTGAACATGTCTGCATAGGTGGATGCAGCACTGGGGGAGTTTAGATGCAGGTGGATTGCTAATAAGGTTCTGTAGACCTCTCTCCCTAAAATCTTGTAACAATTCCTGGACTTCGCGATCATTCGACATGGTCTCAAGAAAATGCATAATGCAGGAGTCGCAGGCCTGTGTGGCTTCTTATAGAATCCCACGACAAAATCTTCCATTATGGTGCATTAAGGACACGAAATCTGATGGATCGGTGGTAAATCATGTTCACACGGCGCTAGATTTTCCCAAAATCTCATCATTACAAGCAGTTAAGGAAGCTCACGTGCCAGCGCCGCCAAATCTAGTTTGTCCCATCAGTCACATTTTAGGCTACGACAAACCTTTCTTCTTCGACACAACCACTAACTTCAGCTTCGTCACAATGAGGACCTTCGACACAATATTGACATTCGACCCATCCTGACCCAAGCACCAACCGAACTTTGACCTTCTAACTTTGACAGCCTTTAATACTCCGTAGCTTTGAGAATAGCTTCATTATAGTCTAGTACTCAATTTCAACTGTTATTGGTACTTAGACTCTCCTTCTTGCTATTACTTTTGATTAGGGGGTCCAGGATTGTCCCTGTACTTCTTTAATCTACTTCCATTCACCATGGAAGGTAAAATTTCTCCATTCAATTTAGGTAACTGGACTGCACCACCGTCGGTAACTTCCTGAACTATGTATGGTCCTTTCCAATGTGTTTTGAATTTACCTAGGAATTTCATGAACTTACTGTCATACAAGAGCACAAGATCACCAATATGGAATTGCTTCTTCTTAATGTGTTTATCATGCCATGCTTTTTCTCTAGCTTTCTGTACTTGCTACTGGAAACCTGCAATGAATCTGTCTTCCTCTAGTTCTAGCATCTTTTCCATCCTTTCTTTCAACATAGCTGGGTCATCCATCTCTGTGAAGGCAGATATTCTGAGGCTAGGAACAATGTACTCCATGGGCATAACTGCTTCTTGTCCATAGACCAGCCTAAAAGGTGTATGGCCTGTCAACTTCTTGCAAGTGGTTCTATAAGCCCATAGTACTGCTGGAATTCTAAGATCCCAATCATTTCTGTTAACATTACAAACCTTTGTTAGAGCATGCTCAAGGATCTTGTTAAAGGCTTCGACAGTTCCATTTGCTTGAGGATGGTAGGCAGTACTCTTCTAATGATAAACTTGAAATTCTTCGGTCAATGCTTCAATAGTCTTATTTAGAAAATGTGATCCTTGATCACTCATAAGAATTCTAGGACACCCAAATCTTGACAAGATATTATCAAAGATGAACTTCGCAGCTGTAGTAGCGCTACAGTTCTTGACTGGCTGAGCTTCGGCCCAACGAGTAAGGTAATTAGTTGCTGTAATAATGTATCTTGCACCAGATTTCTTTGCAGGGGGATTGATAGGTCCAACAAAATCAATATCCCACTTAGGATATAGGGAAAATCCGGGGTTTCTACTTTAACTTCGCACCAACAAAAAGACCCACAGTGTTGGCCCTTTCGGTAAGAACTTGCGAACAGGTTGCAGTCTCACCCGAAATAGCTATGGGGTGCCGCAGAATCAGGTTTCTGCAAGCAGAAGAGGGATATTACTGTACCTTTATCCTTAACAACAAATATTTATACCAAATAGAGCTTCGATATTCACTTAATTAGCTTCACAGTTAGATAAAAGAATTTCTTGCTTAACCCTTAACTGGGAATTCACAGCGAAGTTAATATTTAACAGTTATCTTAATTTAGCATTCACCTACTTATCAAAAGCATCAAAACATAACAAAAACCACACAAAAGAACCACAACACAAGATATAACGTGGTTCGCCCCCAGTGTAGGGGCTACGTCCACAAAACTGCACTTTTATTCCACTCTTACAAAACAACAGTTATGATCTGTGCACTCAGTGGCAGATCCGTCCTTCAAGTCTAACTGCGCACTCAACTGCAGTTCCTTTCTTACAATCTCTAACTGCGCACTCAGCTACAGTTCCTTTCCTTACAAAAACCCTCTACGTACACAGCTGCAGAGGTTGTCCACGCACACAGCTGGGACTTGACCTTAAAAACCAAAAATAGATCTAGCTTCTTCGCATCATATGGTCCTCATTTCATTAGATACCCTTAACATATTTACATGAGTGCCTATTTATACAAGTGCACTATTACAAAATCATGGGCTTACACCCGAAAGTTATGGACAATTACAAAAAAGAGGGCTTTGACTCAACCCCGACACCCCTAAGACTATTTTGAGTCGCAACTCCGCTTACAAGCTTCCACAAAAACCATGGAGTTACCAAAATTAAGGACCGTTAAGGTATGCGCCCCAACACATACTATCCAACCACACTTCAACTACCCGTGATGCCTTATTGTTGAATTCTTGCATCTCCTGGATCAGCTTTGGAGTCCAGGATGTTGGATTTTCTCCTTGGAATGTTTTCTTCTTAGTAGGGAACTTTGCACACCATTCATGCAAGAGGATGGGAAACTCACCAAAGAACCATTCGTGAGGACCGTCATAAATATACCTATCCAACCGGTGGCCTATCGACAACTTCGGATTCGGATTTTCAGCTTCAGCAAACACGCATAACTTTAGATCAAACCACCCTTTGATCTTCGGTCGGGTCGAATGCCAAAACATATCTTCCCCTTAATAGAAACTTGTTCCCAGTAACGAAACAATTTGTTGGCGAAACCCCACCAACAAATCTTCGTTAACAGGGGTCCTCACTCTTTCGATGCTCGACCAATGTGATCTCCCTTAGAACCATCCCAGATCAGGTTTATCCTGCCTAGCAATGTCTATAGAGCAGATGAAGTCTCACTCGAGGTGTTCAAGGGAGAGCTATCCAAACCAAGTTTTCGACAGTGGGGAATGGAGGATATGGGATCCAACAGTAAAACAGCATAACTTAACATATCTATAGATATGCAGTCGACATCAACTCATTTCCATAACCACAAAGTGCATCACACATTCATCACAGTATCTCTATTAAACATTTCAGTTCATAATGCAACAACAATCTAACATATATTTAAACAGATCAACATCATTATAGCAAAAATAGAATAACCCACAGGAACATCATACCAAATTACAGCATTGTAACAGATCTAGATCATCACAGCATCGCAACAACACAGATCATAGGATAAAGAACACAAAAGAAAAGATTATGCATCAATTGTCATATGTATTAACTTTGCGCAAAAGATCCAAAGCAGGACAATTCTTTCCAAAATCGAAGGCTGAATACATCAGGAAAAACTCAGATAAATCATAGATACAATAGGAAATTCTTCAGAAACTAGATCGCACTAGACCTCATGTGATAATTATCCTCAGATGAGATTCTTATATCATGTTCATCCCCCCCCCCCTTGATTACAAAACTAGATCTATAAATAGTCTTGCACCTTTACATAGAGGGTCCACTTCTAACTCACTTATAACCGCTAATGACCTATTCCAACAAAACTTGGTCAAAATATATATATACTATTCAAAGTGGTTATCCTTCTACCCATCATCCTGATCTGGCCTTGCACGGTACCATGTGACCTTGCGTAGCTACCGTGATGTTGTGCAACTCACTTATCAAAACCCCTGCCAATAGGCCCCCAACACAGTCTTGTGGCTCGTCCCCAAGCCATGTCAAGTTGACAAGGTATGTGCCGATGTCCGCGCCTTTAAATATTCGAATTGTTGCGCAATCTCACGAACCTGAAGCTAGACTTTGTCGAGAGTACTCTGAAAATTAGTCCAATCTTGCTACACCAAGTGCTCCTCTCTGTAATGTCCCAAGTCTGGTGTACAGACCTCAACACTATCTAATTCTGTAATTTAAATTACAATTTCTGAACTTTGAATCAAACCACTCAGAACCTCTTTGGACAAGGAAAGTCAGGGGTTTTTTCTAGGAAATTTTGTAGGAAAGAGGAGTGACCAGCAGGAAGCAACCAAAGATATTTTAGACATATAATTTCCTCTTCCCTAACACATTTAGATCTGGTTCCATTTAGGTTTCAGAATCCGCTATGCGGAAGCCTACTTCCACGCTTTTGGGCAACTAAACCGTGAAACTAGGAAGAGTAGTTCAGCCTTTTTCAACCAGGGGCTTGGGAAAATTGATTATGGCTCTGATATAAAGTTATATTATAGTATACAAAGGTTTATGCAGGTAAATAATAGATTTGGGAATTTTAGGAAATTAGTCCCTTGGACTGCACTCTAGGCTTGGGTTCTGGGTCTTCCAAACATATGGAGAAGGTTAATAAAACTCATATTCAGACATGTAAGGTGTTCAATGTAAATTTAATGAATTCTCAGAAGTAAAATAAATAAAATCATAAAGTTTTAAGTCCTTCAACTCATTCAAAATCTAAAACTAGTCATTTTTCAATGCATTTCTAGCTAGAGTGTGGAAATGCTTCTCCAGAGTAAATCGGATATATTCAAAACTCTGTAATACTTGCAGAAAGGTAAGAATACATTATTTCAGAGAACTAATTACTGAATTCAATTTCATGGGAGTTTCATATCTTTACTCATTAATTTAGTCTTCATTACAAGGTTAGAAAACTAGAATTGGAGGTAGGCATTGTAATGGAAAACTATTAGAACATTACAGAAAATTTGGAACTATTAGGAGACTAATATTAGGGATTGATAATAACCTCAATTAATGGCATAGATCCATATATTTCTCTTCATCACTTCATATCATCAATCTCTCATAAAAGGAAGAAATCTTGAACATAGCTCTGATATTCGAATGGAGGAGTGTCCCAATCACTCTAATGTGATTCACTAAAATGGAAATGGCTTCAGAACCTGCAATATCACTCCATTAATGTATGAGAGTTGATCCATATTTCCAATATAACCTACAATGAGAAGGGAAGAATAGGGAAGAAGGAGAACATGGGACTTGGGGCACATTAACCAAGAGACTGAGGATCACCACTCAGAAATTAAGCTTAAGCTTCAATCAATTACAAAAATACATTAACCAAACTAAATAATGGAGTTGTAAATTCCCTTCAGTATACCTTGGGTGACTTGTTGAGCAAGTCCTTGACCCATTGAACAAGTAACCCACTTGCCAATTTTGTTCCTAAGCCATGAGTGGCCCTCCTTGATGGGATTAACAATTTTGGTTTGCAAATGATGTTTCCTTCTTTGTATAACATAACCCAAAGTGGAAATTCAACCTTCTTGAGAAAAATATCAAGTATGAAGCTTAGTAAATGTTCCCATGTTTGTATCCTTCAGTCCAAAATAGAAACTGCTCCTTCCTTGAGTAATTAGCAAGTTTGTGCATAAGGTAATCTTTCCTTGCTTTTCATCCTTGCACCAAATCAGAAACTAATTTGGATAGTTTCTATCTTTACTATGACATGTTTCTTTTTCCTTCTTTTGCATTGTTTCCATTTTTCCATCCAAGGCAAGTTTACTAGCTTTCCCCAATGCACCCTCCTGACATGGAAGCCTTAATTCCACATCATTATTGTGCATAATAAATAAAATTGCTGAAATAGAATTAAATACATGCCTTAGAACAATTATTAGCAATATTTTTCCTAGTAATAATACTTAATGTCAATTGAGCCCCTAGGAATTTCATCGTGGTCAACACTTTTAATGTCCCAAAATATGGGGACATGACAGTCCTCCCCTCACAAATCTGCTTGTCCTCAAGCAGAAGCGTTTCAGAGTGATGCAATTTGTTCATCATGTAGGAGAGCCAGAGCATGAATCCATTGTTTAAAAAGGTCAACTTTCTCCATGAAGCCATCCTGTAAAGTTTCTCCAAAACAAGCGATTCCAGGATCCCATTGCTTGCATTGCACCCCCTTTAGTGAGAATGCCTTCCCACACAAATTGTCAAGCCCATTTATGCCTGGATCCCATTTCCTCAACTGTAAGTATCCAAACATTAGAATCCACCATACAAATTTATCATCACATGAAATGACATTCATGCTGTGGAAGTCATACCACTACACCGAAAACTAGAAATTCTCAATGCAAAGTTGAAAATCTGTCAGATTTCCCCACCCAACATAAAGTTCCTTATGTGCTTGATGCACATCAGCATTGAATCTCACAATTATGTTGCTGCAAATACATAGGTGTGAGTCCCATGTCCAACCCAAATGAGTATAGGAATCATCCAACCAACAAGGATGCACAAACTGCTCACAATAAGATGATGCATCACAATCATCTCCGAAAATGCAAGTAGGAAAAATAAATAAGAGTCCCCTCATCCCACCTGATAAGGGACTGACACTCCTACTAAAAGGCCCATGTGAACACTTCCAATGGATCAACTCTTTTCCACTGGTAAAATAATGCAAGCATCTATCCAACTGTGTGCAAGGTATTTTCCTGAACAACTTCTCTTGGCACTTTTCTTGCTTATTTGTCTTATACTGATCATGTGCAGAAATTTTTATACAAGAAGACTCTATGTGTGACATTTAATATTCCACCCAATCCACATGTATTTTAATGGCATCAAGTGACAGCCATATGTGCCTATGTGGCTTACAGAAGGGTGATGGTGCATTCCACAAGTCATCATGAACACCTAGGAAAGCCTCCAGCTCTTCCTGTTGCACCAACAAGGAAAATTCCTTCTCCCAATTTTCATTCTCACTTGATGAGGATGAAATAAAAGTGTCGGTAGAAATTTGTATCAGAACCCTACAATACTCATCCACCCAAATTATGGCTTCCCAATCTTCATCCTCGTCTAACCCTCCCCTTGGGAAGAGACTCTTTCCAGAAAACAATTCCAGTTTTTTTCTGGAAAAGGCCAAGTGCTTGGTTCTCATCAAAATTGTCTACACAGTCCTCAAGCACAAAAAAAATATAATTCACCTCATGTGCATGTGTATGGAAGGTATCCAATGGCTGCAAATTAAATCTTTGTTTCTGTTCACATGTCAAGACAATGTCAGTCACAACAAAAAATTTATTGCAGAAATAAAATTCTTTACCTCCCAAGGTATTTATTCCAAATATGTTTCTATCCACCCAATCAATGGATGAATATAGACTTTCATTTTCTGATCCATATTGAATTTGATCAGCCACCTCTTTTGGAGAAAAATATACCATCCATAGGGTTGTTTCATAAGGTGTCTCCTTCCAAGGATGCATGTCAAACAACCCTCTATTGATGCAAGAAATTCTAGTACATCCTTGATCCTCTATTTTAGTGATATATTTATCTACCCAATCCATGAATAGATAATCATCCTTGCTTGATGATTCAATTAGAATGTCCTCAGGCATATTTTCCATTGCTAAGAACACTTCATCCTTCCTCTCAATCTCAATGAGTGCTTGGCCAATATTTTCTTCCTCATATCTTTTCACAAGCATCTGCAAATATGCTCCTTCCTTGTGGTTGTCCTCCACGTGAGGCTCCTTCAACACATCCAAAGTAGTTACTACCATGTGCACATGATTCTTTTCCATGCAATATGGGGGGTGTGGTACATTCAAATCCATTTGAATTTGATCAATCTGCAACCTTGACTCTTGAAGAGCTTCTTGGGTTCTTTTCAAGGAATCATATGTAGCCTCCCATTTACTATGGAGTCTTTCAGACTCTTGTGTTTCCCTCTCGAATGCACAATGGTACATTTCAGCCACCATGAGGATATGTTCTCTATCATATATTAAGTTCATATAGCTCTCCTTCATCTTGTCCATGCCTTCTTTCAGTGCTATGCACTCCTCTAGAAAGCATTCTCCTTCCATGTCTCCACTAGAAGCTTTCCAACAATATCTTGCCAGCAAGGCATTGATGTCAACAATGTTTTTCATGGCTTCCCTAAGTTTCTTTTTGTCCTCCTTTAGTGATCCACTTAAATTATGTGTCTCACCAAGAATATCCTCCACCAATATTTCTTCTTCTAATAGCTGACATATATGACCATTTTTCTTGTAGCATGAATCCACCACATAAAACTCATCCTCAACATACAGGCCAGCCTTTGAATTTTCTGCACACTCACTTCCATGATATGAAGTCTTTCCATCCTCCCATGGATCAGATGGTTGCAAGTGTACTGGTTGTTGTAAAAATCATAAATTTTATCATTCATTTTATTCACCTTATCCTCTTTTTGTCCATATACTTTGGTGGCCTGCTCCTCCACCAAATATTCTGGTTCACACCTGAGCGGCGTGGCCTTGTTTTCTTCTGCATTCTGTGGCTCAGGAGGTGACTGTAAATCTGATATGTATACCTCTTTTGGATCTGATCCAAAATATGTCTCACCACCCATACATGAGCCAAAACCTTGAGCAGTGATCCGTAGATCACCCACCAAGAAACTTGAAGTGCATTCCTCTTCATTCTCTTCTTGGAGTAATGGGAAACAAGCAAGATATTCTAGAGCATATTCTTTCAAACAACTTGAGGTTTCTCCTTCTTGAATGGTACTATGATCATTATTTACAGATAGTCTTCTTGAAGAAAATCCAAAGAAACTCAGAATGCTTGAGCATGCTGATGGATTTGATGACTCTTCACTTTTGCTTTCTTCTTCCTCCTCATTGCTCAGAGAGGTGGAACAACTTTGTTCCTCTATGGATGATTTGTTTCTATTGAAAGAGTAATCATATACATTATTAGGCTCAAATCCAAATCTGCAATAAAAATCATCTTTGAAGGAATGGATTTACAAATCACTTCCCCCAAGGAAAGATACTCTTTGTAGTGGTGGGGCAAGTTTTCAGCTGCATCTATCATCTTTGCTAATTCCTTCTTAGGATTAGCGATGGGTAGTTCCAAATTTATTTCTTCATACTCCATATGGTCATAAAAGTAACCATACTTGTCTCTTGACATTTTTAACCCATCATTAACATAGATCACCTCTTCTTCTTCAACCAACTGATCAAAGTCATCATCTTTAACTACTGACACAACCCTCATGGTTGCAACTTTATTTCAGAATTTGCAAAATTAGTCAACGGAGAGACTTCTTTCCATAGGAGTGGAGGAAAGTGCTCTAATACCACTGTAATGTCCCAAGTCTAGTGTATAGACTTGAACACTATCTAGTTCTGTAATTTAAATTACAATTTCTGAACTTTGAATCAAACCACTCAGAGCCTCTTCGGACAAGGAAAGTCAGGGGTTTTTTCTAGGAAATTTTGTAGGAAAGAGGAGTGACCAAAAAGAAGCAACCAAAAGTATTTTAGACATAGAATTTCCTCTTCTATAAAACATTTAGATCTAGTGCCATTTAGGTTTTAGAATCCGCTATGCGGAAACCTACTTCCACGCTTCTGGGCAACCAAACCATGAAACTAGGAAGAGTAGTTCAGCCTTTTTCAACCAGGGGCTTGGGTAAATTGATTATGGCTTTGATATAAAGTTATATTACAGTATACAAGGGTTTATGCAGGTAAATAATAGATTTGGTAATTTTAGGAAACTAGTCCCTTGGACTGCACTCTAGGCTTGGGTTCTGGGTCTTCTAAACATATGGAGAAGGTTAAAAAAACTCATATTCAGAGATGGAAAGTGTTCAATGTGAAGTTAATGAATGCTCAGAAGTAAAATAAATAAAACCAGAAAGGTTTAAGTCCTTCAACTCATTCAAAATATAAAACTAGTCATTTTTCAATGCATTTCTAGCTAGAGTGTGGAAATGCTTCTCCAGAGTAAATCGGATATATTCAAAACTCTGTAATACTTGAAGAAAGGTAAGAATAAATTATTTCAGAGAACTAATGACTGAATTCAATCTCATGGGAGTTTCATTTCTTTACTCATTAATTTAGTCTTCATTACTAGGCTAGAAAACTAGAATTGGAGGTAGGCATTGTAATGGAAAACTATTAGAACATTACAGAAACTTTGGAACTGTTAGAATACTAATATTAGGGACTGATAATAACCTCAATTAATGGCAGAGATCCATATATCTCTCTTCATCACTTCATATCATCAATCTCTCATAAAAGGAAGAAATCTTGAATATAGCTCTGATATTCGAATGGAGGAGTGTCCCAATCACTCTAATGTGCTTCACTAAAATGGAAATGGCTTCAGAACCTGCAATATCACTCCATTAATGGATGAGAGTTGATCCATATCTCCAATATAACCTACAATGAGAAGGGAAGAAGAGGGGAGAAGGAGAACAGGGAACTTGGGGCACATCACCCAAGAGATTGAGGATCACCACTCAAAAATGAAGCTTAAGCTTCAATCAATTACAAAAATACATTAACCAAACTGAATAATGGAGTTGGAAATTCCCTTAAGTATACCTTGGGTGACTTGTTGAGCAAGTCCTTCACCCGTTGAACAAGTAACCCACTTGCCAATTTTTTTCCTAAGCCATGAGTGGCCCTCCTTGATGGGATTAACAATTTTGGTTTGCAAATGATGTTTCCTTCTTTGTATAACTTAACCCAAAGTGGAAATTCAACCTTCTTGAGAAAAATAGCAAGTATGAAGCTTAGTAAATGTTCCCATGTTTGTATCCTTCTGTCCAAAATAGAAATTGCTCCTTCCTTGAGTAATTAGCAAGTTTGTGCATAAGGTAATCTTTCCTTGCTTTTCATCCTTGCACCAAATTAGAAACTAATTTGGATAGTTTCTATCTTTACTATGACATGTTTATTTTTCCTTCTTTTGTATTGTTTCCATTTTTCCATCCAAGGCAAGTTTACTAGATTTCCCCAATGCGCCCTCCTGACATGGCAGCCTTAATTCCACATCATTATTGTGCATAATAAATTAAATTGCTGAAATAAAATTAAATACATGCCTTAGAACAATTATTAGCAATATTTTTCCTAGTAATAATACTTAATGTCAATTGAGCCCCTAGGAATTTCATCATGGTCAACACTTTTATTGTCCCAAAATATGGGGACATGACACTCTCTTGCCTTGTCATCGACCATCTACTGACTCTCCTCTACTGCCTACAGCGTGGCGATTACTTTAATATCCAACTTTCCACCAATTTCTTGAAATTCGTCAAGCTAAGCACGACGCTTTTGTTGACGTTCCTGGGCATCGGAAGCTCTCTATTGAAGATTCTTCAATTCCTCGGCACTGGTAATCTGCACCATCAGTGGCATGGCCCTCAGTGATGTCTTCAAGGTTGTCAGTTGACCTTTGGATTCTTGCACCTGCGTAGTTAGCTGATCAAGATGCTCATCCTAGACAACGCTCTGCCAAAACTTCATTGTCACCTCCATAATGGTCTTGGCCTCTTGCTCCATGCTTTCGAATTGAGTTGCAATTTCTTCAATGGAGGCCTTCCTTTTTGAAACCTGCTTCAACGGCGTCATAGGTTGTACCAGGGCATTGAGCATCAGGTTGGTATCCTGAGGCTGAACAATAGTCTACCCCAGTCACTTGGCCTTTTCAACTGGGGTGAGCTCGAATATGTTTTCAAAAATGTGCTAGAAAGCCTCAAAAATTTCTTTCTTGACTTCACCACACCAAGCATATATCTGTGCTTGTTTGACAATCAGGTGGTCTTGCTCCTTCTTCAGTTCAGGGATCTCCTTGGAAACCTTTCACTACAGCTTATCTTGTGTCTCCTTCAAGGCGTCTATCTCCCACACTTTTTCCTCTTCCATCTGCACCCGGACCTAATGCATCTCCTCTGCCTCTTTCTGCAGCTTCTCAGCTACGCTTTGTGACTGGACGTATCCCTCTGTTATCTCTTTCTATCATTCCACTATTTTTAGGGAAGTAATGTGATATAACTCCACTAACATCGTATCAGACAACTTGTTCAGGTACAAAGCCACACTTAGTGATCGGCCGCAACAACTGGTGAACTTCCTCATTACTCGCGTCGATCACAGTCAGGGGAACTTGCATGTTCCGAGCCCGGGGGTCAGTGTCGATCGATGAGATGTCCGGTATCATAAGTATTGTAGATGTTTTCCTGGAAACAATACCAAAAATGGAATCTAATATATATCTTACCACACCGAATTCTTCATGGTTCGACTCTCGGATCTCCTTAGTCGCAGTCGTGGAGGATTCAATGACTGCTTTGATAAGCCACTGCAGTTGGTCCTCCATCCCCAACCTGGTACCACTACCTGCCTCATATTCTTGGTTCCATTTGGTGCGAGTTTCCTCTCGCATGAACTGTGTTGCATATTCAAGGTCTATCGACAAATCATTGTCAGATTCGTGAATTCTCAACTCCTTTTGGGTAGGATCATCTGGGGCATTAGGTGGCAGCTCCTTAGATAATTCCTCCTGATTCATCGAGGTGCTCCATTCCACTAGCCATTCTTGAACAATAGCATCCAATTCCTCCACTGTAAATTTGTAAGGTAAAGGTATCCACTGCCGATTGGGGTCCCGCCTGGCCTGAATGTGAATGGAGTGGGGCCCGATGGAAAATTGAAGGAGCCTCTGATACTTAGCCACTGCATAAGGAGAGACATGGGGAATGGCAATGGAAGAGGACTGTAGTGCTTCCCAACAAAGCCATAAATGAATGGCGCAGTCTGCCTATTGACTGGGCTCTTCAAACCACCATAGGTTCTGATAACGGCCACCTCGACACACCTTCGCCGCCTCAACCGCCATTGGTTGGTAGTCTTTTGGTTCCATCCAGGCGACAAGGGAAATAAGGATCAACAACCAACTATATGAAAATGGCCACCCGGTCCTAGTAGCAACAGCGTCTTCCAGTAACTGATTCAACAAGAGTAATGACCAATTCATTTGCACACCCTCTGCACACTTCTGGGTGCATGCAACAACACCAGAGTTACATTGGACTGGTCGATTTCCTCGAACAACTTTACTTGCCAGAATCTATGCACTAATATGCACCGCTTGTGAGTTGATACTATCAATTTGATAAGCGCGACCATCCCATTGTAGGCCAAAGCGCTCCTTCATCTACTTAGCAAGTTTCTTGTCAGCATCACACCCACAGATATAATGTGTTGGATCTTCCTCAGCCTTTGGAAAGCCTGTGATGCCCGTGATTAAATCTACTGTCACCGGGATGGGTGTATTCAACCACAACATCCCCTCATGGAAACAAGCCAACAGTTTCCTAACACATGCATGGGATTCATTCAACCACCCAAAATGAGGCATATTAATGAGTCCCAACAATCTAGATTGGTCTAACCCACTTGCCCAAGGTTGAGGAATCTTTTGAATGGGGGCACTCGGTACCATTGAGACTGACTCGAAGGGCTCATTCCTAACATCCTTAAGTAGAAGCAAGTCCTGGTCTTCAAATTTCAATAGAAGTAAGGCAGGTATGATGTCAACTAAGCAATTTCGATGGGTACTTCTGACTTTTCATTGGTTTCCTCGACTTTTCTCCCGGTCACATAGGGGCAACATACCCCAAGATATCATGAACAGAGATGCCTCTAGGCACTGTAGACTTGACATCTCTTGAGATTGATGGCCCAGTCTATGTAGTTCCTTCCCCTTGTACTCCCACCGACGTATGAGTTGGTCTCTTCTGCGGCGGCATGGAACTAGGCTTTCGAGACTGCCTCTTCCTCTTGGGAACAGACAATGAGCTGACTGGCATGCCAATAACCTCTTCTTCAACTATCATGGGCTGAAAAGGGGACTTGAACTCACTTGAAATCTCAATGGTGTCAAGGTCGCTCAGCATGCCTCACACCTCAAACTTTAAAATGCACTCGATAACTCTAACTTGCAACCCTGCAACTCACTCAACCGCTCACAAAACACTGCATGATTATCCCTCTACTTCACACTCTACTTGCTCAACTGAGCAATGCCATCCTCTCACATCCTAAGTGATTTTTATAGCCACCTCCAATTCAAAATTCATCATTGCCAAATCTATTATCACCATTATTACTAAATTTGGTATTAATGATGCCAAATCCATCGACAATCCTACTCCTTTAACAGTTGGATCAGCCATTAGTGCGGATTGCTTCAATAAGTGTCACCAGCCAAAAGTGTTAACTACATGCATTTATTACTTGATTGGACCAACCCACATCCCTACAACTGTCACAAGTGGTTGACTAGTCATCGCTACAATATCTAACCTTGCACAGCCTTGTCCCCTAGGCTCCCCTTACTGCTCTAAAACAAAATCATCATCTTCATTTTTGGTATCGCTCCAAGTAGTGCGCAGCTCTGGCCCCATCCTATAGGGCTTCAAGCGACTCTCGTTGACAAGCTTCGGCAACGTCAAACCATCTAATAGCTCTAACTTAACTGCACTGCCAGAAGTAATGGAATGAAGAATATATGGACCTAACCAGTGTATCGTAACTTACATGGATGTTTTATAAACTTGTTGTCATATAATAGCACCAAATATCCTTTCGTAAACTATTTTTTCTTAATGTTTTGATCATGCCACACCTTCTATTGATCCTTCACAACCTGTTGGTGGAATCCTATAATGAAATGATCTTGTTCAAGATAGACCAAATATTCAACATGCTCTTCTAATTCTTCTGCATCATCCATGCCCGTTGCTGCGACAATGCACAAGCTGGAAACAATACACTCCATCGACATGACTTCCTCCTGCCCATAGACCAGCTTAAATGGTGTCTAGCTGGTTATCCGTTTGCAAGTAGTGCGATAGGCCCATGGCACTGCGGGAATTTTTAGGTCCCAGTCATCATAGTTAGTGTTACATACCTTTTTCAGTGTTGTTTCCAAAATTTTGTTGAATGCTTCGATAGTACCATTCGACTATGGATGGTATGGTGTGCTCCTCTTATGTTGTATCTGTAGTTCCTCAGTTAGCGCTTTCACCACCTGGTTCACAAAGTGACTTGCCTGGTCACTCATCAAGATCCTAGGACACCCAAACCATGTCACAATGTTCTCAAAAATAAACCATGTTTTTGACGCAGCAATACAATCTACTACTGTTGCAACTTCCACCCACCTATTCAGGTAGTCATTTGCAGTAATAATGTATCATGCACCATTTCTCTTCCCTGGTGGATTGATAGGACCCACAAAATCCACTGCTCATTTATCAAAAGGTTGCAGAGTCACCTACGGCACCAACGACATCTCATCTCGTCATGATGGTTTACCGACCTGCTGGTAGATGTCACGACTCCTCACATAGTCTATGGCATCATTATGCAACATGGGCCACCATAAGCCGATGCGTAACACCTTCCGTGCAGTATCCCGGTCTCCATAGTGACCTCCCACAATTCCTGCATGTGCTTCTTCTAGAATGGGGCCCTGCTCGTGCGGTAAAATACACTGTAATGGGATTTCATCTCTCCAAGCTTGTATAACTTCCCAGCAATTAGTTGAAAATCAGAAGCCTTCATGACCAGCTACTTCTTTTGGCTAGTCGACATGTCCTCTGGAGCGATGTCAGTGGCCAAAAACTAAATAATTGGTGCATAGTGATCATCTGCGATGTCAACCTGGAACAATTGTGCATCTAGCAATCTGTCATCAATATTTGTTGGTTCTTCACCATTCAGGACATGTGACAGATGATCCAAACCAGTGTTTAACCGTCCTGGGTTTACCACTATTTCAAAATCAAACTACTGGAAGAGTAACAGCCATTGACAGATCTCCCCCCCAACACAGGCTTATTGACTAGGTATTGTAAAGCAGAATGATCGGTGAACATATTGAAATGTCCTCCCAACAAATAGTGCCTGAAATTTTGCAAGGCATAGACCATCGCCAGGACTTCCCTTTTCGTCGTTGTATAATTTCGTTCACCAAATGACAATTTTCTACCGGCATATGCTATTGGATGATCGAGGTCTCCCTCACCTAGTTGCGCAAGACCAACCCCCAGTAAAGTAGACGAGGCATCAACATGCACATGGAATTCTTTATTCCAATCAGGAAAAACCAGTATTGGTGTAGAGGCCATATTTGCCTTCAATGTGTTAAAGATTCCTTGACATTCCTAAGTCCATTCAAATGCAGCATCCTTCTTTAGTAGCTTCTCCATGGGAACAGTAATCGTGGTGTATCCCTTGATAAACTTGTGATAGTATCCTATATTCCCCAGTGTTTCCCAAAGCATATTCACATTCGTCAGGGGCAGTAAACTAAGGATTAGCTCAATCTTCGATGGATCAACCAACAGACCTTCTTTGTAGACTATGTACCCTAGTAGCATGCCAAATGGTGCACAAAATGGCACCTTTTAGAGTTTAAGGTGATCTGATGATGTTGACACCTTTCCAGCATCAGTCGCAGGTTGTCTAGATGGTCCATAATTAGTCCATAGATAGTCCAGTCATCCATATACACCTGCAGGAACTTTTGAATAAAATATTTAAATACGGTGACAACTACGTGGGAGAATGTGGCTGGTGCATTCTTCATCCCAAATGAAATGACTTTATATTGAAAACAACCCCACTCAGTGATAAACGTAATCTTATGGTGATCCTCCTTCGTAATCCATATCTAGTGGTATCTCGAAAATCCATCCATGAAAGAATACATCTCCTGGTCACCTACGCCTTCAAGAAATTTTTTTATAAAGGGGGTCGGGAACGGATCATGTACATATGCATCATTCAACTTCCTTAGGTCAATGCAAATGCATATTTCTCCTACATTCTTATCCTAGACCACCATAGGACTCATCCACTTGGATTATTCTATAGGCTTGATGATCCAAACATCAAGCATTCGATCAATATCATCCTTCACATGGTCCTTGTATCGTGGATTCAGTCGATATGGCCTCTGTCGCACCATTTTGGCATCTCGTTTCAACATGATTTTCATCTCCCCCGGGTCTCCTAAAATTCTCTTCATCTCTGAAAATGGTGTCGAAAAACTGTCTTGGAATTCATGTAGCAGTTCCATGATTTTAGCCATGGTCTCCTCGTCCCAGTAGTCTCTAATATTGGCAAACTTTGGGTTCTCTTATGATCCAATGTTTACTTTCCTAATCCTCAACTGCTAGCATATTGAATCCATCAATATGTCTGGGGATGTGACATCGTGGCTTCCTTCTGACTCTAGAATATTAACATTTTGCAACTCATCATCATCTTCGGGTTCTCCAGACAAGTTGTAGCAGGTCATCATGGATTGGATTGAACAATGCACATGTGGATCAACGTAATAGGAGACATGGATTACCTTGAGTATGACATCATGGATGATTTTTAAAGCATTACATACCTCTGGGTTGATGTCATGAAAACTAAATGTCCACACAAAACAAACAGACAACTCCTCCCAAGTAGTGATAGTTATGTGCAACTCGGCCGCCACATACCAGAATCTCGACATTTCTTCCAGAGGGTGAATAAAAGCATGGAACCATTCATCCCTAGGTCATGATGCCCATAAAGTCTAACATTGGATCAAATGACTAGTAGGATCATTTCGTCTGTCATATCTCCCAGGATGATAGACCTCCAAATCGCTAAAGCGCATCGTCATTAATCTGCGGCACTGCTCCCAATCAAATATCATCTGTTTGTGTGTCGCCCACCATAGAGTCGGAGTAGCTTTTAGTGCTACATCAAGAGGCAGCATCCTTTGCGGTTCAAAAATTTTCTCTTCAAATTCCTGAAATAAATATGATAGTCCCGATAGTCCTTCATAAGTGGGAAACTCGATAGCTTCATTTTCAACCCGTTGGAGAGACTATGTAATCAACCCGCATTTTTTGAATGATACTTCATGCAACCTATTCTTCCAGTTTTCTAGAGCATCATAAAAATTAGAGGACGCAGAACTTGCATTGTGCCATCCAAGTTCTCCATCGAAGGTAGGATGGATATAGTCTTCAGAGATATTATAAGCATGTTCCCATCTTCTACCGACTTCATCCTTTACAGGTTCAATATAGCTTCGTCCCTCCTTGTAGGAATATATTAAACCCACTCACAACTTAGGATAAAATAATTAATCATTATTTGATTAATTATTCACCCACTAGCTTAATTAGTTGGCATCCACTTGCACCTTAAAGTCAATACATGCCATCTATATCCTAGGAATGATTTATTTCTAATTCTGGGTTGATCTTGACCACCTTTTGACCATCCAGAATTAGTATACAGGACCTTACAACAGATTCTGCTTTTTTTTATTTTCTTGCTTTTCTATGGATAAGATAAAAGCTAGTCAACTAGGAAACTGGGAGCTTTTGTTTCCAACCCATCCTCCATTATTTTTTCTCCATTTTCTAGGATTAGCGTGTTATTTCCATCTCCTTGACAACTCACTCATGCTTTTTCCAACTCATGAGGTCCTTGATAGATTTGGTAAGTGCTTTATCCACCTATGGGAGTTTGCTATATTTTGGTAAGTCAGCCTTTTTGAGATTTATGAGTTGTTTCCATACAATTCGATTTTCCAATGAGGGATTTACTATTTATATACACTATTATTCATAATTATTCAATGGAAGGATACACACCAATATTTCATCTCTTCATTCATGTGATTTAGTCTCTTTTCTTCTCTCTATTTTTCCTGTGTGTGCTTGTGAGAATTCTTAGTAGCAAGATCTATTTCCTGTGCTTATTATTAGCATCATTTCTCATAGCATTGATATATTATTTCTACATGGTATTAGAGCAGCAAGGTTGATCAAGTTTTGCAGAGTTGAGGAGCACATGCAGTCTCCTATCCCTCTCTAAAGAAGAGCTTGTCTAGCTTACAAGATTTTCTCCTAGTTTGTTTTGCAGGTTGCAGAGATTTTATTCTTGAGCACATCAATTCATAAATATGGATTCTTCATAAACTAAAATTCTTAATTCCTTCAACTACCACGAATTTAAATCCAAAATCTCCATTCTATTGCGCAGTAGAGGATTATAAAGAGTTACACTAGCTTTGGAGAATGAGCCCAATGCTGTGATTGAGAATGCTAAGTGGCATAATAGGTTGGATGAGGCCTATGGATTGCTTTGCCTCTCTATTTCTCCTAATATATTCATTCATGTAGATGGTTTGACCACTCCAAACCAAGTATGGACTCAATTGGAGTCTCTCTTTGGAGTTCAAGATGAGCTAAGAGCGCATCAATTGGAGATTGAGTTATTCTCACTGAGTCCAAGCAATTTTGAATCTCTTGAGGGTTTCTTCACCAAGTTCAAGTCACTTGTTCTAATTCTCAAGCAATGTGGGATTGAGAAAGAAGATGATCAATTAATCCTTTCCATTCTTTCAAAATTGGGTCCTGATTACTCAGTTTTTGTGTCTACCTTTCATGCAACTAGGCTTGATGTTCATAAGTGGAAAATGCCTTCTTTAAATTATTTTCTTGATTCACTAACAAAGGAGCAAGATAAATTGATCCATATGGGTGTCCTTAATTATTCAAAGGGAAAGGATCATGCTCTCTTGGTTCAAGGAAGCAAGAAATTCAAATCAAAAGAGAAGCAAATTGTGAAGAAGCCAAAGTCAGAAATTGAAGATGAAGATTCATATGAAGATTTAATGAAGAAAGTTAAGAAGAAAGGGGGAACATCCAAGTGTTATTATTGCAGCAAGGGTTTTCATTCATAGAAGAAGTGTTTCAAGAAGAATATGGACATCATGTCTCAGCTTCTTGAGAATCACAAGATCGAAGTTCCAGATGAACTAGAGAAGCATGCTGATTCCTCAGAACAATGTCATACTGCGCAGTTCCAAGGTGATATAACTTATGCTTTGAGTGCCATAGTTCTCTCCTTTTCTCATTTCTCTTATATATATTTATTCTCTAATATATCAGAATCATAAATATCAGAACATTTCTTTGATGATCCTCATCTCAGTCTACTAGATTCATCTCCCAAAAATTGTGATTTTTCATTAGATATTGACTTACCTTTGAGCAGCTCTTCCTCACAAGCTTGTATATCTGATTTAGAAGATTGTTTGTAGGATGATATGCATGTCATGACACATACAATACCACCATCCATACCATCTATGATACCTTTGAATAATCCAACTACTATACAAATCCCAAGATCACTAGTTGATTCCTCATTGGTCTCTTATGCAGTGATATTTACCTTACATGGTTTGAAGTCTTTCCTATCTTTCATTGGCTGGTTATCCATGTCCTTAGTCATATTTGGAATGATATTAAACATGTTTGGATATATTCTAAACACTTATTTTTTAGATCTTAAGCCCATCCATCATTCATATTTTTACACCTATCAGTTTTCCCCAGTTGTTATAGCGGATTTCACCACTCTAGGTGAATCACACTTTCTATGGCCTTCCCCTATCCTGCTGCAGACTCTATAGACCCCATGGACTCTTTTTTATCCTTTGATGTTTCCTTGATCATCCCTAAAACTATATGAAAAATTATATACGCGGCTTTTTACCCAATAACCGCGTACATATGCGGGTTTGACCCATATAACCGCATACATCGGGATGTGTGCATAATCCAAATCCTTTTGGAGTTTTCCTTGACATGGATCCAACTCATTCGACTCCTGGCCTTCCATATTCCTTGAGATCACACAGATT